>QJPP01003666.1:0-131981 GCA_003996215.1 Jaltomata sinuosa
GTGGGATATGCAGTTCAGTTTGGTGAGGATTTTAGCTTTGTGAGGCAGCCGGCAGCTATTTGGCCAGAGATGTCACGAGATTGAGGTCTCGAGAGATCCCGGTTGTTAAGGTTCAGTGGAGGCACCGTCCAGTCGAGGAGGCTACCTGGGAGACCGAGAGAGATATGCGGGATCAGTATCCGCAGCTATTTTAGCCTTCAGGTACCCCCTTGACCTTGACTTTCGAGGACGAAAGCCCTTCTTAGTAGTGGATGATGTAATGACCCTTCCGGTCATTTCCACGTATAAGTTTGAAGTCAAGCAAATCGACAAAAGATAACGTAAGATCTTTAACAAATTTTCTGAACTTTGGGTCAAATGTCTCAGGGCTTTTCTCTCAATATATAAAGAGTTAGAAGTCCCCCGAAATACCAAATCGAAGGTCTACGAGTCTAGTTTCCAATGCACAAAACCTCACGTCCAACTGATCTCGGAGTAAAAAGTTATGATTGTTTTACCGCGGACTGTCTGGCAGAAAATGGGTTGCGAACCGGGTCGCGAACCGGGCCGGGTTAAACGCGATTTAAGCCTCAACTTCACGTTTTAAGACGCCATTTCAGTTCCGAAACAGTTATAAAAAATAAGGGAGGATCCCGAGAGAATTCTTGAGTATCGAAATCGTGCGTATTTGAAAATATTTTATTTAAAAGTCGAAGGTGGTAGGACGTTATATTATATTATTATTACCTTTGAAAAATATTTTAACGGAGATAGTAAGTTTAGTTATGTTAAAAATTATTATTATAATATAGTAGGTTTTATTTGAAATGATTTTCTGTTAATTATGGTATATTCAAAAATTATATTTATTATACCACGAATTTATGTAATACCCGAATATATAAATAACGGGATAAGAACTTCTCTTTGGCCTTGCCACCTCCACTCCACGTGTAGGTGGAGGGAGTGGCCAGCAATCACCAAAGTGAATGGTGGCATTAATTGAGTTGGCAGCATGCACTTATGTTGTATTTAACAATTTGCAAATGTAATTGCTGTCAACATACATCTCACTTCCTTCAACATAAAGTTTCATTCATCATATTGTGTTCATCATATGCACTAACGAATATTTCTGAGGGAAAATTACTTTGATGCAATATTCGGTCATCGAAAGAAAATTAATTATCTACGTCAAGTTGTTCCATCCCAAATCCGATTCCGATTCCGATTTAGTTTTGGATTTTCTTGGAGTGGTTCGAGCTTGGACATCGTTGTTCTAGCAGCTTGTCGTCGAACGACAGGTAGGTTACGGTTTATTTTTCCTAGACTCCGTATATATAAAATAAAATTGTATTAATGGGCATCCTTGGGTTGGTTTATAAGGTTGGTACCACAGACCTTGACCGCTTTATTCATGTCCGCCTACTTTTGTTCCTCCGTGGTTTGTAGTATTTGCTGATATATTTTATTTACCCTTGTGGTCCTGTGAGGCCTTGTTGACTCTGGAACATAGAAGGTGGGATCTTGGGAATGTCCGCGAGTCCCGGGCATAGAATTATCCTTCTAGGCTGGTTATGCTTGCTGAGTAGCTGTGGGCCTGTGCAGGGTCGATAGGTTGATTGTGAGCTGCGGGGCAGCTATTGTGTGTGATCATACCATTTCCATGCATATAAAGAGGTTTTATCCATGTTTTACTGTGGTTTTGGCTTCGGGCCTACTGGCACTATTTTCTAAACCTTGCATGGCCCGGGGGGCCCATTTTTGATGGAAATGATTTGGAAATGGTTGATTGACTTGTGAGTATTCTGGGGTAAAAGAGAGTAAAATTATGTTTTAAAACACCAGTTTTACTACTACGCTAGACTCGGCAGGGCCGGAGTGCTAGTTGAGTTTTCTTGCTGCTTGAGATGATTTTTAGTCTCGGTCGGACCGAGCACCTGAGATGACTTTTTACTGTTTAGACCCGGTTACGCCCGGGCACCCTTGGAGGGGTTTTTGAGACATTTTCCTACTAATTTAGTCCTGGACAGAGTCTGGGCATTGCATATTCGAGACTGGGTCTCCATCCTGATACCGGACTTGCTTCCGGGCGACACGTTCTGATACTGAGTTTTAGTATGGGGTTTGGGACCTCCATGGACCTTGCCATCCGGTCCAGGGGATACGAGCTGCGTGTGCCGGAGGAGGGGTATACGGTGGAGTAGAGGTAGTACGGGCAGTGTCCTTCCATGGAACCTACCTGCTGGGCCGGATCGGCCCGGAGGAGGTACATACAGAGATACCATGGCACTTGAGATCTTCATGCATCATATCATTCATGGTTCGAGGTTCCACCCTTGTTTGTTGTTTGCTGATTGTACGCTCCCGTAGTATGGGATGCCGGAGGGTTTGTTTTCACTTGTTTGTGTTCCTCAGTTGTATGGGCGGCCGAGGGACTGTAGGTAGACTCTTTCTATTTACTTGTAGAACTATTCCCTATTATGGATAAGTATGAGATTGGTTACTGCTAGACTGTTAGTTTCTGGATTTGAGATTGGTATGACTAGTTGAGTTTGATTCATGTCTCTTAGCATGCCTATTATTACTCTTTCTCTCTTCTTCTTACACTTGAGGTTACCGGTATACCGTCCATTTCGTAAACTTATTTTGTATACACTGTTATTGCAAGGACCCCAGGTGCGTTACTTCTTACTTTCACCTGTGCCTATGGTGTGTATATTCTGCTTACTGGCCTCACATATGGTTCTGTTGATTTCCCTCTGGGCTAGTTCCTGTGTACCTTTCATTGATTTCTGTGACTGCTTGCTTCTATTCTGTCTGTTACTACGCTTTTATCTTATATGTGCCCAGTCGGCCTATGATACCTACTGGGTACCTTATGCTTCGCATTTGGTGCTCACCCCTACCCCTGCATCTTTGGGTGCAGATCTTAGCGTGGGCCATCGCCGTTAGATCGTTGTGATTCGTGCTTGGAGATCTGTGAGGACTACTTCAGGCTGAGGGTGAGCTCTTGGCGATCGGAGCTTAGCTTTAGTTTATCTTTTGCTTCATGTACTCTATTACCATTCAGAGACATTTGTATATATAGTTTTGGATTATTTGCACTCCATGTATGTAGTTTGGCTCTATACTATGATACCAGGTCTTGGGGTTTGGTTTAGTTTTTGCATATGTATATATTTATATCCCTGTTATCTATTTTATTTGTCTTGTTCCCTTATTTTCTAGATAGTAGCCCATTACTAACTGTTCTGGGCTACGGGGATTGGTTCACCTACCGGGGGTTGTAGGTGCCATCATGACCGGGAAATTGGGTCGTGACACAATCCCTAACAAAATGCCCATTCCCACTGCATTGAAAGCAAATTCCATTAAATATATGCGAGCTAAGAGGTCTCACTAAACCTAATCGACCACCACAACCTACACAACTTAAAAGCAAATCTTGGAGAATCTGACCCTTACCATGTCCACTAAGCTCAACATGTCCTGTACCACCACACTATAGAACCTGTGGAGCAACTGAAACTGTCCGGGTAGATAAGAAGCAATATAACCTATCTCTGGTGGAGAGCCCCCTACCTCAAGTGTGAGAACCTCAGAAACTGTCCGTGCGATGATGTTTCTTAGCACCACCTCCATAAGCCTCACGACACAAACCCTCGATAGCCCAAGCATGATCCACTACCTGAAGAAAGGTAGTCCCAACTATAACCAAGTGCTCGGTTGCCAGACGGAGCGGTGAAATCAAACCCCCAACAAAGCTATGAACCCTATCAAACTCTGAAGGCACAGTCCTAGCAGTATGCATAACCATCTCATGAAATCTCGCCTCATACTCCAATACTGACAGACATCAAAATCTGGTAGATCTATCCTAGCTGAAGCACCGCTCAAAGAACCGAGTTTTGAAATACCCACCGTAGGACTCAGAGTCCTAGCCATGATGTCCTGAAGAACTGGAGTAGCTATAAATCCAATCAGAGGCTGGGCTAGCCCCACACCCCTTATCTGATGCGGTAAACTCACACTCTGAAGTCCTGACACTAATGAAAGCACTGACACAACAGGCACCTAAGCCTCAACATCACCCGCTGTCAAACTCATCTTAGGCATCTGAGAAGGAATGAAAAAACTGAAGTTTAGAAGACAATAGAGACAGGAACGCACGATAAGCTAAGAATATGGAACTCTTCCTAACAATGCCCCGTAGCCTCCAGCAGATAGGATACATATGTCATCATACTGATCCGCAAGACTCTACTTAGACACTTGCTTCTATACCATGACATCGGTGAACCTAGAGCTCTGATACTAAGCTATCATGACCCAATTTATTAGGTTATGATGGCACCAACAACCCCCAGTAGGCGACCAATCCCCATAGCTCAGAATGGTTAGTAATGGGCTACTACCTAACCAATACTCACAATAAGTAGAAACAAGTGGAAGAAAATATAACGATAGACAAAGCGGAAGCAAAAACCTGAATATATACATAATAAAACTACACCAACCCCAAGACTTGGTATCGATAGTACAGAAGCTTCTAATAGAATACAAGTGTTAGAAGTAACAGAAGATAAGTACAAGTGTCTCCAAATATACAAATAGTGACAGTGCAAAAGATAAGATGTGGTCAAGCCCCAGTCGTCAGTCGCTCACCCTAGTCTCGAAGATCCACAAGCTGCACGAATCTCCAATGCAATCAATGGAGAAAGCTTAACAAATATCTGCACCAGAAAGATGCAGAAATATAGTATGAGCACCAATTGCTAAGCAACGGGTACCCAGTATTCATCATCAGCTGACTGAGCGCATATAAGATATAAAGACAGTAATATAGCAGATAGCAAGAAAACAGTCACCAAAACAATAGATAAAGCAAAAGGAACTAGTATGGAGAATAGTCAACCAAGAGTTATAAGCATACAATGCTAACACAAAAGATATACAATCACAGAAACACAGGTGAAAGAAAGAAGAACACACCTGGAATCTTTGCAACAATAGTATAAGAAGGAGAGAGTTTAGAAACATGGCGGTATACTGGTAGCCTAAAATAAAAGGGAAAGAAGGAAAGCAATTTAACATACTCAAGATAGGATCAACATACATAGGGAAATCATATTACAAATTAAACTTCAAGAAGCAAAGATGGAGATCAACCTAACAAGTAAAAACCTAAGATGGAATAACTAAGCCACAAGAACCAAGAGTTACCACTCAAATTATGCTAAAGAATAGAATCAGGAACCCACATTCCGCTCAGAAGACCACTCAATAGTGCCTTAATAATATAGGACTCACTAGCCCCCTCAATACTCAAGCCCAAACTCGGAGCCTCAACAAGCTAAAACTTACCAATCCACAAGAACCAAGAACCATAACTAGGTCCATGAGATAACAGGAGTAATATAATCTACCTACAGTCCCAACGGCCGCCTATACAATCGAGAAATGCAATCAAGTAAAAACAAACCCTTTGGCCACCCATACAATCGGAGCATACACTGAACACTCAGCAAACAAGGGTGGAATCTGAGTGAAACATGCATGATGATATGATATGATGAATCTGGAACCAAGTGTGATCGCAGTGTTATATGTTACCCCCTCCAGTGCCCCAAAGGTCCAATAAAGGCGGGATCCATGAAAGGAATTCTACCGAGTACCTCTACTTCGCCGTACACCCTTCCCTCCGGTCACCATTGGCCTATTGCACTTGGTCTGGAATGGTAGGGTCCATGGAGGTCTACTCGTAGACCACATACTAACATGAAACTCAATATTTCTCACCAATCAAAATCTCGTAGTACGTTCTTGGAGTTGATTCGAGTCTAAATCAGTAGTCATGAGTCAATAACCCTCATCAAGGGTGCCCGGAGTATATCCGGGTCTAAAGTAGTAATCAAGAATCAAAATCCTTAAACAGGGTGCCCGGCTTGTATTTGAGTCTAAATTCATAGAAAATAATGTCTAGCGCTACGGTCCAGCTGAGCCTAGTATCAGGATGAAAACCAATAATCAAATCATCGTAGTATCCTATCTACTCCGAGAGGTTTCATAAAAGCCAGTTTCAAAACCCTTTCGAAGTCACATTACCAAAGATGGGCCCTCGGGGCCATACAAGGTTTAGAAAATCATCTATAGTAGGACCGAATCCAAATCAGTAGTAAAACATGCAGAGGAAAAGCCATAACCTACCTGTCGTTTGATAACTAGCTACGGGAATAGCGTCATCCATTCTCAAACTGCTCCGGGAAGCTCCAATTCCCAAAACCACTATCAATACAATAATCTACACATTAATACGAGACTAACAATACCCATAGCGCTATAAACATAACCCGAACAAAATTTGGGCCACAAACGAGCTCGTGGGCCCTACAACAAAAAACTGGAAACAAAAAACACACATGTGTTCCTTACCATCCCAGGAGCACATGCTCAAACTTTGAGCGGAAATGGGCAACCTTTGAGGCTTCAAAACAGCCCACCAATTATGAAATCAAAGAGGGAATCAAATGAAGAAATTACGAGATTAAAGGGTGGAATACTTACAATTTGCGACAAGGAATCAACCACGGATGAGAAATTAACTACTCCAACGTTAAGATATGATCCCACAGTGATAATGGAGCTTGGAGCCTTAGAAACAATGGAGAAAAATGGATTTTGGGTGATGAAAACAAAGGACCCTACGCGGTCGCGATGACCATGCTGGCTAGACCATCGTGATCGTGAGGACTAGCCATGTGATCGCGAAGAGCACAGAGGAAGGGACTACATCGCGATCGCGTGGAGGGAGCCCGCGTTCACATAGAGCAAGGGAAAAAGGACAACATCGCAGTCGCGATGAGGGGCTTCGCGATCGCGAGGAGAAAAGGTACCAGGTCCACAAGGACTTTTATCCCGATCGCGTGAAGGTTTCGCGATCGCGATTAAGGCTTGAGGCCTGTACCTGAAACAACTACTAGCAGAAAAATAGGAGGCAAAAAGCCTTTGGGTGGGCCCACAGGACTCATCGGGACCCCGCATATGCAAACGAACTACGCTACTCGACTAGAAACGACATTCCAAATCTAATGGAATTAATGAAAATCCCATCGGAGGTTGATTTAATGAAAAGTGGGCCCCTCGCCCAAAGATCAACCTTAGGCCAATTATTTCGAAAACGGAACCCAATGGCCGAAATTAATTCTGAAAGCCTCGGGACCCGAACCAATGGTCCTTTTAGCCTAAAATCGATGTTCCAGAGCTAACAGTACTGATAGAATTTCCATCCGAGGCCATCTTCTCCAAATGTTGACAAAAGTCTACCAAGCAAGCCCAACTGGCCTAAAAACATAGAACGAGAGAGAATTCAAAGATGAAAAGCTCCCGAATCTCGACCCAAGGTCCTACTAGACCAAAGTCCATGATCTGGAGCTAACGAAACTGTCAGAATTCAATTTTGAGCACGTTCACCAAGAATATTGACTGAAGTCAATGATTTCAAAAGCTTAAAGCTCTAAAACAAGGATCGGCCAAAAGACCAAACAAATGGCCCGGGCACTGAACTACCGGTCCCAGCAAGCCATAAATGACTTGGGGACGCTACAGGCAAGCTCTAACAGTACAAGAAAGGCAAACACACATAAATGACCGGATGGGTCATTACATCATCCACTACTAAAAAGACTTCCGTCCCTGAAAGTCAGGAAAGAAGGAAGGACTAGAGACTAAAAGAAAAGCGGATTCAAAGTCGCACTACTCTCTCGGACAACCCGGGTAGCCTCCTCGACCCAATGGCACCCAACAGAACTAACGAATGCACCAAAACCTAACACTCATTACTATCAAAGCCTGAATCCAAACTCAAATTCCAAAACACCAAGGGTCTGCCAACCCAAACTGAACCTCGAGAATCTCAATCGGAAGGCACCAATACAACACCGAAGTCAGAGAAGCAAGGCGACCAACATACAGGACTCAAATATTTGAAACCACAACCAGGATTACCAAAAAATCCATCACCCAAAATTCTGACTCATGAACTCGTTGATCTGCAAAACCCTTTTATTCTGAACTGAATCCTTTTGCACCACGAACATGAAGCTTCATGTAAGTCGAACGCTCAAACCACCGTCGAAGCATCAATTGACACATCGGAGATCCATAGTTCCCACTTATACTCTACCACGAATGAAGTGACCTTTTTTGCTCAAACTCTTTCCAAACCAAGATATAGTCTACTAGCCTTTGCCATTCAAGATAACAACCCTTAGCATATCATTGAAAAATGGAGTTACCTGCCCCGACTGACCAACAACTAATGAACGAACAATTTTTCTAACATCAAACTTGCTAACTGAGAAATTTCCAGACTGTAGAATGAACCTAACTTCGCTGCACTATGTCAAGTCTGAATCACTGGAAGCGAATGAACCAGGGCAACCTGCCCAACAGACCCAAACCAAAACCAAGACCCTGCGAGGAGTGTGTTAAGCCTACTACGAAGTTCATAACCATCACTAAGCTCCAAACTCTAAGAAGTACTGCTGCTACTTCCTAATACTCGAATTTCTGCATATACCCTCAACTCACCCCTTTGGTTTGAATCATCCGCTCTACCGTATCAGTGCACAAAACTACCATCTCTGAAGCATATAACACACCAACCTTCTAGTCCACAATGGCCGAGTCTAACAAATACTGGAACCCTACATAAAAGACAACCCTGGAAGAATTAACTAAACAAGCTTTTCAAGCTCTCAGTAATGAAGGTGATGATCAATATCAAAGTACCATTAGAACTTAAAATAGCCTCGCTAACCTTACCCCGCACAACCTAATCACATAAAGCATACACCACTGCTGAATCTCGAACTCACACTGCCGAGTCTTTCCAACCATGGTAGAAAGAACCTCATACTATCTAGAACACTGCCAAAATCTGGAATGTCCAGCCTAACTAAAAGGTTAGCTAAGGACTAGTTGTCCAACGCCAACCGTCACTTCACAACTAAAATGGGGAAACTAAGTCATCCAAATCCCGTGCCTTCCAACCTAAGAAGCCGCAATTGAAAAGAAATAACCACGAAACATCTGGAGTAGTTTTCTAGCCCATGTTTTTTGAAACCTAATCCTGATTTACTAACCACCGCCTCTGTCAAACCCATATAATGCCAATGAACCCTTTGGAACCGAAGCCAACTAGGCTTGAATATACAAGTTGCCAAAACCACAGCTGCTACTGAAATCTCAAACTAATCGAAGGAAAAAATACTGCAATCTATAGTCAGTCGAATCAAGTCACCAACCCACAACCCAAAGCAATCTCTCAGTCGTCACCTCAGTCAACTACTAAAACACATAAGCACGAACAAGGAGTCATCTCCCTCCTTTTCCAACTAAACAAACCCTTCCTTAGCATATACCAAACCCTACAAACTCCTTCTTAAATCAAATTTAGAGCCATTTCCTTAGCTCCCATACTTACATTGTCAAAACTCAATAAGGCAGAAGAAAATAGGCTGGATGCCCGAATCACCTAATATGCTATGAATACAACTCAACCACGAGGCTACGCTCAACACTTAGTCAAAAATGCTAAAGCCAAACTCAATCACAACACTGATTTAAAAGCTCAACCGGAGGGCTATAATCGAAGATAAGTACAAGTGTCTCCAAATATACAAATAGTAACTGTGCAAAAGATGAGATGTGGTCAAGCACCAGTCGTCAGTCGTTCACCTTAGTATCGAAGATCCAAAAGCTGCACGAATCTCCAATGCAATCAATGGTAAAAGCTCAACTACTATCTGCACCAGAAAGATGCAGAAGTGTAGTATGAGCACCAATTGCTAAGCAACGGGTACCCAGTAGGCATTATCAACTGACTGAGCGCAGATAAGATATAAAGACAGTAATATAGCAGATAGCAAGAAAACAGTCACCAAAAAATTAGATAAAGCAAAAGGAACTAGTATGGAGAATAGTCAACCAAGAGTTATAAGCATACAATGCTAGCACAAAAGATATACAATCACAGAAACACTGGTGAAAGAAAGAAGAACGCACCTAGAATCCTTGCAACAATAGCATAAGAAGGAGAGAGTTTAGAAATATGGCGGTATACCGGTAACCTCAAATAAAAGGGAAAGAAGGAAAGCAATTTAATATATTCAAGATAGGATCAACATACATAAGGAAATCATATTACAAATTCAACTTCAAGAAGCAAAGATGGAGATCAACCTTACAAGTACAAACCTAAAATGGAATAACTAAGCCACAAGAACCAAGAGTTACCACTTAAATCATGCTAAAGAATAGAATCAGGAACCCACAATCCGCCAGAAGACCACTCAATAGTGCCTCAATAATATAGGACTCACTAGCCACCTCAATACTCAAGCCCAAACTCGGAGCCTCAACAAGCTAAAACTTACCAATCCACAAGAACCAAGGACCACAACTAGGTCTCTGAGATAACAAGAGTAATATAATCTACCTATAGTCTCAATGGCTGCCCATACAACCGAGGAACGCAATCAAGTGAAAACAAACCCTCTGGCCGCCCATACAATCAGAGGTACACTGAACACTCAACAAACAAGGCTGGAATCTGAGTGAAATATGCATGATGATATAATATGATGAATCTGGAACCAAGTGCGATCAGAGTATTATATGTTACCCCTTCCGGTTGACCCAAAAGTCCAATATATATGGGATCCATGGAAGGAATTCTCCTGAGTATCTCTACTACACCGTACACCTCTCTTTCCAGTAACCGTTGGCCCATTGCACTTAGTTCGTAATGGTAAGGTCCATGGAGGTCTAATCGTAGACCACATACTAACATAAAACTCAATATTTCTCAACAATCAGAATCTCGTAGTACATGCTCTGATTTGATCTGAGTCTAAATTAGTAGTCATGTATCAATAACCCTCATCAAGGGTTCCCGGAGCGTATTCGAGTCTAAAGCAGTAATCAAGTATCAAAATCCCTAAACAGGGTATCCGACTCGTATCCAGGTCTAAATCCATAGAAAATAATGTCTAGCGCTACAGTCCAGTCGAGCCTAGTATCAGGATGAAAACCAGTAATCAAATCATCGTAGTATCCTATCTACTATGAGAGGTTTCATAAAATCTAGTTTTAAAACCCTTTCGAAGTCACATTATCGAAAATGGGCCCTCGGGGCTATGCAAGGTTTAGAAAATTGTCTATAGTAGGCTCGAAGCCAAATCAGTAGTAAAACATGCAGGGGAAAACCTTTTTCATGTATGATATGATCGCAAACAATAGAGTAACCCAAAATGGCTCACAAACATTCCTATCGGCCCTGCACAGGATCAACAGTTCTACAACATTCATAACTAGCCTAGAAGGATATCTCTATGTCTGGGATTCACGGACATTCCCAAATAACCCACCATCTATGTTCCAGAGTCAATACAAGGCCACACAGGACTACAAGGGTAATATACAATGCTGATATGAATACTACAATCAACATACAAAATAAATGGACATAAAAGGCGGACAAGGTCTGGGGTACCAACCTATAACAACCCACCCAAGGATGCTAATTAATGAAGTTATAGCCTATATACACAGAGTCTAGGTAGGGAAAGCCATAACCTACCTGTCGTCTGATGACTAGCTGTGGGAACAATGTCGTCCCGGATCGAACTGCTCTAGGAAGCTCCAATTTGCAAAACCACTATCAATACAATAATCTACATATTAATACGAGACTAGCGATACCCATAATGCTATAAACATAACCAGGTCGAAATTCGAGCCACAAACGGGCCCGTGGGTCCTGCAACCCAAAACCAGAAATGAAAAATACACATGTGTTCCTTACCATCTCGGGAGCACATGCTCAAGATTTGAGAAGAAACGGGCAACTATTGGGGCTTTAAAACAGCCCACCAATTATGAAATCAAAGAGGGAATTAAATGAAGAAATTATGAGATGAAAGGGTGGAATACTTACAATTTGCGACAAGGAATCAACCACGGACGAGACATTAATTACTCCAATGCTAAGATATGATCCCACATTGATAATGGATCTTGGAGCCTTAGAAACAATGGAGAAAAATGGATTTTGGGTGATGAAAACAAAGAAGAAGATATATTTACTGCCAGGGGTCCTTCATCGCGATCGCAAAAGGACCCCACGCGGTCGCGATGACCACGCTGGCTAGATCATCATGATTGTGAGGAGTAGCCACATGGTCTCTAAGAGCACAGAGGAAGGTACTACATCACAATCGTGAGGAGGGAGCCCACATTTGCGTAGAGCAAGGCAAAAGGGACAACCTCGCAGTCGCGATGAGGGACTTCACAATCGCGAAGAGAATAGGTATCAGGTCCATAAGGCCTTCATCACGATCGTGTGAAAGGTCTCTCGATCGTGATTATGTCCTGAGGCCTGTACGTACAACAACTACCAGCAGAAAACTAGGAGGGAAAAGGCCTCCAGATGGGCCCACAGGACTAATTTGGGACCCCGCGCACGCAAATAAACTATGCTACTCAACTAGAAATGGCGTTACGGATCCCACAGAATTAACAAAAATCCCATTGGAGGTCGATTTAATAAAAAGTGGGCCCACGCCCAAAGATCAACCTTAGGCCAACTATTTTGAAAATGGAACCCAATGGCCAAAATCAAGTCTGGAAGCCTCGGGACCAGAACCAATGGTCCTTCTAGCCTAAAATCAAAGTTCCAGAGCTAACAACGCTAACAGAATTTCCATCCGAGGCCGTCTTCTCCAAATATTAACCAAAGTCAACCAAGCAGCCCAACTGGCTTAAAAACATAGAACGAAAGAGAATTCTAAGCTGAAAAGCTCTTGGATCCCAACCCAAGGTCCTACTAGACCACTGTACACACTCTGGAGCTAACAGAACTATCGGAATTTGATTCTAAGCACTTTTACCAAGAATGTTGACTGAAGTCAACAATTTCAAAAGGTTAAAGCTTTAAAATAAGGAACATCCAAAAGACCAAACAAATGGCCCGGGCATCGAACTACCAGTCCTAGAAAACCATAAATGACTTTGGACCACTACAGGCAAGCTCTAATGGTACAAGAAAGGTAAACACACGTAAATAACAAGAAGGGTCATTATAATCACCTTGACTGAAGTGCTAGGAAATCTGCTGGAATAAGAATGGATCGATAACTCATCTTAGCCCTTTCTAGAATTCTGTACTGGTTGAGTCACAAGACTTGACTTGGTTCTTCATTCTATTATCTCCCCCTTAACTTAAACGTCACCCCTCTAAGTCTGTGGATCTCTCTCCCAAACTAGTCTATAATAAACTAACTCTTGTAAGTTTGGGGTATCACTGTATTCCTGGACCCTAAAACTCTCCCTGATAGGTTATAACTGAAGATGCTAAAACCCTTACTAGGTCTTCTTCTGAGGCATCTCTAAGCTTTTGCTTTATCCTTAAGGCTATCACTAGAGGACTCATACTCTTACTGGGATATGTAACCACTTCTTCTAACACTTAGCAATCCGACCTTTGCTTATTCATCTACTAGCATCATATCTCTAAGTTCATATCCACCCAAATTTTAACTAAATTAAAACCATACTAAAAAACTCAACATTGTCCATCTGTAATCTCCTCAGTTCACCTCTAAGAACACCACATAATATACACCTAGCCTTCTCCATAATTAGTAGCCTGAGAATTATAAACTAGTTCACACATAGCACCATAGAATGTTTGAATACCATGCCACAACATACTACTCTGGATACACATATACCCATCTACTATTCAGGGATCTTCTTCACTTAGTTCTGGGATCATTCTGCTACTTATGGCCCATAACAACTCAATTTGTAGTAACTCTTGAGTGACTATACTACCCAAGAGCTTAAAAAACCATACTCTTTGTCTAAGGCACTATTCATAGTAAAGTTTCTGGAATAGGGTCTGAGAGTACATTCTAACACTGGCTTAACTGCACGAATGGAAAATTGTACATGCTTTTGGATTGGTAGACGTTAATGCACTAGTAGGCTCCTCTCAAGCCCTTGTACAGTCTCTTAAATTTTCTGATGACTCTATCTGAGAGCATCTTACTGATAGGAATCAGAACAATACTATCTCTACTACCTCAAAGATGAGGCATGATTGGAGGAATTGGAACAACACATGAATCTGCATAAGTTTCTGAAGGAACAACTTTACTGCATGATTTAGAGTATAAACGAAGGGAAACATTTCCTAAATGCCCTGTAGCCTCCTGATTATAAGTGTGGTGCATAACACACCCATAAAAAAGACTCTACTAGACACGTCTTCACAGACATCCTAGGACACTTAAACTCTGTGCTCTGATACCAAGTTTGTTACGCCCCGAGCCTACACCATAGACGTAACATGGTGCTTAGAGCCATAAGTGAACCCAAGCTAACACATGGCTTGGCATACTACTGAGATATAGACTGAAATATAATACGGAAGCTAAAATGTGCTAAGCTCTTGAAATAAATATTAAAACAAAATAAACTTTCATAAGCTGAGATACAATAGCATTTGAAAACTGATACAACTAACTGACTAACTTTCTGAATGTCTATGAAGCCTCTACTAACACTGACTAAAGTTAGCCGGGACATGACCCTCAACTATCTCTAATCATTGTATAAAAACTGAAAATAAACTACCATGACTACTAACTGACTGGAGTTCCCGAATAAGGAGAACTCATCCCTTGCTGACTGGAAGCTGCGATCTGTCTAACCATAATTCTGGAGCTAGCACTGAAAATTACATCATAAAATGATGCATCATAAGAAATGTATGCGCTCAGTACTCTGAATGTACTAAACATGTGAGACATGCACTAACTTAAAAATCATGAGAAACATGTATATACTGAAAACATGGCTGAAAACTGGACTAAGTATAACATCTGAGGTGCATAAGTCAAAACTGTAAAACATAAGCTCTTTTACTGAAGAGGGTATAAATCATATTTCTGAACTGTAACTGTGAGATCATGATATTTTAAGATAAGTAAAACTGTTACTTGGAGATCCATAGATTGAAAGAATGAATGATGTCTGAAAAATCATGAAATAGTGTAACTGAGCTGAAAACCATGTCATGCTAAAAGTCATGTTTAAAGTAAATCCTTAGGGGAGTTTTTTCAACTGAGCGTGCTAAAAATACTTGTATACTATACTGAATACAAGCGGAAAGATATAAGCTGATGCAATGACCAAGTATATAAACATGTAACTATATAATACTGAATACAAGGTCATGCAATAATAAATATGGACTGTGGGAGATACTGTTAACTGACATTCCCCAAGCTGAGCTAACTGTGGGGCTAACCTATAACCCTGGATGGGAGGGTGTTTATACCTTGCCAAGGGTAAAAAAAAATCTGACGTGGATGCACTAAACTGATGTCCACAAGGGACAAGGGTGTCCAGCCTAATTTGACAGTTGACCCCTTTGATATCTATGGTGGTGCCGTAGTTCTGAGACTTAGGGACTGCTAATAAAGGCCTCGACCTAATCTAATAGCTGAGCCTTCATCCCTTCATTCGCTCGGTGCTAAGCCTACTCCCAACTAAATATAAAGCAATGAATGCAACTGAGATACTGGAAAGCTCAAATATATTGATGTTCGGAGAATGCAAAATATTACTAAGACTGAAGCATTCTAATCATGTAATTCTGATTGACTGAGTGCCTGACTAATCATGCATGAGAGCAGTTTGTATCATGTGACATATCTGAATGTCAAAACTGTTCATATTTAAAACATATTTTGTAGATCATACTGAAGGTAGGCGCTGAAGCCTGTTAAATCATGCATAGTTCTTTTGTATTTAAAACAACTGGACTAAAGTGATTGAGAATCATGAATGCTTGTCTGGAAGCCAAAACCCATAGTTAAAATTATCATGAGGAAACCTAAACTTGTTTGGGCTGTATGCTGACAAGCTGAACTAAATTCTGAAGGTAGAGCTAAATTCTGAGAAAATATTATAAAATCAGGCTAAAACATACTTCTCTCAAATATCTTGGGTTTTGAAATCTATTTGCAGGAATCCATGTAAAAATCATTCTAACAAGATCAGTAGTTTTATAGAATCATCAAGAAATCGAATTCATAGTGAAACACATATTTGAGTAAGAACCCTAGAATCATAACTTGTAAATTCATACTGAAATCTGAAACTTTGGGCATGAGGGTGAAAGGAAACCCTCACTGGATTCCCACATACCTGGTGGATGATGATCCTTGAAGAGAACCTGAAGTTTGAAGCTTGATGGAGAAAGCCCTAGGTCTAAAATTTGGAAAAGAACACTATTTTCTCCTTTGAAACTGGCTTGAGAGATTGAATGAGGAAAACTAATACGTTGGGAGGTATTTTACTTAATAAAATAAGCCTAAAACTATTTATAGTCAGAGCTAAAAGAAGGAATGGTCTGAAATACCCCTAGAATACTAAATTAAAAACTGCTGAAAAAACTTATCGCTAGGTTCCACGAGCATGAATCACGACCCATAGAATGGATCACGATTCGTGAAAAGGGTTCGTGGTTTCTAGGCAAAGTTTCTGGCCTCTGGACTGATTTCCATGAGTGGGTTTCATAACCCGTGGAACCTTCTCATGTGTTTTAGAAAAAAAATTGAGTTCCAGGTTTGATTTCCACGGATGTAATCCACAGTTCGTGGTTTGATCCACGAGCTGTGGAATCCTCTCGTGGTTTCTGTCTGTCATTTTGACAAATAAATACCCTTTAGTAAAACACTGATAACTTTTTACTCCAGACTCGTATTAATACACGGTTGGTGGTGTTGGAAGAAAATTCAAAGACCTTTAATTTGATGGGTGCTAGGCCACCTAACTATTCATATTCTAGGAGTTATGATCGTTTAAAGTTGACTCTAGTTTAGTGTTACATGAAAACTTCTTTGGTTGGGGTGCGTTCAACTTAACTTGCTTATTGGAGGTTCTTATGAACATGATCCGCATCCAAAATACTTCCCACACTAGGGAATTGATCATGACATATATGGAAAGTGGTTCGGGTCTTAGCTTAGAATTTTGGGGTGCTACATGGATAAATATAAGATATATGGTCTTATAACTATTTTGTAAGAGTTGAAAATAATTTGTATAACTAAAACTAAAATTGCATCAATAATTAAACGATGTAAACTTATGAGATTAAAACACAGGTTGTTCCCCTCAATGGAATGCATAGTTCATCAGTTTTTATGCAAATACATATATTTAAATTTTAGATATGCACTCAGTCTCTAAACCATCACTCAATATTTCCCAAGCGTTGAATGATTTATTTCCCACAACTATACAATTTATTTATATAAGAATGACAAATCATGCTATGTAAATTTAACTTACCTTTAAGAGAATCTATTAAACAAGGGTTAGCATCTAGATTTCATGCAACTCTTCTTATAGCATACCTCAATCCACTTTTCCAAGCAAAACTAAGACATTATGGCATAGGTTAATATTTGCAATCACTAATCAATAATTAAGAACGAAAAGAAGCTTGATATCTTACTATCCTAACATAGCTTTTGATTTGGGCGGAGTTACAGGTCAGTTGTTCTTGTTAGGAGGGTACTTTTGCCCTATTTGATATGCACTATGTACATTTATACATGTATTTTCCTTGATGGAACGCATATGTTCATTCATGCATTTGCATGGATAGTGGTACTGGTAGGAAGAAAGATATGATATTTTCAGTTTTAAAAGATGTGTCATGCCCCGAGGCTACCCCCTAGATGTAACACGGTGCTTAACATCACAAGTAACCCCAAGCCAACCCATGGTCTGGCATACCTAGACAATTTCAATTTAAAACATATACTGTGTGAAAGCTGAAAATAATTTAATATCTGGAGTGGGAAATAAGCCCAAACAAGTTTGAATATAAAGCTATATAAAGAGTATAGTGATGACTGGAAAAAACACTAACAACTCAATAGCTGAATCTAATCTATGTCTGATAGCCTCTAACTGATGTGAGTTGTTGGGAGATGCCCCCAGCTCACTCTAATAATCTAAAACTGAAAAGTAAAGACTGAAAGATAAATCATGTCTATCATCTGCGAGCTATGATGAATCACTACTAAAGCTGCTGAGTAAGGGCTGGAAGTCGATCTAAGCGCGGTCTGCATGCTGAGCACCTGAACCTACATCATGAAACGATATAGCATAAAAGTATATGTCAGTACTTTGAATGTACTGAGCATGCGGGATATGTGTTAAGTTTAACAACATAATAACTGAACATGAAAATACATACTGAAACATAGGCTGATAGATAAGCTGAATGCAATGACCAAATAAATATCATGAGTATATACAACATGATGAACTGACTGACTGAATATAAGGTCAATGCAATATGAATCTGACTGTGGGAGATACTATTAACCGACATACCCCAAGCTGAGCTAACTATGGAGCTAACCTGTAACCCTGGATGGAAGGGTGTTCATACCTTGCCAAGGGTACAAACAAAGCTCACGTGGATCCACTAAACTGATGTCCACAAGGGACAAGGGTGTCAATCCTAATATGACGGGAGAGCCCTTTAGAACCTATGATGGCACCTTAGTTTTGGGACTCAGGGACTGCTACTAAAGGTCTCAGCCTAAACTTGAGGGTGAGCCTTCATCCCTTCGTTCGCTCAGTGCTAAGTCTACTCCCAACTGAATACATAAGCAATAAAATGCAAGCTGAAATGCTGGATAGCTCAAATACTGATAATCATGTGAGAATGCAACATGCATATACTGAAACTGATGGCATTCTAATTCTAAAGCATGATTACCTGATTTATCTGTCAGGCAAGTATAAATTATGAATACTGAATTTAAGACAAGCTAGGGTTACTGAGTTTTGTACATAGGACTATGCTAATTCTCAAGGAAACATGCATTAAATCTCTCATAAACTATAGCTGTTGAGTTACAATAAATCCCTAAGATTTAGGAACCCTAGGTCTGAACAATTCATGGAGAAGCTGAAGAACTGACTAAATTATAGGGACCTAATGGGTGAATGGAAGCCACTAGTGAAATCCCACATACCTGGAGAAGAAACTATGGAGGAAATCCTTGGGTTAATGGCTGAGCTTGAAGATGATCTCCTGCTTGTTCTTGAGAGAAACCTGTCGCCTCTTTTTCTTCTTTTCTTTCTAAGTTTGATGATTTTAGGAGAATAGGTGATTTAGGTAGTTTTTGACAAATAAACTAGGCTTAGAATAACCAAATTATTATAGCTTAGTCCTTAAAAGAGGTAGGAAAAGTCCAAAACACCCCTGGGAAAATAAAAGAAATTTGCTAAAAAAAATTGCGACTCATGTTCCACGAATGGGTTTCACGACTCATGGAAGCTTCCATGGCTCGTGGAACCCTATCGTGATTCCTGGGCCTTTTTGTCTAGCTGCGGGTCTGAGTTCCACGACTTGGGTTCACAGCTCGTGGATCCTTCCACGGTTTATAGAACCCACTTGTGGTTCTCAGAGGAATGGCTGGCCTCAGGTCTAGTTCCATGACTTGGGTTCATGACTCGTGATCCTTCCATGGTCCATAGAACCCAATTGTGGTTCTCAGAGAATTCTTCAAGTCTCTGATATGATTCCATGGGTCTAGTCCATGACTTATGGAAACTTTCACGGGTCGTGGATCTGACTTGTGACTCATCTGACAGTTGAATTGTTTTTTATTTCTTATGGTTTTTTGAGCTAAGTATGGATTGGAAGGTCTGGGGTGTTAGAATATCTCCCCCTTGGGATCATTCGTTCTCGAATGAAGACTGAACAAGCTGAGTTTGGAGGAAAAAAGCTTCAATCCCTACCAAGTGAGTACTAGAAACTGATATCTAACTGAACTAAGTCCCATGAGTATGCAAATATGCTGAAATGCAAGAATAAGTGAGGGAATATGATGCTGAGACTGAAGTGCACAAGAGTGAACTGAGGGATTGGAGAGGAGCTATTACCTCAAGCTGAAAATGAATCAGAGGGAAAAAGGTGAGGGTACTTGGCCATCATGGATGCTTCTGCTTCCCAAT
This sequence comes from Jaltomata sinuosa, assembly GCA_003996215.1. Lineage (NCBI taxonomy): Eukaryota > Viridiplantae > Streptophyta > Magnoliopsida > Solanales > Solanaceae > Jaltomata > Jaltomata sinuosa. Next base: position 20,101 of record QJPP01003666.1, read on the forward strand.
TAGCTCCCTCTATGGACTGATTCCTCTACAAGACCTTCACTGAAGTGACTTCCTTATTTCTCAACCTACGAACCTGACGGTCAAGAATCTCAACTAGAACCTCTTTATAGGTGAGGCTATCCTTTACAACCACACTCTCTAAAGGCACTATCGATGCTGGGTCACCTACACACTTTTTCAATAAGGAAATGTGCAAGACTGGATGAACCGCTGCTAGCTCTGCTGGCAACTCTAACTTATAAGCCATATTACCAATCCTTTTCAAGATTTTGTAAGGACCTATATACCTGGGACTGAGATTTCCTTTCTTGCCAAATCTCATCACCCCCTTCATGGGTGACACTTTCAGGAAGACCGAATCATCGATCTCAAACTCTAAGTCCCTTCTCCTCACATCTGTATAGGACTTCTGATGACTTTGAGCTGTTTTCAATCTTTCTTTGATGAGCTGAACTCCATAGCCTCATGAACCAAATATGGACCAACCAAGACTGCTTCACCTACTTCGAACCAACCAACTGGAGACCTACATCTACGCCCATAGAGTGCCTCATATAGGGCCATCTGAATACTAGAGTGGAAATTGTTATTATATGCAAATTCTATGAGAGGTAGGTGATCATCCCAACTACCCTTGAAATCGATCACGCAAGATCTCAATATGTCCTCTAGGTTCTGAATGGTATGCTCTGCCTAACCATCCATCTGCAGATGAAATGCTGTAATAAGATTCACTTGAGTACCAAGACCTTTCTGAAATGATCTCCAAAAATGAGATGTAAACTGAGGACACCTATCTAAGATGATAGATAAGGGAACCCCATGCAACCTGACTATCTCGCTGATGTAGAGTTTGGCATAGTCCTCCATTGAATTTGTAGTTTTGATAGCCAAGAAGTGAGCTGACTTAGTAACTCTGTCCACTATCACCCAAATGGAGTCGTGCTGTCTGCGAGTACGAGGTAAACCCGTAATGAAATCCATATTGATCACTTCCCACTTCAAAGTAGAATGCTAATGTATTGAGTCACACCTCCTAGTTTCTGATGATCTACTTTAACCTGCTGACAATTGGGACACTTAGCCACAAACTCAACAATGTCCCTCTTCATGTCATTCCACCAATAGACTACCCGTAGATCACGGTACATCTTAGTGGCAATGGGATGAATAAAATATCTGGAATTATGGGCCTCTGTAAGGATTTGCTGCCTAAACTCACCCACATCAGGTACACATAATTGACCCTGGTAGCGAAGCACACCATCTCCTCATTGGGAGAAAACCTCTACCCTCTGCTGATGAACGACACCTTTCAACTGAAGTAATATGGGATCACTGTCCTGTTTATTTTTAACCTCCTCTACCAATGAAGATTATGACCCATTTTGGACTATCACACCACCATCTATCATGTCCATAAGGCAAACTCCTAAATGTGCAAGCCTGTGAACATCTTTGGCTAGTTCTTTTCTTTCTTCCTCGACATATGACACACTACCCATGGACAGTCTGCTGAGGTCATCAGCCACTATATTGGCCTTACCCAAATGGTAGAGCACATTCATATCATAGTCTTTGAGGAACTCAAGCCACCTTCTCTGGTGAAGATTCAATTCTTTCTGGGTGAACACATACTGGAGGCGCTTATGACCTGTGAACACATCAACATGAACACCATAAAAGTATTGTCTCCAATTCTTTAGGGCAAACACAATAGTTACAAGCTCGAGGTCATGAGTTGGGTAGTTCTTCTTATGAATATTAAGCTGTCTGGAAGAATAAGCTATGAACTTACCTTGCTGCATCAAAACACAACCCAGACCGACCCTGGATGCATCACAATAAACCACATAACCATCTGAACCCTCTGGTAGAGTCAAAATGGGAGTTGTAGTCAACCTGGTCTTCAGTTCTAAGAAGCTTTTCTCACATTCTTCTGACCACTGAAACTTGACCTTTTTCTATGTCAACTTGGTCAATCGGGAAACTATGGATGAAAATCCTTCAATAAATCTCCGGTAGTAACCAACCAATCCCAAGAAACTCCTGATGTATGTCGTAAAGGTAGGTCTAGGCCAGTTCTTTACTGCCTTAATCTTCTGAGAATCAACTCAGATGCCTTCACTAGACACCATATGACCAAGAAAAGCAACTGGTTTCAACCAGAACTCACACTTACTGAACTTGGTGAATAACTGGCGATCCTTGAGAGTCTACAACACCATTCTCAAATAATCTGCATGCTCCTCCACACTCCGAGAATAAATGAGGATATCATCGATGAAGACGATGATGAAAATTCCAAATATTTTCTGAACACTCTGTTCAATAAGTCCATGAAAGCTGTAGGAGCATTCGTTAGTCCAAAATACATAACTACAAATTCATAGTGACCATACCGAGCCTTAAGGCTATCTTTGGGATGTCACTATCTCTGACTCTGAGCTGATGATAGCCGAATCTGAGGTCTATTTTAGAGAAGCAAATAGCACCATGAAGCTGGTCAAACAAGTCATCAATCCTGGGGATAGGATACTTGTTCTTGGTTGTGACTTTGTTTAACTGACGGTAGTCGTTGCACATCCTGAGAGAATCATCTTTCTTACGCACAAATAGCACTAGAGCACCCTCTGGAGAGATGCTGGGTATGATGAAGCCCTTATCAAGAAGGTCTTTCAATAGTTCCTTCAATTTCTTAAGCTCAGCTAGATCCATTCTGTAAGGAGGAACCAAAATAGGCTGGGTATCTAGAAGGAGATCTATTCCGAAGTCGATTTCCCTTTCAGGAGGAACTTTGGGAAGATCTTTTGGGAACACTTATGGAAACTCATTCACCACTGGTACTAACTCAAAAGTTGGGGTTTTGGAGTTTGAATCCTTAACCCGAACAAGATGATAGATATATCCTTTGGAAATCCTTTTTCTGGCCTTAAGGTAAGATATGAATCGACCTTAAAGCACTGAGGTACTACTCTTCCATTCTAAGACTGGAAACTGAAACCGAACAATCCTAGTTCTGCACTCAACTGAGGCATAACAGGAATGTAACCAATCCATTCCTAGAATAGCATCGAAGTCAATCATTTCTAACTCTACAAGATCGACTGAGGTGACTTTCTGGGAAACTGTGATAGGGAAATTTCTGTGTACCCGTCTAGCTATAACTGGGTCACCAACTAGAGTAGAGACTGAGAAGGGTTCTGGGAGGATTTCTGAACTGACACCAAAGTTTAATGCTATATAAGGAGTTACCAAAAGGAAGTGTAGCCCCTGGGTCTAACAATGCATAAACATTTAAATGGAATACTTGTAACATACCTGTGACCACATCGGGAGAATCCTCCTGGTCCTGTCGAGTCTGAAGGGAATATAACCTATTTTGGCTCTGACCACCACCTGTACTAGACAAGGCACCTTGCTGAGTGAGGCGACCCAATGGAGCCACTGCAGAGCTGGCCTGATTTTGCAAACAAGTATCCCCCCCCTCTTCTGAGAATTTACAGGGCACTCTTTTATCCTGTGGCCTGGCTTACCACACCCAAATCAATTTTCACTACCTACCATGCACTCACCCTGGTGGTTCCTACCACACTTCTTACACACTAGATGAGTGCGCCCGCTAGTAACTGTACCTTGGGACTTAGAGCCTGACACTCTATCCCGTCGATCCTATCCAAACTTAGGAACTGGGGTACTAGCAGAAGATGGATCTGGAGCTAAAGATTTCTGATGGAACTAAGAGCGATTACCACCCTCTGACCTCTGCTGAGAGTAGTTGAAATCACCTATCCTAGCCCTCTTAATGTTTCCTCCCCTCTTTTTGATTTTCTCTTCCTTAATCTGCTGAGCATAAGTAACCAACCTGGAGATGTCCATTTCCTTAACAAGCATGGTAGTCTTGCATTCCTTGAGCACATCATCGAACACCAAGATACGAACTTACTTATGCGGGCTCTGGAGTCAACCACTATCACTGGGGCATACTTAGATAGCTTTGTGAAAACTTGAGTGCATACTCCTTCACACTCATATCATTCTGCTTCAAGTTTATGAATTCCTGGACCTTGGCTTCTCTGAGCTCAAGTGGGAAGAACATGTCCAAAAATGCAGTCTTGAACTGGTTCCAATCCACTGGACCTACATTTTCAGAACAAGACTCCTCCCACTGCTGATACCAAGTATAAGCCACTCCCTTCAATTGATAGGTGGCTAAATCTGCACTCTTGACTGGAGTGACACCCATAACATCTGTCACCTTTTGGATATCATCAAGAAACTCTTGTGGATCCTCTTCTGAATTAGACCCATGAAATTCTAGAGGGTTCATCCGAGTGAAGTCCCAGATTCTAGCTGCAACATTATTAGTCTGAGGTGAAGCTGGTCCCACAGCCTGCTAATTTACCTGAGCTATCATAGCCTGGGAAAGCACTTGAAATACAACCCTGAATTCGGCATGCATGACTTGCTCATTCAATGGGTCTACTGGAGCTACTGGTGCTGGTTGATTCCTAGCGTTAGCTCTTCTAGGAGGCATTTTTCTGAAATGCGAAGAGCATGAGTTATAAGGAGATTATATAGAGTTCATACTCTATAGCACGATCTGTAAAAGAAAGAAGGGAAGTTATTCCTAATTACATCTCATAGCTTCTCCCGCATAAGTGTGGCGCGCTTCACACCCATGAGAAAGACTCTACTTGACGTGGCTTCCAGACACCCTAGGACACTTGAACCTAATGCTTTGATACCAAGTTTGTCATGCCCTGAGGCTACCCCCTAGACGTAACATGGTGATTAACGTCATAAGTGACCCCAAGCCAACCTATGATCTGGCATACCTAGACAAATTCAATTTAAAACATATACTGTGTGAAAGCTGAAAATAATTTAATATCTGGAGTGGGAAATGAGCCCAAATTAGTCTGAATATAAAGATATATAAAGAGTATAGTGATGACTGAAAACAACACCAACAACTCAATAGCTGAATCTAATCTATGTCTGATAGCCTTTAACTGATGTGAGTTGCTGGTACATTCTCCCAGCTCACTCTAATAATCTAAAACTGAAAAGTAAAGACTAAAAGATAAAGCATGTCTATCATCCTCGAGCTATGAGGAGTCACCACTGAAGCTGCTGAGTAAGGGCTGGAAGTCGATCTAAGCGCGGTATGGATGCTGAGCGCATGAACCTATATCATGAAATAATGTAGCACAAAAGTATGCGTCAGTACTTCGAATGTACTGAGCATGCGGGATATGTGCTAAGCTGAACAACATAATAACTGAACATGGAAATACAAACTGAAACATAGGCTGATAGATAAGCTGAATGCAATGAACAAATAAATATCATGAGTATATACAACATGCTAAACTGTCTGACTGAATAAAAGGTCAATGCAATATGAATCTGACTGTGAGAGATACTATTAACCGACATACCCCAAGCTGAGCTAACTATGGGGCCAACCTATAACCCTGGATAGAAGAGTATTCATACCTTGCCAAAGGTACAAATAAAGCTGACGTGGATCCACTAAACTGATATCCACAAGGGACAAGGGTGTCAGGCTTAATCTGACAGGTGACCCCTTTAAAACTAATGGAGGTGCTGTAGTTCTGGGACTCAGGGACTGCTACTAAACGTCTCAGCCTAAACTGGCGGGTGAGCCTTCATCCCATGGTCTGCTCGATACTGAGTCTACTCCTAACTGAATACATAAGCAATAAAATGCAAGCTAAAATGCTGGATAGCTCAAATACTGATAATCATCTTAGAATGCAACATACATATACTGAAACTGATGGCATTCTAATTCTAAAGCATGATTGTCTAATTTATCTGTCTGGCAAGTATATAATATGAATACTGAATTTAAGACAATCTAGGGTTACTGAGTTCTATACATGGGACTATGCTAATTCTCTAGGAAACGTGTATTAAATCTCGCATAAACTATAGCAGTTGAGTTACAATAAATCTCTAAGATTTAGGAACCCTAGGTCTGAACAATTCATGGAGAAGTTGAAGAACTGACTAAATTCTAGGGATCTAATGGGTGAAAGGAACCCACTAGTGAAATACCACATACATGAAGAAGAAACTATAGAGGAAATCCTTTAGCTTAGGGCTAAGCTTGAAGGAGTCCTTCTGCTTGTTCTTGAGAGAAACCTATCGCCTTTTTTTCTTCTTTTCTTTCTAAGATTGATGATTTTAGGAGAATAGGTGATTGAGGTAGTTTTTGACTAATAAACTAGGCTTAGAATAACCAAAACGTTGTAGCTTAGGCCTTAAAAGAGGTAGGAAAAGTCCAAAACTCCCCTAGGAAAATAAAAGAAATTTGCTGAAAAAAATTGCCTCAGGTTCCACGGATGGGTTCCATGACTCGTGGAAGCTTCCACGATTTGTGGAACCCTGTCGTGGTTCCTAGGCCTTTTTGTCTAGCTGCGAGTCTGAGTTCCACGACTTGGGTTCATGGCTCGTGGATTCTTCCACGGTCTGTAGAACCCACTCGTGGTTCTCAGAGAAATGGCTGGCCTCAGGTCTGGTTCCACGAATTGGGTTCACGCTCTTGGATCCTTCTATGGTCCATAGAATCCAATCGTGGTTCTCAGAGAATTCTTCAGGTCTCTGATCTGATTCCACGAGTCCAGTCCACGACTCGTGGAAACTTCCACGGGTTGTGGATCCGACTTGTGACTCGACTGACAGTTGATTTTTTTTTCTTCTGGTTTTCTGAGCTAAGTTTGACTTGGAAGTTCTGAGGTGTTAAAATATGGAAATTCCCATTTTTTTACTATGGTTTCAGGTTTCAAAAAAGAATTTTATGGTTTTATCATTGTTTTGGAAAGGAAAGAAAAGTACCACTTTTTATACTCGGTCTGAGGGACGTTTCAAAACTTTTTCTCCATTTATTTTCTATTGATGAATCTGAGGTATGATTCTGAGCAGCCCGAGGAGCACATATCTGGGTTTTACTTTTATTGCATATGTTGATGAGACCAAGAGCAGCCTGAGAGATGGTTTGAGGGGCTCATCATGTATCTCGCGAACCATATTTTAGGGGTTTTACTTTCCTGCATTGACCACATTCAGCATAATATCATTTCATGATGCACTACATTCTTTTTTATGCATTTTTGAGTGGTTTGTCGATTTTATTATTATTATCTTCACATTTTTCCCCAGATTGTTCTTGCTTTCAGTTTTCTTGTGATAACTAGATTTAGGCGAGTCTCGATAGCAAGTTTACTTTCCTGTCTTATATTATATATTAACTTCTGAGCTTGTGATAACTAGATTTAGGCGAGTCTCGATAGCAAGTTTACTTTCCTGTCTTATATTATATATTAACTTCTGAGCTTGTGATAACTAGATTTAGGCGGACCCCATGCTTTGGTACTCATACTATATTTCTACTTCTTTTTCTGATGCAACACCTAGTCAAGCCACCCTCGTTGACCATCCATTCATTCGAGGCTAGCTGCTATTTAGATTGCAATGAGCTCTTGGCGCCCAGAGATTTACTACTTTCCCTCTATTTATATTGTCTGTATTTTTATATTTTTTGTAGACAATAGTGCCTTGTATAGCGCTATTTTTGTACTTAGATGCTCTTGTATCGGTGACACCAGATCTGGGGTTTGGTTTCTTGCATATATTTGACTTCCTTGGTCTCTCTAGGGCTCGATGTATATTCTATACCATTTTGTATATATCTATGTTAGTGGCCCTTATCTTATTATGATTCTGCTTCCATTTTCTCTGTTTAGTGTTTAATTGTAGTATCATTCTCTTGGGTTTGGCTTTCCTACTAAGGGTTTTAGTAGGCACCATCATGGCCAAATTTTGGGTTGTGACAGAGTGGTAACAGATCTTCAGGTTCACTGGTCTTACCAATACAAGAGCAAGTGTCTAGTAGAGTCTCACAGAGTGGTATGATGATGTGTATATCCTATCTACAGGAGGCTATAGGGAATTCTTAGGAATTACTTCCATTTTGATTGCTTTCTTATCGTGCGTCCTTGACTCTATCATATTTTAAGTTTCATTTGTTCCACTCTTTCTCAGATGGTTTAGATGAGATCAACACTAGGCGAGGACGAGGTCTCTATGCCTATAACTAGAGCCCCAGCTAGGGGATGGGGCAGAGGTTGACACAGAGGTGGAGGTAGGGTATGCGATTTGGTTCCAGCTCAGGCCTAGGCTAGGGTACCATCACCAGAGTCAGAGTTAGGGGCATAGGATGTTTAGTATGAGCAAAAGGGCATGAAGCCATCCCAGTATTCGATAAGTATTCTGGCTACACTATTTCTTTAAGAAACTTTGGTTCATCTCCTTGGGTTTCTTGAGGGCATTTCACAGCCCAAAGCTTTGCCAAGTGCTCTGATTGGTTCATAGGTTAGGGATGAGGCTGAGACATCAGCCCAGGCAATATCACAGTGTTCAGGATCACAACTTGCTACTGTGGCTCCCCAATTAGAGGTGTTGCCTATTCCATTGGTTACTCTTTTTATTCCAACTAGGACAGTTAGGTCTTTGGAGGAGCAAAAGATGCTGGGAAGGTTCATTCGACTGGGTCCTATGAGGTTCTCTGGTGCTCTAAGAGAGGATGCTCATGAGTTTCTAGTTAGTTTCCAGAAAAAGTTATATAACCTCGGCTTGGTTGAGTCACATAGAGTAGATTACACTGCATTTCAGCTATATGGTGAAGCTAAGTAATGGTGGAAGTTGTATATTTCTTGTAGGCCAATTGGGTTAGCTCTTATGACTTGGGCTTAGTTCTCCGAGACCTTCTTGGAGAAGTATGTATCGCACAACTTGAGGGAGTGGCTAAGGGATGAGTTCACCAGGCTAGAGCAGGCTCTATGACTATTTCTGAGTATGAGATCCACTTTCACGAGTTGGCTAGGCACGCTTCTATGATTCTGCCCACCGAGCATGAGAGGGTGCACTACTTTGTTAGAGGGTTGAGCTTACAACTTTGGTTGGCTTTAGAGCACTTGGTGGATTCAGTGGAGAGTTTTCTTACAATTGTTGATCATGCTCACACCATTAAGGATATTTGTCGCGAGGCCTACAGAGGCAGCGATAAGAAGCCCCACCATTAAGGTGGATTGAGTGGTTCAAAGTATAAAGGAAAAGGGTTCTCCAATAGGGGTCATCCGTAGTATTTCTAGCCTAGCTAACCTATTCAGGTAGCACTATAGATTACATAGGGTTAGAGTGGTCAGGGTAGTCAGAGCTTGGTTCAGACTTCACGAGGTGCTCGCTCTAAGTATTCAGGCTGCAGTGGCCATTTTGGTTTAGCTGAGTTATAACAATAGGGTATAGATGGTCGAGGTTGTTATGAGTGTGGTATGCTGGGTCACTATGCTAGGGATTATCCCTCGGTTTATCATTTTGGTCACAGGGTCAACAAAGTCAATCGGTTCAGCAGGTTCAGGCCCCAGGGCTCCAGTGCCACCAGCCAGAGGTGGTGTGTAAGGTACTACGGGTGGTCCTTAGGAAGCTCTAGGTAATCATGGCAATCAGGGCCACATGTAAGATTTTCTAGGTCGTATAGAGGCTAAGGCTTCAGATGATATCATCAAAGGTAAGATTTTAGTCTGTCATCTGTCAGCTTCTATTTTGTTTAATCTGGGGTCTATATTATCCTATGTATCTTCTTATTTATCTATTTGTCTAGAGTTTACTCTTGAGTTATTGCATGTGTCTATATGTGTAGCTACTCCAATAGGAGATTTCTTAGTAGTGGATCATGAATATCAGGCTTATTTGGTGACTATATTGGGATATGACACATGGGTAGACCTGGTGATTTTAGATATGTCCACTTTGATATTATCTTAGGCATGGATTGGCTGTCTGCTTATCATGCGGTCTTAGTTTGCTTCGAAAATACTATTACTCTATAGATCCCTGGTATATCTTTTATTGTATGGAAGGGTGCCAATAACCACCTATCGAGGGGAGTTATATCTTTCCTAAGAGTCCAATGGTTAGTTGGGAAGGGGTGCTTGGCTTATCTTGCTTACGTCCGTGATACTAGTGCCACCACACCCTCTATTGAGTCAGTTCTAGTGGTTTACGAGTATTCAGATATATTCTCTACTAATCTACTAGGCCTTCCTCCTGATCGTGATATCAACTTTGGTATTAATGTTAAGCCGAGCACTCAGCCTATTTCTATTCTACCATATCGGATGGCACTAGCCGAGTTGAGAGAGCTTAAGGAACATCTCCAGGATCTTCTGAGTAAGGGGTTTATCAGGCCTAGTGTGTCTTTGGGGGTGCTCCTATTCTGTTTAGGAAGAAAAAATACAGTTCCTTGCATATGTGTATTGATTACAGGCAGCTGAATAAGGTGACCATTAGGAACAGGTATCTGATGCCATATGTTGATGATCTGTTTGACCAGCTACATGGTGCAATAATATTCTCTAAGATTTGATTTTAGGTTAGGTTATCATCAGTTGAGGATCAAGGCAGAGGACATCCTAAAGGTTGCATTTAGGACTCGATACGACCATTATGAGTTCCTAGTCATGTCTTTTGGGTTACCAATGCCCTAACAACCTTTATGGAGTTGATGAACCATGTTTCAGAGCCTACTTAAATTCCTTTATTATATTATTCATCAACGACATTCTGGTTTACTCGATGAGTAAGGAGTAGCATGAGCATCATTTGAGAGTTGTGCTTCAGACATTGTAAGATCAGCAGTTGCACGCCAAATTCACTAAGTGTGAGTTTTGGCTTGAGTCGGTTGCATTCTTGGGGCACGTGTTATCCAAGATTATGATTATGATAGATTCGATGAATATTGTGGCAGTTCATGACTGGGCTAGGCCTACTTCTCCTACCAAGATTCACAGTTTCATCGGGCTGGCAGGTTACTACATGCGATTTGTGGAGGGGTTTTCTTCTATAGTAGCTCTGTTGACTAGATTGACTCAGAATAATGTCCCTTTCCTTATTGGCTTTAGCTCCAATTCTTACTCTTTCGGTTGAGGGCCAGGGGTTTACTATTTACTGTGATACTTTCGGAGTTGTTTTGGGTTGTGTATTGATACAGTGCGGCCAAGTGATTACTTATGCTTCCAGACAACTGAAGGTTCACGAGAGAAACTACCCCTCCCATGACTTGGAGTTAGCACCAGTATTCTTTGCATTGAATATTTGGAGGCACTATCTGTATGGCATGCATTGTGAGATCTTTGCTGACCACCATAGTCTTCAGTATATCTTCAGCCAGAAGGATCTAAATTTTAAGTAGTGTATGTGGTTGGAGTTACTGAAGGACTATGATATCTCTATTCTCTATCACCTGGGTAAGGCAAATATGGTAACGGATGCCTTGAGCTGGAAGGTGGTGAGTATGGGTATTTTGGCATTTTTGGCAATGGAGGAGCGATCTTTAGCTTTGGATATTCAGTCCTTGGCTAACAGGTTGGTTAGACTTGACATTTCTGAGCTGAGCCACTTTCTTGCTTGGTTGAGGCTAGGTCTCCTTGTTAGAGTAGATTCGAGAACATCAATTTGATGATGCGAGGTTGAGGATCATTTTTGATAAAGTGTTGAGAATCGAGGTTAGGAATGCAACCTTAGATTTGGAAGGTGTTATGAGGACTGAGGGCCATATCTGTGTTCCCAGAGTTGGTGATTTGGTCAGATTGATCTTGGAGGAGGCTTATTGTTCTAGGTATTCCATTCATCCTGGGGCAGCTAAGATTTATCGTGACCTGAGACAGAACTACTGGTGGTGTGGTATGAAGTGGGATATCTCAGAGTTCTTGTCAAGGTTATTGAACTATTAGCAGGTGAAGTACGACACCATAGACCAGGCGGTTTGACCCAGAGGCTACCCATTATTGAGTGGAAATAGGAGCGGATAACTATGGACTTTGTGGTAGGCTTACCACGCACTTTGAAGAGATTCGATGCTATTTGGGTGATTTTAGATAGGTTGACAAAGTCTGCTAATTTTTTGCTGGTTTAGACATTTTACAATTTTGAGAGGTTGGCTCAGATCTACATCCATGAGATTATCTATTTGCATGGGGTGCCTATTTCTACAATTTCCGATCATGGTACTCAGTTTACTTCGTATTTCTAGAGGTCTATTCAGAGGGAGTTGGGTACCCTAGTAGACCTTAGCACTGCTTTTCACCCGAAGACTGATGGTCAGTCGAATCATACTATTCAGGTTCTGGAGGATATGTTGTGGGCTTGTGTTATTGATTTTGGAGTTTAGTGGGACCAATTCTTAGCCTTGACAGAGTTTGTGTATTATAATAGCTACCACTCTAATATTCAAATGGCTATGTTTGAGGCATTGTATGGTAGGCGGTTTAGGTCTTTGGTGTGTTGGTTTGATGAGGTTCGGGAGGAAGGGAAAGCTTAGTCCTATGTTCATTGGGCCGTTTGATATCCTTCATCGCATTGAGGAGGTAGTATATGGGGTTTATGCTGTGGTATAGGGATTGCTCCGACATACCGTGACAAACTCCGCCGACCAATACTTCCAACCACAGTTCTTCCTACTCTTTTGCTTCTTCTATGAGAAGAACAAGTAAGTTCTCATTTATGGTTTACGCATATCTGATTAGTTTAGATTAACGCAATAATTATAAACCTTCACTTTTACTAGTCTCTGGACGTGCATTGCTAGTGTGTCCTATGTTAAATAGTACAAGCGATATAATGAATAACAAAAAAATTAAAGTTTAGAATACATTTTGAAATTGATGAACGATCAGTGCAAGGTAACAAGAACATGTTTAAACATTTTTAGAATATATACACGTACCTACACAAAGTTCACAAACATCACCCTAATAGAAAGTGTTGGATGCATCAACTTTTTGAAATCTACTACAAAATTAATATTAGTGTAAGAATGATAAATAGTAAATTATCCTTATATAAATTTAAATTTACTAGTTTTGGGCATGTGTGTTGCACGTGTGTCCGACGCTTAATTGTGCAGAGTTATTATGCACGTGTATCCCAAATTAACCGATAATAAACCATTAAAATTATATAGAAAACTATTTTCCAGCTTACGATGGAAGCAAAATAGGCATTTTGTTAATAGCATTCTAGTTTCTTTCTCAAAAAATATGTATAAGGGATCCAATTATCCCTATATTTTTGCAGATCATGGTTGTCGTGGTCTTGCATGTTTGAACCGGTTTCATATGACCATTTAATATTTTTAGAAAATGATCTTTTTGAGGTATGTCTCCGGCGTTATTTTCAGATCTCAAATATCTTAAATGTAAATAAAAATCTCTTGTAAGAACTACTAGAACATAAAACTAATTTTACAATCAATGAATCCTTTAGTTTGTGCGACCACTTAACTACAATCCCGAGAAAGCTAATTTGCCTTGTCTATTGAGCTGATTTTTTTAAAATAAAAAGTTTAATATTTCAATTACACATGGTATCTGATTTATGTTTCTTCGTTGGGAAGGAATTGAATACAAGACGCACAGATGTTGCAAAGAATTTAATTTCAGAATTATAAAAATAATAATTATTTTTGATACATTGCTTCTCTCTTTGTTCATCGTATTCGATCCAAATCGGCACATTTCTCTATCTGATTTTCTTTTATTAACTAACAAGAAAAAAAGGAAAAAAACTGTGATTCTTTTCGTTCAAATTTATTTGATTTATATATTTTTTCTATTTTCTACGCATCTACTTATCTTACTGTAGATCTCATTTACAAAAGAAACTCAACAAATATTGATGAACATACAACAAAATTAATCTGAAACAAACAACAAAGAAATGGAAAAACAAAAATATAAACCGGCTTTGCAGATTTGTTCGTGAAAGGAATTCCATGAAAGAAGGATCATTGAAGGGCATATTTAGCCTCCATATAGTTGTTGATGATTCTGAAATATAAAAAGCCAAATCCACGAGAGGATTATGAGTTACATGATCAATCGGGCAATACTTCTAAAATAATCAGATTAGATCAACATCGGTAATGTCGAGGCAAGATTACCCACCCATAGATTGTTTGATGATATTTATGCAGATGAACTATTATTAAAACCCTAGAGTACTAGTCAACACAAATACAAAACCTAGAAAACAAAATTATCAAATCAAGATTTGGGTAAACGAGACAAAAAAGAAGATAAATTGTTTATTGCGGTAGAGAAGAAGAGGCAATTATGTAAGTGAATCTTTGAGAGTGGCATTTCTTTGTTTAGGTTTTGTTATCTTATAGGAGAAGGAGTAGAGGCGATGGTTCCAAAGAGAGGATTATGTGAATCCAAAGTTATAAATGATCATCTTTGCTTCAGTTATTATAATGACTCTCTAGGTCATTTTCTCTATTTTTGTGATTTTTTTGCTTTTCGAGCTTTCCCACAGTAGCTGCAGATCATTTATAACTTGCAGGGAGTGATGATTCGATTCCCAGATAGTCTATTTGTGATTTAAGCCCATTTTCTTGTCTGGAAACTCTTATGGCTAAGAGGGTTGACTTTGGTCAACATTCGAAGAAGATGACTCCAAATGGAAATTCCATCAGCGCTATTAGCTCTAAAATGTTGATTTTGGACTAGTACAACCTTTGGTTTAGGACCTGAGGCTATGGGACTCATTTTGGGCTATCAGGTTACTTTTGGCAAAGAGTTGGTTCTAGGGCGTGGGACCCATGTTTCATTGAAATGATCTCCATTTGGAATTTTATCGATTCTGTTGAGTCCAAAATGCCATTTTTAGTAGGGTAGCATAGTTCATTTGCATACGCGGGACCTCAGATGAATCCTAAGGGTCCATTCGAGGCATTTTGAGTAGTTGAAAGTTGCTGGTTTTGCTGCAACTGGTACAGCAGAACCCAACCCTTCGCGTACGCGAGGGGTTGGCTGCCTACACAAGACTGCTTATGCAGTGGCCCTATCACGTGCGCGATGAAAGGGAGACTAGCCTCACCTCCCTTTATTCTTTAGGTACGCATGGTCCAGGCTGCCTACGCGGGCTCGCGTATGCGGTGGCCTGCCCACATTCACGAAGGCCATCGCCTGACACCTATATATTATTCCAACTTCGATTTCTCTTTCACAATTCTGAAAAAACCATTAGAGTTGAGCTTCAAGAGCTGGTTTAGAGCTAATAATCATCTCCAATTATTCCTGGTAAGTTCATTGTATTGCCCGCTCTTTTTTCATCATTTATTCGCGTTTATCCTTTGTTTATTCCATTAAATTCCTTGGTTGAAATCCTTTTAATCAAGAGGACTTTCGGGGCTATTTTGGGCTCTGAAACAAACTCTGTTTGTGCTCAAACTTTAGACATGGGTTTAGAAACCCGCTGCAATTATAATTGTGAATTTTAATTTCTGCTTCATTGTTCGAGCCCGAGGGCCAATTTTCAACCCAATTTTTGGTTTGAAATTTTGTATAGCAATATGGGTTTGATTCTTCTTGTCTTGACATCTAATTTATGTTAGTGATAGTGTGGCAGCATTTCGAGGCTATCCAGAAGGGGAAGGCATGCGATTGACTATTCATGCTTGTAGTTTGGCCCCAAGGTAGGTTACGATTTATTTCTTTTAGACCTAGTTTAGTTGGATTTTATATGTTATAAGCTGCATGAATGTTAGGGTAAGTTAAGGTTAGAATTAGGCTTAAATCCTATTTTCTGCTTATTTTGGCCACTCTTGGGACCGTAGAATAGGACTATCATGCTTATCCTCAGTTTAAGAGCTTGTAGATTTGATGTGGTTAGCCTATAATCCTAGAGTAATTTAAGGAGGTTTTACAGTTGGAGTAGGTGCCTTGGTTTATTTTCATAGTATAGTCTTGTTTTCCATCTTTAATTATCATTTTGTGTAACTATGGGCCCGAGGCCATAACTTTAGACTGGATGGAGTTCCAGGTGAGTACCTCATTTGGATAGCGTCCTTGCCCTATCATTGGTGTATACTCTTGCATTTTCTTGGGTGCTGTATTTCATATATTTACTTTGACATTCATGAACTTGGCTCACAAAGAGGTTTTCTAAGAAAGAATTGTTGGTTTCCGAGTTAAAAAGAGGTTTTCACTATTACTATGCATTTTGAGGTTCTAAAAAGGTTTTGCACTACTTTACTAATTTTTGATTTTTCAAACTAAACGCCTCCCTTTTTATTGGTTTGAGATCCGTAGAGGGAAATCTTTATTCATTGGATATCTAATGTAAGATTCTGGGCCTGTTTTTCTTTACTGCATATCCGATATAAGATTCCAGACCCATATTTACTTATTGCTTGTCTGCTGTAAGATTTCTGACCCATATTCACTTATTTCATGTCCGATGTAAGATTCCAGAACAATATTCACTTATTGTAAGTCCAATGCAAGATTTTGAATCCATATTTGTTGCATATCTGTTGTATAATTTCGGACTCATGTTGCATCAGCCTCATACTGTACCGCATCCATGTCATGCTGCACCATGTTGTATATTGATTGATTCTACTTTAAGTGCCTAATTTCCTTATTATTATTATTATTATCTTCACCATATGTTAGACTGCGACTCTTTTCAGTTGATAACTAGATTTAGGTGGATCCCTGTAGCTAGTTTAGTTTCATGTATCTTATATCATATATTATATTTCTGAGCTTGATTGTCCTATGATGCCTACTGAGTACCCCATGTTTTGGTACTGATACTATACTTTTGCATCTTTTTTTGATGCACGAATTAGTATAAACCACCCTCAGTGACCGCCCACTCGTTCGTGGCCAGCTGCTATTCAAATCATAGTGAGCTCCTCATATTTAGAGATCTTTGCTGCTTTCCTTCTACCCTTACTATCTGCATTTTTGTATTTCGTATAGACAATGTATATTGCATAACTTTATTCTGTACTTTAAAAGCTCTTGTACTGGTGACACCAGGTCTAGGGTTGGTTTCTGTATATGTTTTGTCTTTTTCGGTCTCTCTTTAGGGCCATTTTGTATATTTAGTACTGTTGATATATATCTATACTGTTGGCCCGAATCTTGTATTATTTTCCTTATGCTTTTCTTCTATGAATGTTTTATTATACTTTCAGAATCTCTTGGTGTAACGACCTGGTTCATCGTTATGTTTAAACCTTTTGTGCCAAGTTTTGGGTTAGAAAACCTTTGGGTTTGGGAGTTGAAAATTTTGGGCTAGGCTAGTCTCAGACAGTTTCTAAGTGAGGTATGGTCTAGGGCAATTCGGGTAAGGATTGGGTAATGTATCTTGTATTGAGCTAGTTTTTCCATTAGCTAAGATGTTAAGGAGTCCGAAGGACTTTTCAGAAATGAATTCGGGTAAGTAAAACTTTCGGTATTAAGGTTAATGTGAAGGGGTTGTTCCGGGACATCAGGATTTAAGGTGTGTTGTAAAAGAGACACTTTTATGGGATTTTTTGAGTTTTTATCCTATGACACTGCGCTACAGCGGTTTCCGCTACTGTGGTTTCTGCTATAGCAGAGAAATTCCCGCTATAGCGGAAGTCAATACCGGTCAGCACTACCATAGCAGTCGGTTCCACTACGATGGCACCGCTATAGTGGTGTACGGACCGCTATAGCAGATTGAGTTGGGTTTAATGCTGAAACTTCCCCAAAAATGTTCAGAAACTTTCATGAACATTTTGGAAGGGCAGAGACGAAGGGAGGTGAATTTCAATGATTTTCCACCAAACTCCATCAAAAAGGTAAGGTTTTCGCTCCCCTCTTTGTTATTTTGATTCCCGAACCTTAGAAACTATAGTCTCAGGCTTGGGGGAAGGGTTGGATTGACCCAAGGATGATAGAATTTGGGGAAAAAAGGATTCTAGGTTGTATAATCCATGGGTTATGGTTATTATCGCTATTGCATGTTAGAAACACCATTGTTCGCTAAATGTAACCATAAAAATGGTAGTTTAGGATGAATTAGTGGTGGGAAATCCCGGGAATGGGTGGAATGATTATGGTTTGGCCTGAGAATTTGGGATTTTACGTAATCCATGTAATTTTATGTCATTGGATTGACTGTAGTTATTTGCAATTGTATTTAGACCAAGAGCAAGCAAAAGCTATGGAAAAGGGGAAGGCTCCGGTCCAATAAAGTTTCTAAAAGCAATTCGAGGTAGGTGATGGTTAATGTCTTGACAAATGCAATGTATGTACATGTAACTATAACTTAGTATTGTATGTGCTTTCGTGCTTAGGAAAGGATTATGAATGTCCAAGCATTTGGGGTGTTAAGTATGTAAAATGAATTTGATATTGCTTGTTGTTTTGCAAGGGTGTTTTCTATTTATTTAAATATTGACTATTGGTTTTGTATGATATTCGGTTGGCTCGTGTACCACACCTGGATGGGATACTAATGGTTGGCTCGAGTTCTATGCCTGGTATATGTTCTATATTGGTTGGCTCGGGTACCACGCCTGGTACATGTTCTGTATCAGTTGGCTCGGGTACCATGCCTAGTACGAGTTTAAATTGCATTATTGATTGTGTTTGTTGAATGGCTCCATGAGTGGACCAGGTTGAGTGTTAGTTCTGTGTTTGATTATAATGGTGCTTAAGAGGCTGGTTTGTTACACTTGAATGTGGGGTTGGTCCTGGGGTAGACCGAGCATTGCATGTTAACACTAGGTGTTGGTTAAGGGATCCGTAGTTGGTCCGAAAATGTAATAAGGGTAAAGGTCTTGATTATTGTACATTGTTAAGTGATTGTGAACCTGTTTCATATGGTTGATGAGTTAGAGGATAGGCTGAGAGCCTGGCACTATGTTATTGGTTGTTGCTACATGTTTGTGCTACTCTACTCGATTTTGGTTTATTGTATTTATATTGTTTGTTGGAGCTGGCCGATGATCTTACCAGTACACAATGGTTGTGTACTGATTCTGCACATGTTTTTCTTTCTATGAGTACAAGACATCTTTCGATGGACCCTATGCAACCTCAGACCTAGTCCCGACAATTAAGATTACAAGGGTGAGCTGCTTCTTGCAGGCTACCTTGTCTTCATCCCGTTTAGTTGTAGCCAATTTGTTTCAGGCTTAAACTCTTATTTTATTGGGGTTGCATCCCCATTCTAGACTTTTGGTAGATATTTTAGTACGGTGACTTTCAGTTTCTAGGGGATTTTCACAGGATCTGGTTTTACTAGTATTTTGATGGTGAATGTTAGTTTATTTTAATGCAAACTGGTTTTGAGCTATTAGAATAGCTAAGTGTTGGGTCAGTATTGGTTCACTCATTCGGGTTTTTGGGTGGGTGCCACTCACGATGGTTTGGGTCGTGACACTTGGGTTGGATTTCCTACTGGGGGCTTTTAGTAGGCTCCATCATGGCCTGATTTTGGGTTGTAACAGAGTTGTATCAGAGCTCTAGGTTCACCGATATTGCTAGTACAAGAGCAAAGTTTCTAGTAGAATCTCGTGGATAAGTATGATGACGTTCATATCTTATCCGCGGGAGGCTATAGAACTTTCTTCGGAAATATTCTACCTTGTTTGATTCCTTATTGTGCATCCTAGACTTTATCAACTTCTAAATATTTATTGTTTCTCTCTTTCTCAGATGGTTCAGACGTGATCAATAGTAGGTAAGGACGAGGCCCTTGCACCTGTAATAAGAGTCCCATCTAGTGAATGGGGCAGAGGTTGACCTAGAGTTAGAGGTAAGGCATGGGCTGCGACACCATCTTGGGCCCATACTAGGTTACCATCACCAGAGTCGGACATTAAGGTTGAGGAGGTTCACTATGAGCTAGAGGGCATGGGGACAGCCTAGCCCTTGGCAGGTTTTATAGCTACCCCAGTTCTCCCGGATACGTTGGTTTATTTGTTTGGGTTTCTAGAGGGTATGCCATAGCCAACAGCTTTGCCCGGTACTCCAATTGGCTCACAGGTCAGGGACGAGGCTCAGACTTCGGCTAAGGCAGTAGTGCAGGGTTCAGGAGCACAACTTGCTACTGCGGCTCCCCATTTAGAGGTTTTTCCAGTCTCTACAATTGTTTTTCCTATTCTAGTTGGGCCTATTTATGTATTCTGAGGAGCATAAGATGCTTGGTAGGTTTCTGCGGTTGGGTTCCCTAAGGTTTTCAAGTGCTCTAGGCGAGGATGCTCATGAGTTTCTGATCATCTGCCAGGAGAGGTTACATAACCTCGATTTGGTTGAGTCAAATGGAGCAGATTACACTACAATTGAACTGGATGGTCCAACAAAATAGTGGTGGAGGTCCTACATTACTTACAGACCAGCAAGGTCACCTTTGATTACTTAGGCTCAGTTCTCCAAGACTTTCTTAGGGAAGTATGTGCCATGCAGCTTATGGGAGTGGTTGATGGATGAGTTCACTAGGTTGGAGCAGGGCTCCATGACCATTACAGAGTATGAGGTCCATTTCCATGATATAGACAGGATGCCACCATGATCATGCCCACCGAGCACGAGAGGGTGCACTATTTCATCAGAGGGTTGACCTTACAACTTTGATTAGATACAGAGGGTATGGTAACTTCTGGCGAGTCCTTCTTGGAAGTTGTAGACCATGCCCGTACTATTGAGGGTGTACTTTGCAAGGTCCAAAGGGAAAACAACAAGAGGCTCGCCATCAGGGTAGAAATAGTGGTTCATAGTATTGAGGTAGAGACTACTTTAGTGGGGGTCAGCACCAGTAGCATTTCCAGTTAAGCCAGCCTATTCAGGTGCACCTACAGATTATAGAGGGTCAGAGTAGTCAAGGTATTGGTAAATCTTCTCATGGTACACATTGTGAGTATTCAGGACTTGGTAGCCAGTCTGGTTCAACGGGTTCTTCTGTTTGTACCTTGGAAGGAAGAGGTTGATACGAGTGAGGTGAGTTAGGGAACTTTGTGAGAGATTGTCCTAGAGTCAGACATGACAGTCAACAGGGTCAGCAGGTTCAGGCCCCTAGGGCTCTAGTGCCACTGGCCAGAGGGAGTGCATAGGGTAGTAGCAGAGGTCCCCAGGGTACTCGAGGAGGTCCTCAGTCTGGTAGATCAGGTGGTTATTGTGGTCGGAGCCATATGTATGTATTTCTAGGCCGTTCAGAGACTGAGGCTTCAGATGTTTTCATCACAGGTATGATATCTATTTGCCATCAACCAGCTTCTGTATTGTTTGATCTGGGTTCTATATTTTTGTATATGTCTGCTTATTATGCTACCCATCTGGAGTCTATTTGTGAGTTATTGCTTGTGCCTTTTCATATATCTACCCCAGTAGGAGATTCTTTAGTAGTGGATCATGTATATTGGGCTTGTAGGGTTACTATTCTAGGTATGACACATGGGTAGAACTAGTTGTGCTAGACATAGTTGACTTTGATGTGATTCTAGGCATGAATTGGTTCTCTCCCTTACATGCGGTCTTGGATTGTTTCGCCAAGACTATTACTCTTCAGATGCCTGGTATCTCTCTTATTATATGGAAGGGTGTCGATAGCCACATGCCAAGGGAGTTATATCTTTCCTAAGTGCCTAGCAGTTGGTTTGGAAGGAGTGCTTAGCCTATCTTGCTTACATCCATGATAATGATGCCACCACACCTTCACTTGAGTTAGTTACTATGGTTTGCGAGTATTCAGATGTGTTTCCCTCTGATGTAGTGAGTCTCTCTCTTGATCATTATATTGACTTTGGTATTGATGCTAAGTCGGACACTCAACCAATTTCTATTCTGCCATATTGGATGGCACTAGCCGAGTTGAGGGAGCATAAGGATCAGCTCTAGGATTTGTTGAGTACAGGGTTCATCAGGCCTAGTGTATATTTATGGGGTGCTCCAGTTCTAGTTGTGAAGAAGAAGGATGGGTCCATGCGTATGTGTATTGACTAAAGGCAGCTGAATAAGGTGACCATAAAGAACTGGTATCCGATGCACATATTGATGATTTGTTTGACCAGATACAGGGTGCAATGGTGTTCTCTAAGATTGACTTGAGATACAGGTATCAATAATTGAGGATCAGGGCGGCGGACATCCCAAAGACTATATTTAGGACTCGATACGGCCATTATGAGTTCCTAGTCATGTCTTTTGGGTTGACCAATGCCCCAAAAGCATTTATGGAGTTAGTAAACCGTGTGTTCAAAGCCTACCAAGATTTCTTTGTTATTGTGTTCATCGATGACATTCTGGTATATTGAGGAGTAGAGAGATGAATGAGCAATATTTGAGAGTTGTACTTTAGACCTTGCGAGACCATCAATTATATGTCAAATTCACTAAGTGTGAGTTTTGTCTTGAGTCTGTGGTATTCTTGGGGCACATGGTGTCCAAGGATGGGATTATGGTAGATCCAACAAAAATTGCGGTATTTTATGATTGGGCTTGGCCTACTTCTCCTACTGAGATTCACAGTTTCATTGGGTTGGCAGGTTACTACAGATGGTTTGTGGAGGGGTTTTATTCTATAGCAGCTCAGTTGACTAGATTGACTAAGAAGAATGTCCCTTTCTAGTGGTCTGATGAGTAAGATGAGCTTTCTAAAGCTCAAGGCTTTATTGACTTCAGCTCTAATTCTTACTCTTTTAGTGGAGGGCTAGAGCTTTACTGTGTATTGTGATGCTTTTGGGGTTGGTTTGAGTTGTGTATTGATGCAGTAGGGCCGAGTTATTGCAGATGCCTCCAGATAGTTAAAGGTTCATGAGAGAAACTTCCCCACTCATGACTTGGAGTTAGCAGCGGTATTCTTTGCATTGATGATTTGGAGGCATTATCTGTATGGTGTGTGCATTGTGAGATTTTCACTGACCATCATAGTCTTCAGAACATTTTCTGCCAGAAAGACCTAAATTTGAGACAGCGTAGGTGGTTAGAGCTACTGAAGGACTATGATATATCGATTCTCTATCACATGGGAAAAGCAAACATGGTGGTAGATGTCTTGAGCTGGAAGGCAGTGAGTATGGGTAGCTTGACATTCTTGGTAGCAGAGGAGCGACCTTTAGCTTAGGACGTCCAGTCCTTGGCTAATAGGTTGGTTACACTTGACATTTCTGATCCATGCCATATTCTTGCTTGTGTTGACGCTATGTCTTCCTTGTTAGAGTAGATTCAGGCACAACATTTTGATGATGCGAGGTTGAGGATCATCCATGATAAGGTATTGAGCAGCGAGGCTTAAAAGGCGACCTTGGACTTAGAGGGTGTTCTGAGGATTGAGGGTCATATCTATGTTCTTAGAGTTAGTGATTTGGTTAGGTTGATCTTGGAGGAGGCTTATTGTTTGAGGTATTCCATTCATCCTAGGGACGCTAAGATGTATTGAGACTTATGATAGCACTACTAGTCGTGTGGGATGAAGAGAGATATCTCAAATTTTGTGTCTAGGTTCTTGAACTGTCAGCAGGTGAAGTTTGAGCACCAGAGACTAGGTGGTTTAACTCAGAGGCTACCTATTTCGGAGTGGAAATGGAAAAGGATAGCTATGGACTTCATAGTAGGATTTCCATGTACCTTGTGGAGGTTTGATGCTATATGGGTGATCGTGGATAGGTTGACAAAGTCTGTTCATTTTTTGCCAATTCAGACTTTCTACAGTTCAGAGAGGTTCGCTTAGATCTACATCTGTGAGGTTGTCTATTTGTATGGGGTGCTTGTTTCTATCATTTTTGACTGTGGTACTCAGTTTACTTTGTGTTTCTAGAGGTCTATTTAGAGGGAGTTGGGTACCTGAGTTGAGCTTAGCACTGTTTTTCACCCGCAGATTGATAGTCAGTCGGAGCGTACTATTCAGGTTTTGGAGAATATGTTGCAGGCTTGTGTTATTGATTTTGGGGGTCAGTGGGACCAGTTCTTAGCTTTGGCAGAGTTCACATATAATAATAGCTGCCACTCCAGTATTCAAATAGCTTCGTTTGAGGCATTGTATGGTAGGCGGTGCAGATCTCTGATGGGTTGGTTTGATGCCTTTGAGGTTAGACCGTGGGATACTGACTTGATTTGTGATTGCATGGTTAGGGTTCGGGTCATTCAAGAGAGACTTCGTACTGCCAGAGTAGGTAGGAGAGTTATACTGACAGAAAGGTTTGAGAGTTAGAGTTTATGGTTGGTGATCGAGTGTTCCTGCAGGTATCACCCATGAAGATGAGGTTTATGAGGAAGGGTAAGGTCAGCCTTAGGATCATTGGGCCATTTGAGATCCTCCATCACATTAGGGAGGTAGCATATGAGCTAGCCTTGCCTTCTGCTCTTTCAGCTGTTCACCCCGATTTCTATGTTTTTATGTTGAGGCGGTATGTTTCGGATGAGTCGCACATGCTCCAGTGGGATTCAGTTCAGTTGGATGAGTGACTAGCCTTTGAGGAGGAGCCACTTGCAATTTTGGATAGGCAGACTAGGAAGTTGAGGTCCAAGGAGATTTCTTCATTTAAGATTATTAGCGGCATCATCATATTGAGGAGGCTACTTAGAAGACCGAGACCAATATGTGGACCCTCTATCCTCACCTTTTCGAGCATTCAAGTATCTTCCTTTATATAACTTTCGAGGACGAAAGTTCTTTTAGTATTGGATGTTGTAATGACCCTCTAGGTCATTTTCTCTATTTTTGTGCTTTTTATGCATTACAAGGTTTTCCATGGCGAATATAGGTCATTTATGACTTATTGGGATTGATGGTTCAATTACTGGGTAATTTGTTTGTGTTTTAAGCCTATTTCCCTATTTTGAACTCCTATAGCTAGGAGGGTTGACTTTGGTCAATATTCGAAGAAGACGACCTCAAATGGAAATTTTGTCAGCACTGTTAGCTCTGGAATGTTGACTTTGGGCTAGTAGGACCTTCGGTTTGGGTCCCGAGGCATTCAGACTTCATTTAGGGCTATCAGTTTGCTTTTGGCTAAAAGTTGGTTCTTAGGAGTGAGGCCCACTTTTCATCAAAATGATCTCCATTGGGAATTTCATCGATTCTGTTGAGTCTGGAATGCTATTTTTTGTAGGGTAGCATAGTTCATTTGCGTACCCAGGACCTCAGATGATTCTCGAGGGTCCATCTGAGGCATTTTGAGTTGTTAAAAGTTGATGGTTTTGCTGCAAATGGTACATCAGAATCCAACCCTTTGCATATGCAAGGGGTTGGCTACCTATGCGGGATGGCCTACGCGATGGCCCCATCGCGTGCCTGATGAAAGGGTGTCTGGTCCTACCTCTCTGTTATTCACGTACGCGTGGTCCAGGTCACCTACACGGCCTCGCATACGCGGTGGCCTACCCGCATCCGCGAAGGCCATCGCCTGGCACCTATATATTGTTCAAACTTTGGTTTCTCCTTTACAATTCCAAAAATTTCCATTAGAGTTGAGCTTCAAAAGCTAGGTTGGAGCTAGTAATGATCTCCAATTATTACCAGTAAGTTCATTGTACTCCCCCGCTCTTTTTTTATCATTTATTCACGTTTATCCTTTGTTTATTCTGTTAAATTCCTCGATTGAAATCCTTTTGATAAAGAGGACTTTTGGGGCTGTTTTGGGCCCCATAACAAGCCCCATTTGTGCTCAAACTTTGGGCATGGGCTGAGAAACCCACTGCAATTATAATTGTGAATTTTTATTTTTGCTTTGTTACACGGGCCCCGAGGGTCAATTTCTGACTTGATTTCTGGCCTAAAATTTTATATAGAAATATGGGTGTCATTCTTCTTATCGTGACACCTAGTTTATGTTTGTGATAGCGTGGCAGCATTCTGAGGCTGTCCAAAAGGAGATGGCATATGATTGATGATTCGTGCCTGTCGTTCAGCCTCGAGGTAGGTTATGGTTTATTTATTTTAGACCTAGTTTAGTTAGATTTTATGTGTTATAAGCTGCATGAACGTTAGGGTAAGTTAAGTTTAGAATTAGGCTTAAATCCTGTCTTCTTCTTATTTTGGGCACTCTTGGGACCGTAGAATAGGACTATCATGCTTATCCTTAGGTAAGGAGCTTGTATATTTGCTGTGGTTATCCTAGAATCCCTAGAGTGATTAAAGGAGGTTTTAGAGGTAGAGTAGGTACCTTGGTTTACTTTCGTAGTATAGTCCTATTTTCCATCTTTAATTACCATTTTGCGTAACTATGGACCCGAGGCCATTGCTTTGGACTGGACGGAGTTCCAGTTGAGTACCTTGTTTGGAGGGTTTCCTTGCCCTATATTTGGTGTATACTCCTGAATTTACTTGGGTGTTGTATTGCATATATTTTCTTCGACATTCATGAACTTGACACATAAAGGGATTTTCTAAGAAAGAATTGTTGCTTTCCAAGTTAAAAGGAGGTTTTCACTATTACTATGCATTTCGAGATTCTAAAAATATTTTGTACTACTTTACTTCGGATTTTTGGTTTTCCAAACTAAACGCCTCCCTTTTTACTAGTTTGAACTCCATAGAGGGAAATCTTTATTCAATGCATGTCCGATGTAAGATTCCGGACCCATATTTACTTATTACATGTCTGATGTAAGTTTCCGGACCCATATTCACTTTTTGCATCTCCAATATAAGATTTCAGACCCATATTCACTTATTGCATGTCCTATGTAAGACTCCAGAACCATATTCACTTATTGCTGGTCTGATGTAAGATTTTGGACTCATGTTGCATCGGCCTAATACTGCACCACATTCATCTCATGCTGCACCACATTGTATGTTGATTGATTCTGCTTTAAGTGCCTGGTTTCCATATTATTATTATCTTCACCATCTGTTAGACTGTGGCTCTTTTCAGTTGATAACTAGATTTAGGTGGATTCATGTAGCTAGTTTATTTTCTTGTATATTATATCATATATTATATTTCTGAGCTCGGTCGACCTATGATTCCTACTATGTATCCCGTGTTTTTATACTCATACTATACTTCTGCATATTTTTCTGATGCAACACCTAGTAAGAGCCACCCTCAGTGACCATCTACTCATTCGTGGCCAGCTACAACTACCAAGCAATCAATGCTCCGCATTCCCACTAAAGCACTTAAGGGGGCATTTCCGCACTAAGATATAGAATGTTAAAAGCATGCATAGACGCACTAATGCTAAGGGCTAGTGCATATCATGGTGAGCTCCCAACATTTAGAGATCTTTAATGCTTTTCTTCTACCCTTACTGTATGTATTTTTATATTTTGGATAGACAATGTGTGTTGTACAACTTTATTCCGTACTTTAGATGCTATTGTACTGGTGACACCAGGTCTAGGGTTGGTTTCTGTATATGTTTTGTCTTTCTCGGTCTCTCTTTAGGGACATTTTTGTATATTTAGTACTGTTTTGTATATTTCAGGACAACGAAGATGCCCAAAGTTTGGAGTTGGAGTATGATGATTTCATTGTACAAGAACAAGGGTGACATCCAGAATTACAACAACTATAGGGGTATCAAGTTGCTAAGTCACATTGTGAAAGTTTGGGAGAGGGTGGTGGAGTTGAGGTTGAGGAGGATCGTGACTATTTCTGAAAATCAGTTTGGATTCATGCTAGGACGCTTGACTACAGAAGCCATTCATCTTGTGAGGAGACTGGTGGAGCAGTATAGAGAGAAGAAGGATCTGTACATAGTATTCATCGATCTAGAGAAAGCTTATGATAAAGTCCCCAGTGAGGTTCTATGGAGGTGCTTAGAGGCTAGAGGTGTCCCCGTTGCATACACTAGGTTGATTAAGGAGATGTATGATGGATCCAAGACTCAAGTAAGAACTGTAGAAAGAGACTCAGAGCACTTCCCCGTATTGATGGGGTTGCACGAGAGATTGACCCTTATCCCATTTTTATTTGCCTTGGTGATGGATGTTTTAACGCGACAAATTCAAGGTGAGGTACATGGTGTATGTTATTTATGAAAGATGTAGTTTTGATTGACGATACCCGCAAAGGAGTTATGCCAAATTGAAGGTTTGGAGACAAACCCTAGAATCTAAAGGGTTTAGGTTGAGCAGGACCAAGATGGAATATTTGGACTGCAAGTTTAGTGAGGTGGATCAGGAGATAGACATGGTAGTGAGGATCGATACTCAGTTCATTCAGAAGAAAGATAGTATCAGGTATCTTGGGTCTATGATCTAAGAAAATAGGGAGATCAACGAGGATGTCACTCACCATATTGGTGCTAGGTGGATGAATAAGAGGCTTACTTCCGAAGTCTTGTGTGACAAGAAAGTTCCTCTTAAACTTAAAGGTAAGTTCTACAGAGTGGAGGTTAGACCAACTATGTTGTATGGGGTAGAGTGTTAGCCAGTCAACAAATCTCACATCCAAAAGATGAAGGTGGCGGAGATAAGGATGCTGCAATGGATGTGTGGGTTTACTAGGAGAGATAAGATTAGGAATGAGGTTATTTGAGGCAAGGTGGGAGTGACTTTGGTGGATGTCAAGATGAGAGTAGCGAGGTTGAGGTGGTTCGGGCATGTGATGAGAAGGTGCACGGATGCTCCAGTGCAGAGGCATGAGATGTTGGCTATGGATGGTTTCAGGCGAGGTAGGGGTAGACTGAAGAGGTATTGAAAAGAGGTGATTAGACATGACATGGAGCTGTTACAGCTTGCTGAGGACATGACCCTAGATAGAAAGGTGTGGAGGAAGAGAATTAGGGTAGAAGGTTCGTAGGAAGCGATGCGCCCATGCTAGTAGGTAAGAGTGTTTAGTTTTATGGTCCATGCTAGCAGTCGTAGTGCTATACTTGTAGTGTCTTGTTCTTTGTATCTTGGTCATATTTGTTGTTCTGGGTTGGTCAACTGTAGTATTATTTTTTCGTAGTCGTGTTTCTGTTACTATCTGTTGTTTTGGTGCTACCTATTGTTTTTTGTTCTTATACTATGTCAGTTTATAAACTGTTTTTGCTTTGAGCTGAGGGTCTATCGAAAACAGCCTCTCTACCTCACTTCTGAGGTAGTGGTACAGATTGCGTACACTCTACCCTCCCCAGATCCCACTGTGTGGGAATATACTGGGTATGTTGTTGTTGTTATGGTATATATCTATATTGTTGGCCCGCATCTTGTATTATTTCCCTTCTGCTTTTCTTATATGAATGTTTTATTGTACTTCCGCAATCTCTTGGGTTGGCTTGTCTACTAAGGGGTTTTAGAAGGTGCTATCATGGCCTGATTTTGGCTCGTGATAGTTATGTTAATAAATGGACAAAATTAACTCTATAGTTTATGTTTATTTTCTTTTAGTAGTATCTGGACACATGCATTGTACGTGTATCCCATGTTAAATAGTACAAGCGATGTAATGAGTAACAAGAATCATAAAGTTTAAAATACAAGCTAAAGCATGCCATTAACAATTTTACTAACAAAACTCAACACATAATTGATGAAGAAACAACAAAATCCATCCAAATCAAACAATGAAGAAATAGAAAAGTGAAAATGCAAACTGGCTTTGCAAATTATATCCTCAGAGGAATTCCATGAAAGAAAGATCCCTGAAGGGCGTATTTAGCCTCCATAGATTCGTTGATGTTTCTGAATTAGAGAAAGCCAAATCCACAGGAGGAATATGAGGTTACACGGATTAATCGGGCCATACTTCTGGAACAGAGACATTAGATTGGCATCGGGGGCTAGATTACCCACCTATTAATTGTTTGATGATGTTTCACTTGGTGAAAAGATTATTAAAACCCTAGAATAGTAGCCAACACGAAACATGAAACCTAGAAAACAAAATTATCAAATCAAGATCTGGGAAAACGAGAAAAAACAGAAGATAAATTTATGATTGTGGCAGAGAATAAAAGGCAATTAGGTAAGCAAATCCTTGTGAGTGGCATTTCTTTCTTTAAGTTTTCTCATCCTAGGCGACGGTTCCAACGAGAGGATTATGTGAATCAAAAGTTACAAGTGGTTACCTTTGCTTTAGTTATATCCATAAATGCACAAATTTAACTCTCTAGTTTATGTTTATTTTCTTTTACTAGTCTCTGAACACACGTGCATCCAATTTTTAATTAGTACAAGCGATGTAATAAGTAATAGAAAATTTAAAGTTTAAAATACAAGTTGAAACACACCATTGACAGTTTTACTAACAAAACTCAACAAATAATTGATTAAGGAACAACAAAATCCATTCGAATCAAACAACGAAGAAATACAAAAACAAAAACACAAACAGGCTTTGCAAAGTTGATCCTAGTGGAACTCCATGAAATAAGGATCCTTGAAGGGAGTCTTTAGACTCCATAGAGTCGTTGAGGTTTCTGAAATAGACAAAGCCAAATCAACGATAGGAATATGAAGTTATGGAATCAGTCAGACCATACTTCTGGAATAGAGACATTAGATCGACATCGATAATAGCGGGAGCTAGATTACCCACCCATAGATTGTTTGATGGTGTTTCTCCTGGTGACACCATTATTAAAACCCCAGAATACTAGTCAACATGAATATTAAACCTAGACAACAAAACTATCAAATCAAGATTTGGGCGAACGAGAAAAAGAAGAAGATAAATTGTTGATTGTGGCGGAGAAGAAGAGGCAATTAAGTAAGTGAAGCTTTGTGAGTGGCATTTCTTTGTTTAAGTTTTCTTATCTTATTGGAGAAGGAGTAGAGGTGATGGTTCCAAAGAGAGGATTATGTGAATTAAAAGTTACAAGTGACCATCGTTGCTTCAGTTATATTCATAAATGGACAAATTAAACTCTCTAGTTTATGTTTATTTTCTTTTACTAGTCTTTGGACAGACGTGCATCCCATGTTAAATAGTACAAGCGATGTAATAAGTAACAACAAATTTAAAGTTTAAAATACTAGCTGAAACACACTGTTGAAAATTTTACTAACAAAACCTCAACAAATAATTGATGAAGAAATAATAAAATCTATCCGAATAAAAAAATAAAGAAATAGAAAAAACAAAAATACAAACCAGCTTTGCAAATTAGATCCTGAGAGGAATTCCATGAAAGAAGGATTATTGAAGGGCGTCTTTAGCCTCCATAGAGTCAGTGATGTTTCTAGAATAGAGAAAGTTGAATCCACAAGAGAAATAAGGTTACACAATCAATCGTGCCATACTTGTGGAACAGAGACGTAAGATCAACATCAGTAACATCGGGGGAAAGATTACACACCCATAGATTATTTGATGGTGTTTTTCTTGGTGATAATTAATACCCTAGATAATAGTCAACACAAACATCAAACCTAGAAAAAAACTATCAAATAAAAATTTGGGAAAACGAGAAAAAAGAGAAGATAAACTGTTGATTGCGGAGGAGAAGAAGAGGCAATTAACTAAGTAAAGTTTTGTGAGTGGCATTTCTTTCTTTATATTTTCTGATCTTATAGGAGAAGGAGTAGAGGTGACGGTCCAAAGAGACGATTATGTGAATCAAAAGTTACAAATGGTCACCTTTGCTTCAGCTAAATCCATAAATGGACAAATTTAACTCTCTAGTTTATGTTTATTTTCTTTTACCAGTCTCTGGACACGTGCATTGCACGTTTGTCCCATGTTAAATAGTACAAGCAATGTAATGAGTAACCAAAAATTTAAAGTTTAAAATACAAGCTGAAATTGATGAACGATCATTGCAAGGTAGTAAAACATGTTTAAGTTTCAATATATAGTTGACATTCTTAGAATATATACATGTACGCGCACAAAGTTCACAAACATCACCCTAATAGAATGTGTTGGATGAATCAACTGTTTGAAATAGTACAAGCAATGCAATGAGTAACAATAAATTTTAAGTTTAAAATACAAGCTGAAACACACCATTGGAAATTTTACCAAAAAAATTGAACAAATAATTGGTAAAGAAGCAACAAAATCCATCCAATTCAAATAATGAAAAAATAAAAAAATAAAAACACAAACCGACTATGCAAATTGAGAGGAGTTCCATGAAAGAAAGATCCTTGAAGGGCTTATTTAGACTCCATAGATTCATTGATGTTTCTAAAATAGAAAAAGCCAAATCCACAAGAGGAATATAAGGTTATGCGATCAATCGGGCCATACTTTTGGAACAAAGATATTAGATCGACATCAGTAACATTAGGGGTTAGATTACCCACCCATTGATTGTTTGATGGTAATTTTTCTGGTGAAACCTATAACGACCGGGTTCATCATTACAGGTAGACTTTTCGTACCAAGTTTCAAGTAAGAAAACTTCTGGATTTGGGGGTTGGAAATTCAGAGCTAGGCTAGTCTCGGCTGGTTTTAGAGTGAGGTATGTTCTAGGTTAATCTAGGTAAGGATTGGGTAATGTGTCTTAATTTGAGCTAGTTTTTCGTGTAGCTAAGATGTAGGGGAGTTAGAGGGACTTTTCAGAATCTAATTCGGGTGAGTAGAACTCCCGGAATCGAGGTTGACGTGAAGGGGTTGTTCTGAAATATCAAGAAAATGAGTGTGTTGTAAAATAGACACTTTTGAGAGGATTTACGACTT
Organism: Jaltomata sinuosa; assembly: GCA_003996215.1. Lineage (NCBI taxonomy): Eukaryota > Viridiplantae > Streptophyta > Magnoliopsida > Solanales > Solanaceae > Jaltomata > Jaltomata sinuosa. Next base: position 52,517 of record QJPP01003666.1, read on the forward strand.
TCTGTCCTGTGTCAACTGCCCTAGCGATTGACACACCACCATAGCAACCTCCGCTATAGTGGAGAAATTATCTCTATAGCGGAAGTCAACGTCGGTCAGCCTCCACCATAGCGGTAAACTCTGCTACGGTGGTACTGCTATAGTGGAGCAGATCGCTATAGTGGAGCATGATGGGATTTAATGCAGAAACTCCCCCAAAATAATCAGTTTTTCATCAAGACATTTTGGGAGAAGGGCAAGGCGATTTTGGGTGATTTTTCTTCATTTTCCATTATTTTTCGTTCCAAAGGTAAGGATTCTACTCCCCAAACTGCATACTATCTTTCCTACACTTTAGAATTGCTAGGGGTGGATTTGGGGAAGGTTTGGAATGACCTAGGAATGTAAGAATCCAGGGAAAAGGGGGATTCTAGGGTGTTAGAGTTCTTGGGTCTTGATTATTGATGATGAGTGATGATCACTTAGCCATAACTTTCTAAAGGTATCCTTAAAAATGATGAATTTAGGTGAACTAATGGTGGTAAAGCCCGAGAATGGGTGGAATGATCATAGGTTGGCCTGGGGATTCTAATTTTGTATAATCCGGGTACCTTTGGGTCAGTAATTGATTATAGTTCTTGCATATTTGTTTCTAGACCAAGAACAAGCAATGGATCCTGAAAAGGGGAAAGCTCCGGTTCAATAGAGCTTGAAATATTTTGAGGTAGGTGATGGTTGTTGATTTCTAATATGCATTATGTGTTCACGTACTATTTCGTAGTAGTGTATGAGTTGCAGGTTTAGGGAATGTTTTGTGAATGTCTAGTTGTCCGGTAATCAGTCTTGTGAAATGAACTACTTTTGTTTGCTTGTTGGTTTTACAAGTATGTGTGTTTATTAGTTGTGATTGATTGGACTTATTTGACATTCGGTTAGCTCGGGTACCACACCTGGTATGGGAATTACTAATGGTTGGCTTGGGTACCACGCCTGGTACGAATATACTAATGGTTGGCTCGGGTACCATGCCTGGTATGGGAAATTCATAATGGTTGTCTCGGGTACCACGCCTGGTATAGGTTTATTTCATTGCATTATTGTTTGCTTTTGATGGTTCCATGAGTGGACTGAATTGTGTTTCTGAAATGTGAATTCTGCATGTGGTCCTTGAGAGGTCGGGTTATTATATTGATTGTGAGTGGGTCTTGGTGTAGATCGAGATTGCATCTATAACACTTAGGTGATTTTAGGGGTATCCTTGGTGGGTCTAGGTTATGTTTAAAAAGGACATATGTTATTGTTTTTGGGTGTGGTTAAGGGTTGTTATCTGGTTCATGTGTTAATAAGCTAAAAGTGGGATTTAATATCTGGCTATTTGTTGACTGTTACATGTTCCTGTACCTTACTATGTTATGGTTTACTGTTCATATTTTATTTATTAGGGATGGCCGATGATCCTACCAGTACACGGTGTTTGTGTACTAATTTTGCATTTGATGTGTTTTTGTGAGTACAGAAAATCTTCCGGCAGCTGACACGCGACCTCACTTGTAGTCCCAGCGCTTTCAGACATCAAGGGTGAGCTTTTTCGATTGAGCTACCTTGGTTTCTTCTGTTTAGTTATAGCCCACTTGTTTCGTACTTAAACTTTGCTTAATTAGGGTTGCATCCCTGTAATTTCTAGACAATTTGGTAGAATATTTTGGTACGATGACTTTCAGGTTCTAGGGAGCATGTTTTCGTAGTTTTATGGAATAGTATTTGAGATTTTATTGCTAGTTTATTTTATGCTTTGGTTTTAAACAGCTAGGATGATTAAGTGTTGGGTCGAAATTGGTCCGCTCACCCAGGGGTATTGGGTGGGTGCCACTCATGGTAGTATGGGTCGTGACAAAGATGGTATCAGAGCCCTAGGTTCGTTGATCTCATCGTACCAAAATAGGTCTAGTAGAGTCTTGCAGAACGGTGCAGAGACGTCCTTACTTTTCTTCGAGAGGCTATAAGAGTTTAGGAAACTATCTCTTCTTTCTTCCTTTATGCTATAACTGGATTCCAATTGGTATCTGGTGATACAAATTGGTATCTGACTTTGTTCACTCTTCTGTCCGCAGATGGTTAACACAAGGAACAACGGAGCAAGAGCAGCGGTCCCAGTAGCAGGCCCAACTATCAGAGGTAGAGGAAGGGATAGGGGCAGGGGCCGAGGTAGCACAACATTTGCTAGGGGTGGAGCCTAAGTGACTGCAGGAGCCCGTGAGGTGACCCCTCCCCCACCCCAAGAACATATGGAAGAAGAGGCTGAAGTTGTTGGGTTCTGAGGAGGAGCAGATTCGGTTATTTGTGAAGGGCTTGAATACAGATTTACAAGTGTTATCTGTGCACATGACTTCAGCAGGGAAGGGCTTCAATGAGGTAATAAACTATGTTAAGAAGTTAGAAGGGGTCAAGAAGGTCGGGCAGGCTAAGGTGTTAGCCAAGAAACCCCGTAATGATGGAAATTATAGTGGTTCGTACTCCAGGGGCCACAATCAGCAGGTGTACTCTGCCCATCCTATTCAGTAAGCTCTGCCAACTACTATAAGTGGTCATCCAGGAGCTAATCAATAGTTTTCAGCTCCTATAGGCTAGGGAGTTTCAAATACATCTACCAGCAGGCCTACACTTGATCGCGATTGTTTTCATTGTGGTGATCTGGACCATTTTAAGAGGGAATGACCTCACAGACAGACTAGTCATCAGGCTCAACAACAGTCTAAGGTTGTGGTACCAGTAGGTAGAGGTGGCTATGATAGAGGTCGTCCACAGAGTGGGTGAGGTAACTTTTAGGGAGGTCGAGAAGACAGAGGGAATGGCGGTGCGAGTAGGGATATGGTGCAGCTGGCCAAAGAAGTTGCCCGGATTGATAACCGGGCTCATTGTTATGCTTTTCCAGGGAAGTCTAAGGTGGAGGCATCAGACGCAGTGATCACAAGTACAATTCTTGTCTGTGATAGGATGGCTTCAGTACTTTTTGACCCAGGTTCTATATATTCATATGTGTATGTGAATTTTGCTTTAGGTTCGGAGTTGGTTTGTGATATCCTTGATTCCCCTATCCATGTTTCCACCCTGGTTGGAGAGTCCGTGATTGTGACTCATTGTTATCGTGCTTGTTCTGTTGTATTTGTGGGGTTACATACTTGGGTAGACTTGGTGATCCTGGATATGGTAGACTTCGATATCATTTTGGGCATGACCTAGTTATCTTCTTATCATGTTGTATTGAATTGTAATACCAATACTGTGGCTCTCGAGATTTTGGGTAAGGATAGGCTAGAGTGGGAAGGTGCGTACAGGCCTAAGCCGGTTAAGATCATATCTTTTGTTCGGGCTAGGAAGCTAGTGGGGAGAGGGTGTTTAGCCTTTTTGGCTCATCCCTGGGATGATAGTGTTGAGTCCCCATCTATCGAGTTAGTTCCGGTTGTTTCAGAGTTTCAGGAGGTATTCCTGGCGGATTTGCCTGGTATACCTCCGGATAGGGATATTGACTTCTGTATTAACTTGGAGCTGGGCACTCGTACAATTTCCATTCCTCCATATCGTATGGCTCAGACAGAGTTAAGGGAACTTAAGACTCAGCTTCAGGAACTCCTAGATAAGGGATTTATCCATTCCAATGCTTTGCCTTGGGGTGCTCCAGTATTGTTTGTGAAGAAAAATGATGGTAGTATGCGGATGTGCATAGACTACATGCAGTTAAACAAGGTTACAATCCGGAATAAGTACCATTTACCTCGTATTGATGATCTTTTTGACCAGTTATAAGGTGCATCTGTATTTTCAAAAATTGACTTAACGTTAGGGCCTAAGCCGGGTACTTTTGGATCAGTAAATGATTATAGTTCTTGCATATTTGTTTCTAGACCAAGAACAAGCAAGGGATCCTGAAAATGGGAAAGCTCCGGTTCAATAGAGCTTGCAATATTTTGATGTAGGTGATGGTTGTTGATTTCTAATATGCATTATGTATTCACGTACTATTTTATAGTAGTGTATGAGTTGCATGTTTAGGGAATATTTTGTGAATGTCAAGTTGTCCGGTAATCAGTCTTGTGAAATGAACCGCTTTTGTTTGCTTGTTGGTTTTACAAGTATGTGTGTTCATTGGTTGTGATTGATTGGACTTGTTTGACATTCGGTTGGATCGAGTACCACACCTGGTACGGGAATTACTAACAGTTGGCTCGGGTACCACGCCTAGTATGGGTATACTAACGATTGGCTCGGGTACTATGCCTGGTATGGGAAATTCATAATGGTTGGCTCGGGTACCACGCCTGGTATGGATTTATTTTATTGCATTATTGTTTTCTTTCGATGGTTCCATGAGTGGACCGGGTTGTGATTTTGAAATGTGAATTCTGCATGTGGTCCTTGAGAGGCTGAGTTATTATATTGATTGTGAGTAGGTCTTGGTATAGACCGAGATTGCATGTCTAACACTTAGGTGATGTTAGGGGGATCCTTGGTGGGTTCGGTTTATGTTTAAAATGGATATATGTTATTGTTTTTGGGTGTGGTCAAGGGTTGTTATCTGGTTCATGTGTTAATATGCTATAAGTGGGATTTAATATCTAGCTATTTGTTGACTGTTACATGTTTTTGTACCTTACTATATTATGGTTTACTGTTCATATTTTGCTTATTGGGGCTGACCAATGATTCTACCAGTACACGGTATTTGTGTACTGATTCTACACTTGCTGTCTTTTTGTGAGTACATGAAATCTTCCAGCGGCTGACACACGACCTCACCTGTAGTCCCAATGCTCTCAAACATCAAGGGTGAACTGTTCTGATCGAGCTACCTTTGTTTCTTCTGTTTAGTTATAGCCCACTTATTTTGGGCTTAAACTTTGCTTAATTAGGGTTACATCCCCGTAATTTCTAGATAATTTGGTAGAATATTTTGGTACGATGACTTTCAGGTTCCAGGGAGGCTGTTTCCACAATTTTATGAAATAGTATTTGATTTTATTGCTAGTTTATTTTATGCTTTGGTTTTAAGCTGCTAGGATGATTAAGTGTTGGGTCAAAATTGGTCCGCTCACCTGGGGGTATTGGGTGGGTGCCACTCGCGGCGGTCTAGATCGTGACAAAACCATTATTAAAACCCTAGAATAGCAGTTAGCACGAACATAAAACCTAGAAAACAAAACTATCAAATTGATATTTGGGCAAATGAGCAAAAAGAAAAGATAAATTGATGATTGCAGCGGAGAAGAAGAGGCAATTAAGTAAGTGAAGCTTTGTGAGTGATGTTTCTTTATTTAGGTTATCTTATCTTATAGAATAAGGAGTAGAGGCGGTGGTTCCAAAGAGACGATTATGTGAGTTAAAAGTTGCAAGTGGTTACCTTTTCTACAGTTATATCCATAAATGGAAAAATTTAAATCTCTAGTTTTTATTTATTTTCTTTTACTAATCTCTGATCACGTGTGTTGCACGTGTGTCTCATGTTAAATAGTACAAGCGACGTAATGAGTAATAGAAAATTTAAAGTTTAAAATACAAGATGAAATACACTATTGACAATTTTACTAACAAAACTCAACAATAATTTATTATGAAATAACAAAATCTATCCGAATCAAACAACAAAGAAATAGAAAAACAAAAATACAAATCGGCTTTGCAAATTTGATCCTGAGAGGAATTCCATGAAAGAAGTATCCTTGAAGGGCGTATTTCTCCTCCATAGAGTTGTTGAGGTTTTTGAAATAAAGAAAGCTGAATCAACAAGAGGAATATGAAGTTACACAATCAATCGGGCTATACTTCTGGAACAGAGACATTAGATCGACATCGGTAACGTCGGGGGCTGATTACCCCTCCATAGATTGTTTGATAGAGTTTCTCCTGGTGATTACATTATTAAGACCCTATAATACTAGTCAACATGAACATGAAACCTATAAAACAAAACTATCAAATCCAAATTTGGGCAAACGAGAAAAAAGAGAAGATAAATTATTGTTGCGGCGGAGAAGAAGAAGCAATTAACTAAGTGAAGCTTTGTGAGTGAAATTTCTTTCTTTAGACTTTTTATCTTATAGGAGAAGGAGTAGAGGCGAAGGCCCAAAGGGATGATTATGTGAATAAAAAGTTACATGTGGTCACCTTTGCTTCAGCTAAATCCATAAATAGACAAATTTAACTCTCTATTTTTTGCTTATTTTCTTTTACTACTCTCTTGACACATGCATTTCACATATGTCCAATGTTCAATAGTACAAGTGGAGTAATGAGTAACAAAAAATTTAAAGTTTAAAATACAAGATAAAATTGATGAACGATCAGTGCAAGGTAGCAAGAACAAGTTTTAATTTCAATATATAGTTGACATTTTTAGAATATATACACGTACACACATAAAGTTCACAAACATCTCCCTAATAGAAAGTGTTGGATGTATCAACTGTTTTAAATCTATGACGTAAGTAATATTAGTGTAAAAAGGATGAATAGTAAATTATCCTTCTATAAATTTAAATATACTAGTTTTGGGCACGTGCATTGCACGTGTGTCTCGCGCTAAATTGTGCAGAGTTATTGTGCATGTGTATCCCAAATCAACTAGTAATAAACCTTTAAAAGTATATAGAAAATAATCTTCCAGCTTACAATGGAAGAGAAAGAGGAATTTTGATATTAGCATTCTAATTTCTTTCTCCAAAATATGTATTTAGACATTCAACTATCCCTATATTTTAGAATATCATGGTCTTGGTGGTCTTGCATATTTGAAGCGGTCTCATATGGCCATTTAGAATTCTTAAAAAATGATCTTTTTGAGATATGTCTCCGCCTTTATTTCCAGATCTCTAATATTTTAAATATAAATAAAAATCTCTCGTAAAAACTAATTGAAAATAAAACTAATTACACAATCAATGAACCCTTTAATTTGTGCAACATATTAACTACAATCCCGAGAAAGTTAATTTGCATTGTCTATTGAGATGATTTTTTTAATTAAAAAGTTTAATATACCAATCACACTTGGTATCTGATTTATGTTTCTTCCCTGGGAAGGAATTGAATACCAGACGCATAGATGTTTCAAAGTAATTTCTTTTCAGAATTATAGAAATAATAACTATTTTTGATACATTTCTTCTCTCTTTGTTCATCGCATTCAATCCAAATCAGCATATTTCTCTATTTGTTATTCTTTCATTAATAATAAATAAAAAAGGAAAAAAAATGTGATTCTTTTCTTCCTAATTTATTTCATCTATATCTTTTTTTAATTTTATACGGATATACTTATCTTACCATAGATATCATTTACAAAAGAAACTCAACAAATATTGATGAAGAAACAACAAAATTCATCCAAAACAAACAACAAAGAAATCAAAAAATAAAAATACAAACTAGCTTTGCAAATTTGATCCTGAAAAGACCATGAAAAAAGGATCACTGAAGGGCGTCTTTAGCCTCTATAGAGTTGTTGATTCTTCTAAAATATAAAAGGTTGAATCCACAAGAGGAATATGAGGTTACACAATCAATCAGGCTATACCTCTAGAACAAAGACATTAGATCGACATCAATAACGTCGGGGGCAAGATTACCCACCCATAGATTTTTTGATGGTGTTTATTCTGATGAGCCATTATTAAAATCCTAGAATACTAGTCAACACAAACATGAAACCTAGAAAATAAAACAAATTGAGATTTGGGCAATCAAGAAAAAAGAGAAGATAAATTGTTAATTGCGGTGGAGAAGAAGAGGCAATTAAGTAAGTGAAGCTTTATGAGTGGTGTTTCTTTCTTTTGGTTTTCTTATCTTATAGTAGAAGAAGTATAGGCAACGGTTCTAAAAAGAGGATTATGTGAATCAAAAGTCATAAGTGGTCACCTTTGCACATGCATTGCACGTGTTTTCCATGTTAAATAGTACAAGCAATGTAATAAGTAACAAAAAAATTAAAGTTTAAAATACAGGCTGAAACACACCACTGACAATTTTACTAATAAAACTCAACAAATAATTGATGAATAAACAACAAAATCTATCTTAATCAAACAACGAAGAAATAGAAAAATAAAAACACAAATCGGCTTTGCAAATTTAATCTTGAGAGAAATTCCATAAAAGAAAGATCCTCTAAGGGCATCTTTACCTTCATATAATCATTCATGTTTATGAAATAGAGAAATCCGAGTCCATGAGAGGAATATGAGGTTATGCGATCAATCAGATCATAATTCTGGAACAGAGACATTAGATCGGCATCGGTAACATGAAGGGCTAGATCACCCACCCCCCATAGATTGTTTGACAGTATTTCTCCTGGTGAAACCATTATTAAAATCCAAGATTACTAGTCAACACAAACATGAAACCTAGAAAATAGAACTATCAAATCGCAATTTGGGCAAACAAGAAAAAAAGTTAAATTATTGATTACGGTGGATAAGAAGAGTGTAACAATCTGTTCAGTTGTTATTTAAAATCACCTCTTTGAGGGTTATGGGAATAATGGAAATACGTCTTTAATTTGTCCGGCTGATGTCATCCCACTATAGTGGAAATTTTCCTGCTATAGCACCATCGCTTTAGCGGTCAGCTGGCTGCTATAGCGGGTTGATGGAACCAGTCACTCAAAAACACGGATGTTATTTTAGACTTCTCCTCTTCAGTTAAAAAATAGACAAGGGTTTCTCCAAGAACCCTCTTAGGCTGCTCCAAAGATTGGGAGCAATGGAAAAGGGAGATTTCTACTCGAATAGGGTAAAACCCATGGATTCCAGGCCCATTTTCCGTCAGGAATTGCCTTTACAGAGCAAGAAGTTTGTGTTCATACTTCTACAGCATCTTCTTGGTGCCCAGGTAGGCTAGGTTAATTGAGTAGTTATAGACATGTAGCCTATTGCATATTTTTGTTGTAGAATGACAGAAGAATCTGTGCCTAGGACTTTGGGCATAGAGTTTGGAGGAGTATTGTATAGGTTTTATGGTTAGCTGAGATGGAGTTATTGTGTTACGAGTAATGTACTCCCTATACTACTGCATTGTTGAGAGTAGGATCATAAACCACGGGAAAACTAGATTTTTGGGATGGGTTTGAGGAACCAATAGTGTTATGTATGAATGAATTTCTAGGTTATAGCAGAATATTGAATGTTTAAATAAAGGAAATGGGGTAAACAGGGAAGGTCCAGAATTCTTAACATCAGGGGATAAATTCCCTACACTATGCGTGCTTTCTAAAGATGTCTCAAATTCTAAGTAATTAAGTCCCCATGCTAGTTGAATAATCCGAGTTTGGTCTTCAGGCAAGTCATCAAGGATTGGGAGGATGAATCAGGTCTGTTGTGTAGGTGATGGTTGATTGTTTTTCCCAAAATGAGGTATATGTGCATGTTAACTATTACATAGTATTTCTGTACACTACACGTTTAGAGAATAAGGAAATTTATGTGAAATGATATCTTGTTGTCAATTCCGTGCAATAAACTTGTTTTAAAGCTTATTGGTTTTACAAGTGTGGTTGTATTCATTGTGTTTGTAATTGTATGATATCTATAATTTCTTTGGTTGGCTCGGGTACTACGCTTGGTACAGATTTATCAGTTGACTTAGCTACCACACCTGATATATCTATCAGTTGGCTTGGGTACCACGCCTGGTACAGATTCTATCATGGTTGGCTCGGGTACCATGCCTGGTACATGTTTAAATGTGTTTCTGTGTGTTGGCTCCATGAGTGAACTGGGTTAATTCTTGTGATGTAGTTATTACTGTGTTGGTTCTATAAAGGGCTGGGCATATTTTGGCTCAAATCGAAAAAACCGACCGAACCAAATTTTTTGAAATTTTGATTTCATTTTTTGGTTAATTCGGTCAGTTTTGATTTAAATTTTCAAAATGTTGGAAATTTGGTTTGGTTTTCGGTTCTTTAAAAAATAAATTCGGTTAAACAAAAAACCAAATTTTATATATACTATATAATGTATTATGTATATACATTAGGGCCGGCCTATTACACATTATACTCACACTCACTCACTCGGCCCAATAATTAATCACCCACTAGGCCCAACCCACTTCACTTACACAAATGAAAATGAATTCCCTAATCTCTCACAATCACAAATCGTCTCTCACATATCGCTGCCCTCAGGCCTCAACTCACTCGCCTCTCTCAGACTCAAATCTCTCACAAATCGCTGATGTCGCTGCTCTCTCTCACACGATGATGACCAGCGACATCCCACCACCATCTCTCACAAATCAGTGAATCACTATGCCTGTAGGATATAGCAGACTGTAGGCTGGTGTCGAAACTAGAAGGTTATGAACTTCATATTTTGGGTCTTTAGGATGGGTGGATCTTTTATTTTGGTGATATTGTGATATATTTAGTATTTACGAGTACATATTGACATGGTTGGTATTTGCATTTTGCTGTCTGCTTCTATGAAATCAAGGTTTTGGTGTTTTTTTTTCAATTTTTATGACTGAAAAAAGGTCTAATTTCAATATCTTCAAACCAAAAAACTGAATCGAAATAAATTGAAAAAAATATTCAAAAACTGAACCGAACCAAAATTATTTTGGTTTGATTTCGGTTATTGATTTTACCAAATCAAAAATTGAAAAACCAAATTGAATTTCTAGAAAAAAATTGAACCAACTAAATGCCCAGCCCTAGTTCTATGGGTGAACCGATTATGGCTTGTGATGTAATTATTATAGTGTTGGTTCTATGAACGGCCGGGTGGTTGTGTCTAAATACTGGGTTGGTTCTTGTGTTGATCGAGTTGCATGTTGAATACTGTTAAAGATATCTTAGAGATCCTTGGGTGGTTCAGACACTTGTAAGTTATGACTTAGATATACGTAGACTATTTACTTGGGTAGTTGGACATACTTCTAGTTGCGGGGTGAATAGTTATTGACTTGGATAACAATTGGTAGTCCGGGTCTTGATTTGGTTTGTCAGATTTATGACTAGAAGTCTGGTTATTTTTCACTTAGTTGGATTGTATATTTCTGTCAATCAAGCTTTGGACATGTCAGTGTGGTGGTTGAGTCAAGATGGTATATCAGGGTATTATGGGTTGTCTATTAATTGGCTAGAAGGAGTGGATAATAGACCTGATTATTGAGAGTGGAAGTAGTAAGGTATTTATAGTGGCCGGTAAGATGGGTAGACTTGGGAATTCTTAGTGTTACGAGTGGCAATTGATTATGACCAGGATAGAATGGTGGAAGGTCCCCAATTAGTGGAGTTGGCTGCTGAATGGGGTAGGAAAACTTGGGGCAGAATGTATAGGGTCATTGTAACGACAGTGTCCATCGTTACGGGTAAACTATTTGTGCCAAGTTTCAAGTTAGAAAACTTTTGGGTTTGGGAGTTGGAAATTCTGGGCTAGGCTAGTCTCGGATGGTTTCTTAGCAAGGTATGGTCTAGGACAATCCGAGTAAGGATTAGGTAATGTTTCTTGTAGTGAGCTAGTTTTTCTGTTAGCCAAGACATAGAAGAGTCCGGGGGACTTTTCGAAAGTGAATTCAATGTTGACGTGAAGGGGTTGTTCCAGAACGTGGGGGATTTAAGATGTATTGTAAAATGGGCACTTCTATGGGATTTCACGACTGTCTATCCCGTGTCAACCGCCATAGTGGTTGACACAGTGCGGTAGAGACCACCGCTATAGCGGAATAATTTTTGCTATAGCGAAAGTCAACTTTGGTCAGCACCACCATAACGGTCTATTTCGCTATGGCGGCGGCACTGTAGTAGTGTATGGACCACTATAGCAGACTGAGTTGGGATTTAATGCAGAAACTTCCCCAAAATATTCAATTTTTCCTCAAGAGCATTTTGGAGAAGGGAAAGGGCGATTTGGGAAATTTGAACTCTGTTCTTCATCATTTTTTGTTCCAAAGGTAAGGATTCCACTCCCCTAACGTAATACTATCTTTTCTACATTGCAGAATTGCTAGTTGTGGACTTGGGGAAAGGTTTGGATTGATCTAGGAATGGTAGAATCTAGGGAAAAGGGGGATTCTAAGGCGTAGAAGTTCTTTAATCTTGAATATTATTATTGGGTTATGATTAATTAGCCATAATTCTCTAAATGTATTCATAAAAATGATATAGTTAGGTGAATTAATGGTGGAAAAGCTCGAGAATAGGTTAAATTATCATAGTTTGGCCTGGGGATTGGGATTTTGCATAATCCGGGTAATTAGTAGGCCATGTGAACTAATTTTAGTATCTTTTAATTATTTTTAGAGCAAGAACAAGCACAGGCTTCGAAACATGGGAAGGCTCCGGTCCAGTAGAGCTTTTGTGTAATTCGAGGTAGGTGATAGTTATTATTTCCCAATATGCAATATGTGTTCATGTACTATCGCTTAGTATTGTGTGAGTTTTCATTCTTAGGGAATGGGATTATGAATGTCTACTTATCCGGTTATCATTCTTATGAAATGAACTTGTTTTGTTGCTTGTTGGTTTACAAGTATGCTTTTGTTCATTATTTGTTGATTGATTGGGTTTTGTATGACATTTGGTTGGCTCGGGTATCACGCCTGGTATAGGATACTTATTGGTTGGCTCGGGTACCACGCCTGGTATGGGATACTTATCGGTTGGCTTGGGTACCACGCCTGGTACGGGATTCATAATAGTTGGCTTGGGTACCACGCCTGATATAGGTTTGATTTACTTGCATTGATTGTATTCTTTTGATGGTTCCATGAGTGGATTGGGTTGTATTCTCGAATTGGTGATCATTGCATATGGTCCATGAGAGGCCGGATGATATTATTTACATGTGAGGTTGGTCTTAGTGTAGACCGAGATTGCATGTTGAACACATAGGTAGTGACCTAGGGATCATTGGTTGGTATGGGTTGTGTAAGAAGGGATATATGTTTATTGTCACTGGGTATTGTCAGTGGTTGTTAATTCGTTACGTGTGGTTGTTAAGTTAAGAAAGAGACTTGTAGTCTAGTTATATTGTTGACTTGTATCACATGTTTACTTCACTTTACTCAGCTTTGGTTTACTATTCATATATTGTTTATTAGAGCTGGCTGATGATCCTACCAGTACACGGTGGTTGTGTACTGATTCTGCACTTGCTTTTCCTTTTGTGAGTACAAGATATCTTTTGGCGGCTGAAACACGACCTCACTTGTAGATTTGGCAAATTCAGGATTCAAGGGTGAGTTATTCTTCTGAGCTACCTTGTTTTCATCCATGACTAGTTATAGCCCACTTAATTTGGGCTTAAACTCTTATTTTGCTTTAGGGGTTATGTACCTGTATTCTAGATGATTGGTAAAATGTTTTGGTACGGTGACTTTCAGGTTCTAGGGAGGTTTTTTGCAGATTCTTACTTTGCTAGTATTTTGAGATTATGAATGATAGTTTATTTTATGCAAACTAGTTTTGAGCTGTTAGAATGGTTAAGTTTTGGGTCGATATTGGTTCGCTCATCCAGGGGTTTTGGGTGGGTGCCACTCACGGTAGGTTGGGTCATGATAGTCATTAATGTTATATCATCGTAGTAAAGGTTATTGATAAGGGATTGGGTCTTGTAACTTAATTATTTCATAATTTTTTTTTGATTTTTACATGATATTATGTGGTGGATTCGGGTCGACTGATGATGCCTACCAGTATGTGTTATTTGTACTGATACTACTCTTGCTATACCTTTTAGTATAGTCTGGTTGCAGGATTAGTGATGTTTCCTAGGTACGGGACGACGGTATTCTCTAGTAGCTCTATTCCTTTCTTCCTATGGTGGGAGCTGTATCTTGTTTAGCCTTTGTATTCTCTTAGAAGCTCTTGTACCTTTTTAGACTAGTTTCTAAGGAGGGTTTATATTCAAGTTTTGTAAAGGATTTCATTGTACTCAAGTTTATAAATGTTTTCCTGTATTAAGGATGCTATTTCTTATGCTTTATTTTTGACTTCCGCATTACTTGTTGAATCGAGGAGGAGGGGTCAGGGTTCTCCTATCTAGGTACTTAGAGTAAGTGTCTGCATGGCCCAGTAGTTGGGTCGTGATAATTTGGTATCAGAGCCTAGGTTATCGGTCTCCCAGTACAAGAGCAAATGCCGAATAGAGTCCTGCAGATTGAAGTGTTAACGTCCATATCTAATCTTCGGGAAGCTATGAAGCATTCTAGGAAATTGTTCCACTTCTAGCCTCCTTTCGTGTGGTCTGCTACTTGCTTGTATGGGTTGAGTCCAATTGGTATCTCTTGATACCAGTTGGTATCTCAACAAAGTAAATTGAATGTCGTTGCTATCGCCTGGAATGACACAAGCAAGGGAAGTTGGAACCGGGAAGGTTCCAATTGGTTTCTGGTCTTAGAGGCTATGTGCGTGCAGGGATGACCGACTAACAGTCATCCATGAGGCGAATAAAAGATAATGAATATGACTTGATTGAATGTGAAGTTTGAAGACTTGTGATTATGTGCATTGCATTACCTGTATGACTGCAAATGAGTGTTGTGTAATTGTTTGCCTTCTGTGAAAAATTTTGTCAGGAAAAGGTCAGAAACTAGTTGTGGGTGATGAGTCTAGTGATAAATTATTATGTGGCCTTAACTCGAAAATTTTTAGGTTGAATACTTACCATTGGCAAAGATGGTAAGGGGATAAAATGAATTATAAATATAGAGAAATTCTGGTTTTAGGACAGTCGGGGTTGGTTGGGAATCATGGGGGAAAGGGCTATTCTTGTATGATAACGGGAAGGTGATATTTTGAACAACCTTTTTGTGTGTTTCGTGATTGAATTTATGATAATGTGGTGCTAAATTCTGAATTTTGCATTGCTGGGATTTGGTTTTAAGGTTATATTTAAGACCCTATTACGATTTCAAAAATTATTATAACAGGGAATGGGAAATGAGAGAACTCTGCCAAAAAGTGAAAATTTTGGGCTGCTGTCATTGGGGCAGCCATAGCGAGACAGACTCTCTACGGAGATCCCAATATAGCGGGAATTTCTCCGCTATAGCGGGAATTTCTCTGCTATAGCAGCATTGTTGTAGCAGCGTGAACGCTGTTATAGAAGAATGGGAGGGACAAAATCCCTGCCCTATTTTCCCCTATTTTGATTTTCATTTATGGAGTGTTTAAAATCGATAGTTGAGTTATGAGCTACTATGTAAATCAAGAAAATCGCTGATAAGACTAATATTGTAACACCCCGTACGCGTATTCAACTACCTAAGTTAAAATCCCAAAAAAATAAAAAAATAAAATCCAAGTTTCCAGGGATGACGGCTCCAACGATGACTCATCCTTCTGGACTATGGTCCGTCATGTGCACTCGTCGTCCAACTTCCAGAGAGTCCCTCAAAGTGTCCCAGAGAAGACGGGTCGAAGGACGGTCCGTCCTTCTGGACGACGGACCGTCGTTCCCAACCGTAGTCCTTGAGTTCAGAGAACCAGATTTTCCCTAAGACAAAGTAAGAGTCAACAAGACAATCCGTCATTTTAGAGAATGGACCATCGTTGGACTCGTGGAGTGCATTTCCAGTAGCTCAATTTTTGAGTCAAAGAATTATGAATCCCTTTGACGGTCCATCCTTCTGGACGACGGACCGTCGTCCTAAGCCGTGGTCACTGACTTCGAAAATTTCCAGCTTTTTCTAAAGCTTAAGTTCAGGGGTATTTTAGTATTTTTCCACCCTATTATGGATTAAGTGAAGTCATTTTGAGTACTTTTAGAAGGGTTTTCACCCATATTATCCCAAGTCTACCTTAAGCTTCTCATTCCTCCCTCAAAAGAGAAAGTTCTTCCTCTCAAGCTCAAGGTTCAAGCTCCAAGTCAAGTCTCTTAATTCTTTTCCAATCAAGTGGGTAATCTTCCACCAAGGTATGTGGGTCTTTAGCAATGGGTTTCTTCCACCCTTGTGTCCAAAATCCCCAAGTCTTATTTTGAGATCATGAAGCTATGAAATTAGGGTTTTAAACCAAAATTTGGGGAAGGTTTATGAAATTAGTTCCTATGTTTAAATTCATGATTTCTTATTGATTACTCATGATTTGATTATGCTTTCCTTTTTGGCTTTGAAAGCCTAAGAATGAAAGTTGATTTCTAGCATGATTCCATGAATTTAGATGTTTTCAAGAGAAAGATAGCATAATTAGGTATCATGGCATTTGCGAACTTATGAAATTGCATGTATGATTCTTCAAGTACGAAGTTGGAACGAAAGACATATTTTGAACTATGGCTAATCTAAGTCTTCATATTATGACTTTGAATTGCATAGCATCCGATATGTCTTTTGCTTTTCCAAATAGCTTTGGCATTATATATTTGTCATTGGTTTTAATTAGTTTTGACATTAGATATGTCATCAGTTTATGAACTAGCTTTGACTTCAGATATGTCATTGGTTATGAATCAGCTTTGGCATCATATATGTCAATGGTATTATATGAACTATATGTATGTTTTGGGAGTATTATTAGCACCGAGTTAGATGGGTGAGAGTACCCATATGTCCCAAAACTACGTTGCCCCCGTAGGTTCTAAGTCCCGTGCTGGGCATCAGTTTCAGGTGATCACGTTATAGTCATGCCTTTGTACCCCTGACAAGGTACATTGGGTCCTCTCGATGGGGCGTATACATCAAATTCCATGTAGCTCACATGGTCTATGTCGATTATAGAACCTCCCACAGAAGCAGTTTATGATTCACGTTGCATTTGACTCTTATTCAGTTTTCAAACTTATTACTTATGTTTATGTTACATCCTATGATATATTAAGAGTCATTGCATTCAGTTATCTTTAAAAGCATGATTTCAGTTATTTATGTACACTTAACATGTTTTCATCATGTTCATGCATTGTTCACATACTTAGTACATTCCATAGTACTAACGCATATTGTGTTGCATCCTTTCACGATGCAGATTCAGGTGTTCTATCTCAGACCCGTGGCTAGAGTTCTAGGCCACTCCCTCAGCTACTTTTGGGTGAGTCCTCATGGTTTGAGGACTAAACCTTATTTCAGTCTTTATGCTTCCTTTACATTTTGGATTTGTCGAGTTAGTTAGGGTATTGTCCCATCAACTCTCTATGATAGTATTAGAGGCTTTTCAGACATAGTAGTTATTTGTTGACTTTGAGTTGTATTTCCTCTTCAACTCTTTATTATATATGTTTCCTATTTGGATTCTCTTATAATGCTTCCATTATGTCTTATTCTTTGTTATGATTGAGAATGCTATGACCAAGGGTTAGCTTGGGGTCCTTTTGGTCTAGGGTCCCATGTTACGTCTAGGGGGTATCCTCAGGGCGTGACAAACTTGGTATCAGAGCCTTAGGTTCAAGGGTCCTAGGATGTCTAAAAGCCGCATCGAGTAGAGTATTTTTCATGTGTGTGAAGCGCACCACACATATGAGAGGGAAGCTATGAGATGTCTTAGAAAAACTTCACTTCTTTCATGATCACATCGTGCGATAGAGATTAAGTCTAATATTTCTCTAATCCTTATCTTATGCGTTTCAAATTATGCCTCCTCGACGTGCTATACCTCCCCGAGCCACTCGAAATGTCGCTCCTCAAGTTTCGGTTCTTGATGTAAGGAATGATGAGTTTAGGAATGCTATTCACCTACTAGATCAAATGTTGGCAAATCAACAAGCTCCTGCCTCTGCTCATCCTTAAGGTGGGGTAGCAGCCCGAGTTCGTGACTTTATCCATATGAACCCACCGGAGTTTTGGGGTTCGAAAGTGAGTGAAGACCCGCTTAACTTTATTGATGAAGTGAAGAAGATCTTTGAGGTTATGCAAGTAGTGAGTGTTGATTGTGTTGAGCTTGCATCCTACCAACTCAAGGATGTGGCTCATATTTGGTTCACACAATGGAAGGAGGCTAGGGTGAGGGATGCGATCCCCATGACTTAGGAGTGTTTTGAGAGAGCCTTTCTTTATAGGTTCTTTCCCTGTGAGTTGAGGCAAGCGAAAGTGGAGGAATTTGTGAACTTGAGACAAGGTTTGATGTCGGTGCAAGAGTATAGTTTGAAGTTCACTCAGTTTTCTAGGTATGATCCCTCCATGGTAGCGGACCCGCATGATCAAATGAGCAAGTTCATCTATGGTGTTTTCGATATAGTAAAGAAGGAGTGTAGGTCTGCCTTGTTGTTGAGTAACATGAACATCTCTCATCCCATGACTCATGCCCATCAGATCGAGGGTGATAAACTTAAGGAGATGGCTAGGGAGAACAAGAGGGGTAGATCCGAGGGATCAGGTTTTGGTCATCACAGGTCCAGAGGTGGACATCATTCTTCTTTCAAGAAGAAGTCATCAGGTCCTATTCACTCTTCTGCTAGTGTTCCTTCTCAGGCCTCCAGGCCCTGCCATGATCAGTCTGGTAGAGGTGCAGGCTCTTATTCTTAGGGTGGGTGTGCAAAGGGGTCTTCTTTCCCCGCTTGTGCCAGGTGTGAGAAGAATCATCCCAGCGAGTGTTTAGCCGGTAGAGAGGGTTGCTTCAGTTGTGGTCAGCCTGGGCATCGTATCAAGGATTGTCCTTCAACTAGAAAGGGACATGGAGGTAGGACTCAGTCTACCCCAGCAGCTTCAGGAGGTAGACCAGCCTCGCAGAGCGCAGCTTCTAGTTCTGGTGGTCTACTCCAAATCCGCCTTTATGCTATGTCTTCTCATTAGGATCGGGAGAGTTCTCCAGATGTGGTTACCCGTATGTTGAAAGTCTCTTCTCATGATGTGTATGCCTTATTAGACCCCTGTGCCTCTTTGTCTTTTGTAACTCCTTATGTTGCTTGTAAGTTCGAGATTCGTCCCAAAATGCTTTTAGAACCCTTTCATGTTTCTACTCCTGTTGGTGAGTCAGTCCTAGACGAAAGAGTCTACCAAAATTGCCCTATCTCAGTCCTTCATAGAGTCACTTCAGCGGATCTAGTAGAGTTGGAAATGACTGATTTTGATGTTATCCTTGGTATGGACTGGTTATATGCATGTTATGCCTCAGTTGATTGCTCCACTTGTGTGGTCAGTTTTAAGTTTCCTAATGAACCTTTCCTAGAATGGCAAGGTAGTCCTTCTTCTTCGAAAGGTCGATTCATATCCTATCTTAAGGCTAGGAAGATGATTTCTAAGGGTTATTTCTATCATATAGTTGGGATCATGGAAACGGAGTCCAAAGCCCCAACTCTTCAGTCTATTTCGGTTGTGAATGAGTTTCCCGAAGTGTTTCCCGATGATTTTCCCGGACTCCCTCTCGAGCGGGAGATTGATTTTGGCATAGATCTTCTTCCGGATACGAACCCTATCTCTATTCCTCCTTATAGAATGGCCCCCGAAGAACTTAAAGAGTTGAAAGACTTGCTTGATAAGGGTTTTATCAGGCCTAGTATTTCTCCTTGGAGTGCCCCATTCTTGTTCGTTCAGAAGAAAGATGGTTCTCTGAGAATGTGCATTGATTACCGCCAATTGAACAAGGTCACAATCAAGAAAAATTATCCCATCCCTAGGATTGAAGACTTGTTCGATCAGCTTCAGGGTGCTAGTGTCTTTTCCAAGATCGACCTTAGATCCGGTTATCATCAGCTTCGAGTTTGGGAGTGTGATATCCCGAAGACAGCCTTCAGGACTCGGTATGGTCATTATGAGTTTGTCATCATGTCTTTTGGTCTAACGAATGCTCCTGCAGCTTTTATGGATTTGATGAACCGTGTGTTCAAACAGTATTTGGATATGTTTGTGATTGTTTTCATTGATGATATCCTCATCTACTCTCGGAGTGAGGTGGAGCATGCAAATCACTTGAAGGTTGTGTTGCAAACTCTCAAGGATAGACAGTTGTTTGCAAAGTTTAGCAAGTGCGAGTTTTGGATATAGTCTGTTGCTTTTCTGGGTCATATTGTGACTAAAGATGGTATTCGGGTTGACTCTCAAAATATTGAGGCGGTAAAGAACTGGCCTAGACCCACTTCCCCATCCGATATTAGGAGTTTCTTGGGTTTGGCTGGTTACTATAAGAGATTTGTGGAAGGGTTTTCCTCCCTTGCTTCCCCATTGACCCGATTGACTCAGAAAAAGGTTAAGTTTCAGTGGTCTGACTCTTGTGAGAAAAGTTTTCCGAAATTGAAGACTCATTTGACTACAGCTCTAGTATTGGCTCTACCCGAGGGCCTTGATGATTTTGTTGTGTATTGTGATGCCTCCAGAATTGGTTTGGGTTGCGTTTTGATGCAACGGGGCAAGGTGATTGCTTATGCCTTGAGACAGCTTAAGGTGTATGAGAAGAACTACCCTACTCATGATCTTGAGCTAGTGGCCGTGGTATTTGCTTTGAAGATTTGGAGACATTATTTGTATGGTGTGCATGTGGATGTTTTCACCGATCATAAGAGTCTTCAATATGTGTTCACTCAAAAGGAGTTGAATTTACGACAAAGGAGATGGCTTGAGCTCCTTAAGGATTATGATATGAGTGTGCGTTACCACCCAGGTAAAGCCAAGGTTATGGCGGATGCTTTGAGTAGATTGTCCATGGGTAGTGTGGCCTTAATTGAAGATGGAAAGAAGAAATTGGTTAAAGAAGTTCATAGGCTTTCTCGGTTGGGAGTTCACCTTATGGACTCGATCGAAGGTGGTGTGATTGTGACTAATAGTGCTGAATCATCCTTGGTGGCTGAGGTGAAAGCCAAGCAAGACCAAGATTCCGTTCTACTTCAGCTTAAGGGTGCAGTTCGTCAGCAAAGGGTTGAGGTTTTCTCCCAAGGGGGAGATGGTGTGCTTCGTTACCAGGGTCGGTTATGTGTGCCAGATGTAGATGGATTGAGACAGCATATTTTGTCTGAGGCTCACAGTTCTAGATACTCCATTCATCCGGGTGCCACTAAGATGTATCATGATCTAAGGAAAGTCTTTTGTTGGAATCGTATGAAGAACGATATAGCCGGGTTTGTGGCTAAGTGTCCCAACTGTCAACAGGTAAAGGTGGAACATCAAAGTCCAGGTGCTATGCTTCAGGATGTTGATCTTCCCACTTGGAAATGGGAACCAATCAATATGGACTTTATTACGGGTTTGCCTCGTACTCGAAGGCAACATGATTCCATTTAGGTGATCGTTGATCGGATGACTAATTCATCCCATTTTTTGGCTGTTAAGACTACAGATACAGCGGATGAATTATGCCATACTCTACATTCGGGAGATAGTCTGATTGCATGGTGTTCTCTTGTCTATCATTTTGGATAGAGGTCCCCAGTTTGCATCTCAGTTTTGGAGATCATTTCAGAAAGGTCTTGGTACTAAGGTGAAGCTTAGCACAACTTTTCACCCTCAGACGGATGGCCAGGCCAAGCATACTATTCAGACTTTGGAGGATATGTTGAGGTCTTGTGTTATTGACTTCAAAGGAAATTGGGATGATCACTTACCTCTTATCGAGTTTGCCTACAACAACAGTTTCCACTCTATCATCCAGATGGCTCCATATGAGGCACTTTATGGCCAGAGGTGTAGATCTTCTATTGGTTGGTTCGAGGTTGGTGAGACAGCCTTGATTGGACCAGATTTTGTGCACGAGACCATGGAGAAAGTTCAGCTTATTCGGGAAAGGTTGAAGACCGCTCAGAGTCGACAGAAATCTTATGCTGATGTGAGGAGAAGGGAGTTAGAATTTGAAGTTTATGATTGGGTTTTCCTTAAGGTGTCACCCATAAAGGGTGTGATGAGGTTTGGCAAGAAAGAAAAACTTAGTCCTCATTTTGTAGGTGCTTATCAGATTTCGAGGAGAGTTGGTAGTGTTGCTTATGAGTTGGAGTTACCAACGGAGTGGGAAGCGGTTCACCCAGTTCTGCATGTTTTCTTGTTGAAGAAATGTGTTGGTGATCCCGCCTTGATTGTTCCCTTGGAGGATGTGGGAGTGAAGGATAGTCTCACTTATGAGGAGGTTCCCGTGGAGATCCTTGATCTTCAGGTTCAAAAATTTAGAAACAAGGAAGTAGCTTCGGTGAAAGTCCTATGGAGGAATCAGCTTGTAGAAGGTGCTACTTGGGAAGCGAAAGAGGCCATGAAGGCCAAATATCTACATCTCTTCCATTATGATTCTGCTCCAGCTTGAGGTACTAGTTCCTTCCTTAATATGTTCCTCCGATCCTACTCTATCAGTTCCTCTCACAATCCTAGCATGCACACATGTTTTATGAAATTAGTTTATCATGTTTTCAAGTTACAAAGTTCAGTTTTCATGATTACCCCTTGATTCTATGTTATGATGTTTGGTTGGGTTGTTTTCTCCTCAGTTTTCCCTTGTTTAGTCTTCATTCGAGTACGAATGATCCCAAGGGGGAGATATTTTAATACCCCATACGCGTATTCAGCTACCTAAGTTAAAATCCCAAAACAAAAAAAATAAAAAAATCCAAGTTTCCAGGGATGACGGCTCCAACGATGACTCATCCTTCTGGACTATGGTCCGTTGTGTGCACTCGTCGTCCAACTTCCAGAGAGTCCCTCAAAGTGTCCCATAGAATATGGGTTGAAGGACGGTCCGTCCTTCTGGACGAGGAACCGTCGTTCCCAACCGTAGTCCCTGAGTTCAGAGAACCAGATTTTCCCTAAGGCAAAGTAAGAGTCAACAAGACAATCCGTCATTTTAGAGAAGGAAGGGACCCTTCTTGGGACCGCCTGCATATCTACGACACTAGACCCAGAAGGAAGGGACCCTTCATGGGACCCTGGTAGAAGTCCTTCCACTCTGACACAATATGTGCCCCCATGTTCAGCTACAAGCCCTGTAGAGCACAAGCCACCACCAAGGCCCGAGGGTAGGTCACGTTGGTAATATTGCCCGGTGGATGGATCCTTTGGGATACCAAATTCAACCACCTCCTATTATTGGCAGTGAAGTAAGTACTCGTGAGTCCCTCGGTGCTGGGCTAGTAGACCTAGTCCCTGAGCATCTCCTCGATCACTGTATCCCTCAACCACCTTATATCCATCTCCCAGGGCTTGGCCTCGTATATAGCATTCAAAATATGAGGCACTCCTAGAACCTCATTGATAGTCTGGGCATCCATGGGGAAATCCACTCTCCGGATGTGAATAGTGGGGTTGGGGTCATCCCAACGGACAGTGGGGAGTATGGCATAAAATTCCCTCACCCAGCCTGAGTGCCCAGAAAGAGGAGCCTCTACCAATGGACCCCCACCGAACTCCTGAAGCCTGTTATAAAATTTCCTTGCCTTTTCTACCATATCCCTCATGTTAAAAGCCCACTCATAGAAAATACCAGTCCTATGGTAGTCCCGTAACCTCTCCCAACTAGCATTATCGGGGAACCTCTTGTAAGGAGGAATGTGTTCTTGGTTGGCATCCATTGAGTGGTTAAATCTGCAAGTTTAATAAGAGGTGAGATTAGAACTCATAAAGATGCGAGGAAATACCATTTCAGAGAAAATCAATTTTTGGACTCTGTCTGAGAGGCGACTGCCTGCAGCCTCCCGCTATAGCGGTCTGTCTTCCGCTACGGCGATAGTGCTATAGCGAGAATTTCTCCTATAACAGAATCTCTATAGCAGTCTTACTCCTATATAGCGGTCTTCATCATCCTAGATTTTCAAGAGGTGCATCAAGGCACCTCTTGACCAAAAAATCTATTTTTGATATTTCAAGTTCAGAGCAGTGTTTCCAAAGTACCCTACTACTATTTTATGCAAAAATTTGGGCATTACAACTCCTAAAGATTGCCTAAATCAACCTTTTTAAGCAAGAACAACCCTTCATCTTTCCTACCAATTTGAACCCATTTTGGGCCATAAACCTTGTAACCCTTATGCCCAGAATGCTGTGGAAATGTTGTAAACTTAAGAGAAGCATCCATGCTTCGGGAATCCGATGAAATCAAATCCAAAAATTCAAATTTTAAACCAACATAATATCTACTCTATCCATCATATTCTACCATAAAACTATCATTATTCGTGCAATGAAGTAAGGAAAGTAAATGGGTACATTTATTACCTTGTTTTTCCGACATTGGGAGCGTAGTGATTGGGAGAAAAGTGGTATTTTTGGGTGAAAATGGGGGGAGAATGGGAGAGAAACCCATTTATCACCCCCTTAAAGTGTTGCCAACTGCTATAGGGGTCAGCTCTCACTGTAGTGGCACCACTATAGCGAAATAATTCATGCTATAGCGGGACAGGTCATTTGGGAATGAAAAGGTCCTTTCTGTGTCATTGAAATTCTTTTACTCTCGTATTTTACGTGGCCCCGGATTTCTTAGGCACTTGAGAAGGGTCACTCTAAATTAGTGAGTGTAACTCGAGGGAAGGGATTCTCTGGCTGAGAAATATCGAATTAATTTTTTATTTAGTTGGGTACACCTAAAAGGGGAAAGTTTTGATGTTTTGTGTAGCATTATAATAACACCATCAAGATGGAGCTATGGGATTCGAGGGCTAGCTTCTTCATTCCTCTCTGCTTATAGGATTGTTCGGTAATGAATGATGGGTAAATTGGTATTTATAGTAACGACATATTTAGTTATTATTTATAATTACCTCGCTGTGGGTTGCAGGAACAATGGAAATACGTCTTTAATTTAAATTAAGATGCCATGATGAAAATTTTAGAATTTAGAATTTTTCTAGGCTAACGTTATCCCGCTATAGTGAGAATTTTCCTGCTATAGTGTTGCCATTGTAGCGATCAGCTGGCTGCTATAGCGGGCAAATGGAACCAGTGAATCAAAAATGCAGATTTTATTTTATACTTCTCCTCTTCAGTTGAAAAACATATGAGGGTTGATCCAAAGCTTGGGAGAAATAAAGAAGGGAGATTTCCACTCGAATGAGGTAAAACCTATAGATTCCAGGCCCGTTTTCCATCAAGAATTACCTTCACAGAGCCAGAAGTTCGTGTTCAGACTTCTGCAGCAGCTGTTTGGCGCCCAGGTAGGCTAGGTTAATTGAGTAGTTAAAGACATGTATCCTATTGCATATTATTACTGTAGAATGACGGAAGAATCCATGCCTAGGCCTTCGGGCACAGAGCCTAGAGGAGTATTATATTGTTTGTATAGTTGGTTGAGATGGAGTTATTGTGTTAGGAGTAATGTACTCCCTATACTACTGCATTGTTGAGAGTAGGATCCTAAACCATGGGAAAACTAGATTTTTGGGATGGGTTCGAGGAACCAGTAGTGTTATATGTGAATGGATTTCTAGGTTGTAGCGGATTCCAAGGAGTGATTAAATAAAGGAAAGCGAGTGAACAGGGAAGGTCCAGAATTCTTAACATCAGGGGATGAATTCCCTACACTGTGTGTGCTTTCTAAAGAGGTCTAGAATTCTAAGTAATTAAGTCCCCATGCTAGTTGAATAATTCAGGTTTGGTTTTCGGGCAAGCCATCAAGGCCAAGTCAAAAGTTACAAGTGGTCATCTTTGCTTCAGTTATATCCATAAATGGACAAATTTAACTCTCTAGTTTATATTTATTTTCTTTTACTAGTCTCTGAGCACGTGTACTGCACGTATGTCCATGATAAATAGTAAAAGCAATGTAATGGGTAGTAAAAAAATTAATGTGTAAAATACAAGTTAAAACACACCATTGACTTATACTTACAAAACTCAACAAATAAATGATGAAGAAACCATCTGAATCAAACAACAAAGAAATAGAAAACAAAAACACAAACCGGCTTTGCAAATTTGATCCTGAGAGGAATTCCATAAAAGAAGGATCCTTTGTAATGACCCTCGTGGTCATTTTCTTATATTCGTGCTTTTTTATTATTTTGATTCTTCTCCTAGCTTCTAGATAGGTAGTTGACTTGCTGGGATGGGCGGCACACTTTTTGAGGCATTTGATCAAGTTTTAGAAGAGTTTCCCTGTTTTGGCACTCTTAAAGAGGAAAGGATTCACTTTGGTCAACTTTCAGAGAAAATGGGTTTGGATAAAAAAAATCATAGCTATTAGCTCAAAAATGTGGACTTTGGGCTAGTGGGACCTTTAGTTTGGGTCTCGAGACTTACAGACTCATTTTGGGCACTTGGGTTATTTTTAAGAAAAACCAGCAAAGTGTTGTCTTTGGTCAATATTTTATCAAGATGGCCTTTGTTGGTTATTTTGATGATTTTGTTGAGTTCCAAATGACGTTTTCAGTTGGGTAGCATATCTGATTTACGTTCATGGAGTTCCAAATAAATCCTGAGGGTCCGTTCGAGGACTTGTCTTTGTTGTTGTTGTAGCTGGTACAACTGGTGCTGGTGTATCTGCCCTTATGGTGCTTGGCTTGCACCAATAGATACGCACCTGCAGAAGGCAGCTGCAGCTGCAAAGGGGACTGATATCAGTAGCCTCCACTCTTGTGGAGCTTGGCCGCTCTTGCGGATCCTGAGCCACACCTGTGGAGTCAAAGGTTACTGCTGACCTCTGCTCCTGTGGTGCTTTGTCTGCCGATACGACTTTGCACGTGCGATGATTTGTCCAAAGGAGCAACAATAGTTGAGACTTTTAAATATACTCCCTTCTTTATTTACTAAGTGTTTGAACTCACTTTCCACATTGTTGAGCTCGGTTGAGGGAGAACTTTTCCATTTCTTGCCAATTTATTGAGCACTTGAGGTAATTCTCTTCCCCATTTTATTATATTATGTGTCTAAGCCTTAATTTTGTCTTTCATCCTTCGTTTGGGTCTCATTTGCATGATTTCCCCCCTTAGTTTAAAGTGACATTTTTGGACTATTTGAGGTCTGAATCAGCTCTTATTTTTGCCCATATTTGGGGCATACATTCCCTACCTTGTGGGGAGAATAATTGTAGATTTTGTTTTCTGATATGTAGCAGGCCCCGAGGGTCATTTTTTGACCCAATTTCCAGCCCAAAATTTATAAATATCAATATGGGCGTTGTTATTCTCGTCTTGATACCTAGATCATTTTTATGATAGCATGGCAACAATTTGAAGTTGTTCGAAAGGGGAAGGTACACGAGTGAAGATTCGTGATTAGTCTAGCATCCTTAGTATAGGTTTGAGGAAGTTTTGTGGTATGTTGGATTTTACCTTTGACTCTGCAATATTATTACATTCCCATGGTTTATTTTTTGTATGATGTGTAACTGTGGGCCTGAGGCTATAACTTTGGATTTGGGCGGAGTTCCAGGTTAATCGTTCTTGTTTGGAGGGTACTTTTTCCCTATTTGATATACAATATGTACATTTCCATATGTATTTTCCTTGATGGCACGCATATGTTCATTCATGCATTTGCACGAACAATGGTACTTCTTGGAAGAAAAATATGACATTTTCAGTTTTAAAAGATTTAAATTCCCATTTTTACTATGGTTTTAGGTTTCAGAAGAGAATTGCATGGTTTTATCACTGTTTTGAAAAGTAATGGAAAGTACCACTTTTTATACTTGGTCTGAGGGACATTTCTGGACCTTTTCTCTGTTTACTTTCTGTTGATGAGTCTGAGGTATGATTCAATGTAGCCCGAGGAGCACATATTCGAGTTTTAATTTTATTGTATATGTTGATGAGCCCCAGGGCAGCCTGCGAGATGGTTTGGGGAGCCCATAGGGCCGCCCGCGAACCACATTTTAGGGTTTTTACTTTCCTGCATTGGCCACATTCTGCACCATATCATTCCATGATGCACTGCATTCTTTTGTATGCATTTTTGAGTGGTTTGTTGATTTTATTATTATTAACTTCACCTTTTAGCCCGGATTGTTCTTGCTTTCAGTTTTCCTGCGATAACTAGATTTAAGCAGATTCCGATAACTAGTTTACTTTCTTGTCTCTTATATTATATATTATCTTCTGAGTTTGATTGACCTATGATTGCTACTGAGTTCCCCATGCTTTGGTACTTATACTACATTTCTGCATTTTTTCTGATACAACACCTAGTACAAGCCATCCACGTTGATCATCTACTCGTTCGAGGCCAACTGCTGTTCCGATCATGGTGAGCTCCCAGCGCTAGAAGATTTACCACTTTACCTCTATTTATATAGTCTGTATTTTGTATTTTTGGTAGATAATAGTACCTTGTATAGTGCTATTTCTGTACTTAGACGCTCTTGTACTGGTAACACCAGGATTGGGATTTTGTTCCTTGCATATATTTGTCTTCCTTGGTCTCTCTAGGGTCCGATGTATATTTTATACCATTTTATATATATTTATGCTGGTGGACCTTATCTTATTATGATTTTGCTTCCTTTTTATCCATTTGGTATTTAATCATAGTATCGTTCTCTTGGGTTTGGCTTGCCTATTGGGGGTTTTAATAGGCACATCATGGCCTAATTTTTGGGTTGTGACAGAGTGGTATTAGAGCTTCAAGTTCACAAGTCTTACCAGTACAAGAGAAAGTGTCTAGTAGAGTCTCGCAGATTGGTATGATGACGTTCGTATCCTATATACGAGAGTCTATAGGGCATTCTTAGGAATTATTTCCATTATGATTGCTTCCTTATTGTGCGTCCTTAACTCTATCAACTTCTAAGTTTCATATGTTTTACTCTTTCTCAGATGGTTCAGAAGAGATCAACAGTAGGCAAAGACGAGGCCCCAACGCCTACAGTTAGAGCCCTAGCTAGCGGATGGGGCAGAGGTTGACATAGAGGTAGAGGTGAGGTATGGGCTGCGGTGCCAGCTCAGGCCCAGGCTAGGGTACCATCATCAGAGCCATAGGTAAGGGAATAGGATGTTCAGTATGAGCCAAAGAGCATGGGTCCAGCCCAAAATTTGGCAGGTTTTATGGCGACACCCATTCTTCAAGACACTTTGGTTCATCTTCTTGGGTTTCTGGAGGGCATGTCACAGCCCAAGGCTTCACCAAGTAATCTGATTGGTTCAAAGGTTAGGGATGAGGCTCAAATATAAGCCCAGGCAGTGGCATATGGTTTAGGGGCACAACCTCCTACTGCGGCTCCCCGATTAGAGGTGTTTCCTACTCCATTGGTTGCTCTGGCTATTCCATCTAGGATGGTTATATCTTCTGATGAGCAGAAGATGTTGGGTAGGTTCATTTGACTGGGTCCTTTGATGTTCCCTAGTGCTCTGGGAGAGATGCTCATGAGTTTATAGTTAGTTTCCAAGAGAGGTTACATAACCTCAGCTAGGCAGAGTCACATAGAGCATATTAAACTGCATTTTAGCTAGACGGTTCAACTAAGAAGTGGTGGAGGTCGTACATTGCTTAAAGGCCAGCCATGTCACCTCCTATGACTTGGGCTCAGTTCTCTAAGGCCTTCTTGGAGAAGTATGTACCACACAGCTTGAGGGAGCGGCTGAGGGATGATTTTACCAAGCTAGAGCAAGGCTCAATGACTGTTTCTGAGTATGAGATTCACTTTCATGAGTTGGCATGGCACGCCAAGACAATTCTACCCATCGAGAATGATAGGGTGCCTTGCTTTGTTAGAGGGTTGAGTTTACAGCTTTAGTTGGCTTCGGAATACTTGGTGGCTTCAGGGGAGAGTTTTCTTACAGTTGTTGATCATGCTAGCACCATTGAGGATATTCATCGCAAGGCCTATGGAGGCAGTGACAATTGGCCCCACCACTAGGGTGGATTTAGTGGTTCACAATATAGAGGGAAAGGGTTCTCTAGTAGGGGTCATCCACAACATTTCCAGCCTAGCCGGCGGCACTACAGATTATAGAGGTTCATAGTGGTCAAAGTAGTCAGATCTTGGTTCAGACTACATGAGGTGCTCGCTTTGGGTATTTCTGCCGTGGTGGATATTCTAGTTCAGTGAAGTCATTGCAGCAGGTGTAGCTGGTCGGGGTTGTTATGATTTTGTATGCTAGGTCACAATGCTAGGGATTGTCCCTCGGTTTAGTGTTTTGATGACAGGGTCAGCAGAGTCAGTCAGGTTCAGGACTCTAGGGCTCTAGTGCCACCAGCCACCGATGGTGTACATGGTAGTAGGGGTGGTGCTTAGGGCGCTCTAGGTAGTCGTAGAGGTCGAAGCTACATCTATGCAGGTATGATCTTAGTCTTTCATCAATCAACTTCTGCTTTGTTTGATCTGCGTCTACATTCTCCTATGTATCTACTTATTTTGCTACTGGTTTAAAGTCTACTTGTGAGTTATTGGATTTGCGTATGTGTGTAGCTACCCTAGTAGGAGATTCCTTAGTAGTGGATCATGTATATCAGGCTTGTTTGATGACTATCCTGGGGTATGACACATGGATAGACCTGGTGGTGTTAGATATGGTTAACTTTGAGGTTATCTTAGGCATGGATTGGTTGTCCCCTTATTATGTGATCTTGGATTACTTCGCCAAGACTGTCACTCTACGGATATGTGGTAACCCTCCTATTATATGGAAGGGTGCCGATAGCCACATGCCAAGGGGAGTTATATCTTTCTTGAGAGCCCAGTGATTGGTTGGGAAAGGGTGCTTCGCTTATCTTGCTTACGTCTGTGATACTAGTGCCACCACACCCTCTATTAAGTCAGTTTTAGTGGTTTGCGAGTATTTGTCTAGTCATGATATCGACTTTGGTATTAATGTTGAGCTGGGCATATAGCCTATTTCTATTCCACCATATCGGATGACACCAGCCGAGTTGAGGGAGCTTAAGGAACAACTCCAGGATTTTTTTAGTATGGGGTTTTGTCACGCCCCGAGTCTACCCCCTGGATGCGATACGGTGCTGAGAGCCACAAGTGATCCCAAGATAACCCATTGCTTGGCCTATACTAAATATTTTGAATATAATTGACTGAGAAAAAGCTAAACTAAATAAAATGTAAGCTTTAGAATTAAAATTGAAAATCTCTGAAATATATTATAAGTCTAAAAAGTAAGACTGACTGAATAAGATAAAATCTGACTCTAAGTCTGAAAGTCTTTACTACTGATGAGTTGCTGGGGCAAACCCCCAGCTAACCCTAAAATATTTAAAACCAAAATGACTAGAGAGAAAAGCTTCAAAAGTCCGTCCTTTGATGATGAGGACTCACCACAAGTAGTCACTGAGATGATGCTGAGCCAAGCTAATCGGGATGTTGAATCTGAGAACTTGAACCTGCATCATGATAGGGTGCAACACATAGAGTATACGTTAGTACTTCGAATGTACTAAGCATAAGGGATATGCAAGATAATTGAACATGCTAAAATGTTGATATGTTGTTTAAAAACTGTAAACTGAACTGTAGTACATAGGCCCAATTGTAATCATGCATAAATCTGAAATGCAAGGACATTCTAAAATTTCATAATAAAATAGTAAAACTGAAACTGAGGGACTAGTACCTAACTGCTAAATCTAATTCTATGGGAGAGTCTATTAATCGACATAAACCACGCGAACTAAACATGGAGTCTGATTTATACGCCCCATCGAGAGTACCCAATATACCTTGCCAGGGTATAAAGACATGGCTAGCGTGATCACTAGTTCTGAGGCCTAATTGAGGGGCAAATAACCTACGATGGCACATAGTTCTGGGACCTTAGGGTACCCTAAACTCTAGTCTAACTCAGTGCTAAGTACTACTCCCAAAACTGATTTCTATTTGTTCTTTTAAAACAGAAGTTCTGGAATATTTCGCCAGAACTTAAATAGTCTGAAACATTATTTTTTAAAAAGTTGTAACTTTAAAGCTGACTAAATTCTGTTTAAAACTCAATGCTAGTAATCTAGGTTAATTTCATAAGAAAGCTAATTCATGAGAAAATACTATAATTTAGGGCTAAGTTCTTAATTTTTCAAATCATGGCAAAAGTCTATGCAATTGATGTAAATTCCATGTATAAGACATTAAAACATGATATAAATCACATACTAAGCATATGAACTGAATTTCATAGAATTCTGCACAATAGGCTATGAACCCTAGTTTTATAAACCATGAATTTTGAAGAAAAGACAGGAGGTTTTGGGCATAAGGGCGAACTAATACCTTACTGAATACTCACATACCTAGTAGAAGAAGATTCCTGGGGATGGAGTTCTGAAGCTTTAGAAAAGAAAGCCCTAGGTCTGAAAGCGTTCTTTCTCTCTTTATAAACTTGAATGGATGGAATAAATGAAAACTAGGCTAAGTCTGATTAAAACCTCTTAAAATATACCCAAAATGACTTAGTATATGATTTAAAAGAGTGGAGAAAAGACTGGAATACCCCTGGCTTAAATCAAAAAGTTGCAAAAATTTTCCCGCCGGGTAGCACATTGAACCTACCATAGCCTGTGGTAGGAACCTTCGGGTTGGGACTGACAGGGCTGGTTTTCTGGACCATTCCCACAGCTAAGGCCTATGGCTCGTAGGGCTTCCCACGACGCGTGGCCTTGGACGTCGAGCTGATGAAGGCTGATCGAGCCACTAGTGAAATCCCATGGTGGTTTCCCACAGCGCATTGCGCTGGTGACGGCTATGGTGACTGCCCATCAGGGCTGAGGAGCTAGGTCAGCTCCTATGGTGAGGTCAACGGCCCGTGGGACCTCCCACGACCTATGATGCTTGAATTTTGTAGGACCAGCCTAATTTTTAAGTCTAAATACTAGTTTGAATTTCTTAGGTGTTACAATAATTCCCCTTTAGGATCATTCATCCTCGAATGAAGACTAAGTAAGCTGAGTTTAGAGGGAAAAAGTTAGAATCCCCAACAACTAAATTTTAAAATCTAAAATACTGGCAATCGTAAAACATGAATGCATACTATGAGCATGGGAATAACTGAAGAAATATAACTGAAGGAATATACTAAAGAGGAAACTATTATCTCAAGGTAAAACTGAATCAGAAGGGGAGAGGTGGGCGTACTTGGCATCATGGATGATTCTGCTTCCCAAGTAGCTCCCTCGACTGACTAGTTCCTCCAAAGGACCTTCACTAAAGTTTCTTCCTTATTACTCAACTTGCGAACTTGATGATCTAGAATCTCAACTAGAACCTCTTCATAAGAGAGACTATCCCTCACATCCACACTCTCTAATGGAACAACTAAGGTTGGATCACCAATGCACTTCTTTAGCAAGGATATATGAAAGACTGCGTGAACCACTTCTAACTCTGATGGCAACTCTAACTCATAAGCCACGTTACCAACTATCCTATGAATCCTGTAAGGACCTACATATCAGGGACTAAGCTTCCCCTTCTTACCAAATCTCATTACTCCTTTCATAGGTGAAACCTTCAGAAACACCCAATCATCAACCTCAAATTCTAAGTCTCTTCTCCTTACATCAGTATAGGATTTCTGATGATTCTGAGCTGCCTTCAATCTCTCATTGATGAGCTAAACTTTTTTCATAGTCTCATGGACTGAATCTGGCCCTATCAATTCTGCTTCACATACCTCAAACCAACCTATAGGTGATCTACACCTCCGCCTATAAATTACCTCATAATGAGCCATCTGAATGCTAGAATGAGAACTGTTATTATAGGCAAACTCTATAAGAGGTAACTGGTCATCCCAATTACCTCTGAAATTGATAACACAAGCTCTCAACATGTCCTCTAAGATCTGGATCATACGCTCTACCTGGCCGTCTGTCTGAGGGTGAAATATTACGCTGAGATTCACCTGAGTACCAAGATCTTTCTGAAAGGATTTCCAAAATTGAGATATAAACTGAGTGCCCCTGTCTAAGATAACAAACAAAGGAACCCCATGCAACCTGACTATCTCACGAATGTAGAGTCTGGCATAATCCTCTGCTGAATCAGTAGTCTTGATAGCTATGAAGTAGGCTGACTTAGTCATCTTATCTACTACCACCCAAATCAAAGTGTGTTGTCTGCGAGTAGGAGGTAAACCTATAATGAAGTCCATATTGATCACTTCTCATTTACAAGTATAGAAATGTCAATATCTTGAGTCATACCTCCTAGATTTTGATGTCTAAACTTTACCTGCTGGCAGTTTGGACACTTAGCCACAAAATCTGCAATGTCCCTTTTCATGCCATTCCACCAATAAACTTTCTGTAGGTCATGGTACATCTGGGTAGGACTAGGATGGATGTAATATCTAGAATTGTGAGCCTCTATAAAAATCCATTGTCTCAACTCATTCATATTAGGAATACACAACCGAACCTGGTATCGAAGCACACCATCTCCCCATTGGGAGAAAACCTCTACTCTCTGCTGATGGACTTCTGACCCATTCTGGACTGTAGCAGCACCATCCACAGAGTCTATAAGGTGAACCCCTAAGTAAGCAAGCCTATCAACGTACTTAGCCAAATCCTTATCTTCTTCCTCAACATGTGACACACTATCCATAGACATCCTTCTAAGTTTGTCAGCTACCACATTGCCCTTACCTGGATTGTAAAGTACACTCATATCATAGTCCTTGAGAAGATCTATCCACCTTATTTGATGAAGATTTAACTTATTCGGAGTGAATACATACTGGAGGCTCTTATGATCGGTAAACACATCCACATGGACACTGTATAAATAGTGTCTCCAAATCTTTAAGGGAAAAACCATTGTTGCTAACTCAAGATCATGAGTCGGGTAGTTCTTCTCATGAACCTTAAGCTATCTAGAAGCATAGGTAATGACCTTACCATGCTGCGTCAGAAAACAACCTAAGACAACTCTAGATGCATCACAATACACTACAAAACCATTTGAACCCTCTAGTATAGTCAAAATTGGAGTTGTGGTCAACCTTGTCTTCAATTCTTCGAAGTTGTTTTCACACTCATCTGACTGCTGGAACTTAACTTTTTTCTGAGTCAACCTGGTCAACCGGACAGCTATGGATGAAAACCCCTCAATAAATCTCCTATAGTAACCAGTCAAACCCAAAAAACTTCTAATGTCTACTGGAGGAGTGGGTCTAGGACAATTCTTTGTTGCCTCTATCTTCTGAAAATCTATTCGAATGCCCTCTTAAGATACCACATGACCCAGAAAAGCAATAGACTGTAACAAAAACTCACACTTACTAAACTTGGCAAATAATTGGCGATCCTTGAGAGTCTACAACACAACCCTCAAATGGTTTGCATGCTCCTCTTCACTTCGAGAATAAACAAGGATGTCATCTATAAAGACAATGATGAACATATCCAAGTATTGCTTGAACACCCTATTTATCAGGTCCATAAAAGCTGAAGAAGCATTCGTTAATCCAAAATACATAACTACAAAATAGTGACCATACCAAGTTCTGAAGTCTATCTTCAAAATGTCATATTCTCTAACTCTAAGCTGATGATAACCAGATCTGAGGTCAATCTTGGAGAAGTAACTAGCACCCTACAGTTGGTCAAATAGGTCATCAATCCTAGGGATGGGATACTTATTCTTGATTGTGATCTTGTTTAACTGGCAGTAGTCAATGCACATTCTGAGCAAACCGTCTTTCTTACGCATGAAAATAACTAGAGCACCTCATGGAGAGATAATGAGTCTGATGAAACCTTTATCTAGGAGGTCTTTTAGCTGATCTTTCAACTCCTTGAGCTCAGATGGAGCCATTCTATAAGGAGGAATGGATATAGGCTACATATTTAGAAGAAGGTCTATCCCAAAGTCAATCTACAATTTAGGAGGGACTCCGGGCAGATCCTTAGAAATACTTTTGGAAACTTATTTATTACAGGAACAGATTAGAGAGATGGGGTCTCAGACTCTGAATCCTTGAACCAAACTATATTGTAGATGTACCCTATAGAGATCATCTTTCTAGTTTTGAGGTAAGATATGAAATGACCTTTTAAGATTGGGGGACTTCCCTGTCACTACAAGACATGCTTATCCAGAAACTGAAATTTTATGACTCTGGTTCCATAGTTGACTGAGGTATAACAAGCATGTAGCCAATACATGCTGAGGATGATATCAAAATTGGTCATATCTAGCTCTACTAAGTCTGCTGAGGTAGCTTTTTGAAGAATTGAGACTGGGTAATTTCTATATACCCTCTTAGCTAAGACTGACTCACCGACTGGGATAGAGATTGAGAAGGGCTTTAAAAGTTTTTTAGGACTGACTCTAAATTTACAGGGGGCTACCCTGTCACTATAGTGACTACGTCTAGGGAACGCTCTTGATCCTGATGGGATGACATGGCATAGAGACAGTTTTGAAGTTGACTACCACATATACCATAAGTAGTACCCTACTAAGCTGTGCGACCTGCTGGAGCTGCTGAAGTAGTGGTCTGAGCTCCATTACCTCTTTTTCCCTGCTTGGTGGAGAGGCACTCCTTCAACCTATGGCCAAGTTGGCCACACCCAAAACACCACTCTCTACCAGTAAAACACTCGCCTAAATGATTTTTAACATACTTGGGAAATAATAGAAGGGTTCAGTTACCATGTGACTTAGATCTTGATGCCTTATTTTTCTAATCATGGCGAGGTTTGGGAGACAGATCACTCATTAATGAAGGTGCTAGAGCTGAAGATTTCTGCTAAAACTTAGAGCAATTTCTACCGCCCGACCTCTACTGAGAATAGTTAAAATTCCTTTTTCTAGCCTTTTTACTCTCCCCCTCTCTTTTCTTAAGATTCTCCTCTTCCATCTGATGAGCATAAGTCACGAGTCTAGATATGTCCATATTTCAGACCAACATAGTTATCTTACATTTATTCTTGATTAAATCTGAAATACCAGAAATGTACTTGCTTATTCGGGCCCTTGGCTCAGCTACCATTACTGGAGCATAACTGGAGAGTTAAGTAAACTTCAACCCATATTCTTGTCTTATCATAAATCCCTGCCTCGGATTCACAAACTCCTCATCCTTATCCTTCCTTAACTCTCTTAGGAATAACCTTTCTAGAAAATCTCCAACAAAACAGTCCCAAGTCATAGGAGTTGCATTCCTGCCCCTACTATCTTTCCACTGCATTAACAAGATGTGAGCCACATCCTTAAGTTGGTAGAATGCTAGCTCAACACTCTCAACCCCTAAAATCTACATCACTTCGAGCACCTTCGTCACATTATCAATGAAATTTTACAGATCTTCATCTACTCTCGACCCAAAAAAACTCCAAAAGATTCATGCGGACAAAATCCCTAACTCTAGTAGCAGTTATCCCACCATTTAGGTTAGCAGGAATAGGTGGTTGCTGATTAGTTTGAGCAATCACAGCTTGTTCCAATATCTAAATGGCATTCCTGAATTCTGCATTTGTGACCTCGTGGTCTAGGACAGAAAGATTAGCATTACGGGCATTGGCTCTGGGAGGAGGCATGATCTGTAATGTATAACAAACAGATTAGAAGGGAGAAATAAAGTTAGACTCTATCGCAATATATAGAACATAAAAGAAGTGGATTTTTCTAAAAATATCTCGTAGCCTCTCTCTCATAAGTGTGGTGTGCTTTACACCCATGAAAAAGACTCAAATTAATGCAAATTTTAGAAATCCTATTACTCTTGAACCCAAGGCTCTAATACCAAGTTTGTCATGTCTCGAGTCTATACCCTGGATGCGATACGATGCTTAGAGCCACAAGTGACCCAAGCTAACCCATGGCCTGGCCTATACTAAATATTCTGAATATAATTGACTGAGCGGAAGATAAACTAAATAAAATGTAAGATTTTGAATTTAAACTGAAAATATCTAAAATTGACTTAGTATAGGATTTAAAAGATTGGGGAAAAGACAGAATACCCCTGACAAAAATTAAAAAGTTGATAAAATTTTATCGCTGGATGGGTTGCTCGATGGCCCGTCAGACCTACCATGGCCTATGGTGGGGACCATCGGGTTGGGACTGGCTTGTATAGTATTCTAGATCGTTCACATGCCTAAGGCCCACAGATGAGGCCCACAACCCGTGGGACTTCCCATGGCATAAGGCCTTGGCCGTCGAGCTGACGGAGGCTGGTCGATCCACTAATAGAATCCCACAGCGGGTTCCTACAGTACATCATACTGGTGACAGCCATGGTGACTGCCCATTGGGACTGAGGATCTGGGTCAGCTCCCACGGAAAGGCTGATAGCCTATGGGACCTCCAACGGTGTGTGGGGCTGGCCCATGGGGTCTAAATTTTGTAGAACTAGCCTAATTTCTATGTCTAAATACTAGTTTAAATTCTAAGGTGTTACATGTTTATCAAGCCTAGTGTGTCTCCCTGGGGGTGCTAATGTTCTATTTGTAAAGAAGAAATATGGTTTCTTGCATATGTGTATTGACTACAAGCAGTTGAATAAGGAGACCATTAAGAATAGGTATCTGATCCCACATATTGACGATCTATTGGACCAGTTACAGGGTGCAACGATGTTCTCTAAGATTGATTTGAAGTCGGGTTATCATTAGCTTAGGATCAGGGCAGTGGACATTTAGGACTCGATGTGGCTATTATGAGTTCCTAGTCTTGTGTTTTGGGTTGACCAATGTCCCAAAAGCCTTTATGGAGTTGATGAACCATGTGTTCAGAGCCTACTTAGATACCTTTGTTATAGTGTTTATCGACGACATTCTATTTTACTCAAGGAGTAGGGAGGAGCATGAGCAACATTTGAGAGTTTTGCTTCATACCTTGCAAAATCAACACGTGTATGCAAAATTCACTAAGTGTGAGTTTTAGCTTTAAATTATGGCATTCTTGGGGCACGTGGTGTCCAAGGATAGGATTATGGTGTATTCGACGAATATTGTGGTAGTTCATGACTGGGCCAGGCCTACTTCTCCTACCAAGGTTCGTAGTTTCATCAGGTTGCCAGGTTACTACAGGTGGTTTATTGAGGGGTTTTCCTTAATAGCAGCTCCGTTGAGTAGATTGACTCAGAAGAATGTACCTTTCTAGTGGTCTAACGAGTATGAGGCAAGATTTCTGAAACTCAAGGTCTTATTGACTTCAGCTTCGATTCTTACTCTTTTGGTCGAGGGCCAGGGGTTTACTGTTTACTATGATGCTTCTAGAGTTGGTCTGGGTTGTGTATTGGCCGAGTGATTGTTTATGCTTCCAGACAACTGAAGGTTAGACGAACTAACCCATCTATTACTTGGAGTTAGTGGTGGTAGTCTTTGCATTGATGATTTGGAGGCACTATCTATATGGCATGCATTGTGATGTCTTTACTGACCACCATAGTCTTCAGTATATCTTCGTCTAGAAGGTTCTAAATTTGAGACACCGCAGGTGGTTGGAGTTACTAAAGGACTATGATATCTCTATTCTTTATCACCTGGGTAAGGCAAATATGGTAACGGATGCCTTGAGATGGAAGGCGGTGAGTATGGGTATCTTGGCATTCTTCGCAGTGGAGGAGCGACCTTTAGCTTTGGACATTCAGTCCTTGGCTAAAATGTTAGTTAGACTTGACATTTCTGAGCAGGGATATATTTTTGCTTGTATTTACGCTAGGTCTTCCTTGTTAGAGAAGATCCAAGCACAGCAGTTTGATGATGCGAGGTTGAGGATCATTCATGATAAGGTGTTGAGCAGCGAGGCTAGGAAGGAGACCTTAGATTTGGAGGGTGTTTTGAGGATTGAGGGTCGTACCTGTGTTCCTAAAGTTGTTAAATTAGTCAGATTGATCTGGAGGAGGCTCATTGTTCTAGGTATTCCATTTATCCTGGGGCAACTAAGATGTATCATGACTTGAGAAAACAGAACTACTGGTGTAGGATGAAGCGGGATATCTCATAGTTCGTATCTAGGTGCTTGAACTGTTAGAAGATGAAGTACGAGCACCAGAAACCAGACAGATTGACCCAGAGGATACCCATTCTTGAGCGGAAATAGGAGCGGATAGCTATGAAATTTGTGGTAGGCTTCCCACACACTTTCCAGAGATTTTATTCTATTTGGGTGATCATGGATAGGTTAAGAAAGTCTGCTCACTTTATGCCAGTTCAGACTTCTTACAGTTTTGAGAGGTTGGCTCAGATCTACATCCGTGAGGTTGTCCGTTTGCATGGGGTGCTTGTTTCCATCATTTTCGACCATGGTACTCAGTTTACTTTGTATTTCTGAAGGTCTATTCAGAGAGATTTGGGTACCTGATTTGATCTTAGCACTGCTTTTCAATCACAGACTAATGGTCAGTCGAAGCATACTATTCAAGTTCTGGAGGATATGTTGCAAGCATGTGTTATTGATTTTGGAGTTCAGTGAGACTATTTCTTAGACTTTAAAGAGTTTGTGTATAATAATATCTACCACTCCAGTATTCAGATGGCTCTGTTTGAGGCATTGTATGGTAGGCAATGTAGATCTCCGATGGGTTGGTTTGATGCCTTCGAGGTTTGGTCGTGGGGTACCAACTAGTTACGAGATTCTATGGATTGAGTTTGTATTATTCAAGAGAGACTTCATACTGCCCAGAGTAGGAAGAAGAGCTATGCTGACCGGAGGGTTTGAGACTTAGAGTTTATGGTTGGTGACCGAGTGTTCCTTCGTGTGTGGCCCATGAAAGGCGTGATGAGGTTCAGTAGGAAGGGCAAGCTTATCCCTAGGTTCATTGGGCCGTTTGAGATCCTTCATTGCATTGGGGAGGTAGCATATGAGGTTTAGGCTATGGTATAGGGGTGGCTCCGATACACCGTGATAACCACCGCCGATCAATAATTTCAACTGTGGTTCATCCTACTCTTTTGCTTCCACTATGAGAAGAACAAGTAAGTTCTCATTTATGGTTTACGCGTATTATCTGATTAGTTTAGATTAATGTGATAATTATAAACCCTCACTTTTACTAGTCTCTGAAAATGTGCATTGCACGTGTGTCCCATGTTAAATAGTACAAGCAATGTAATGAGTAACAAAAAATTTAATGGTTAAAATACATGTTGAAATTGATGAACGATCAGCGCAAGAAAGCAAGAACATGTTTAACTTTCAATATATAGTTGATATTCTTAGAATATATACACGTACGCACACAAAGTTCACAAACATCACCCTAATAGATAGTGTTGGATGCATCAACGTTTTGAAATCTACTACAAAATTAATACTAGTGTAAGAATGATGAATAGTAAATTATCGTTACATGAATTTAAATATACTAGTTTTGGGCACGAGCTTGCACGTGTGTCCAACACTTAATTGTGCAGAGTTATTTTGCATGTGTATCCCAAATTAACTGGTAATAAACCATTAGAAATATTTAGAAAATTATTATCCAGCTTACCATGGAAGCAAAAGAGGCATTTTGTTAATAGCATTCTAGTTTCTTTATCCAAAAATATGTATAAGGGATCCAATTATCCTATATTTTTGCAGATCATGATCGTGGTGGTCTTGCATGTTTGAAGTGGTCTCATGTGGCCATATAATAATTTTAGAAAATAATCTTTTTGAGATATATCTCCGGCGTTATTTTCAGATCTCAAACATTTTAAATGTAAATGAGAATCTCTTGTAAGAACTAATAGAACATAAACCTAATTTTACAATCAATGAACCCTTTAGTTTGTGCGACCCCTTAACTACAATCCTGAGTAAGCTAATTTGTCTTGTCTATTGAGCTGATTTTTTTAAATTAAAAAGTTTAATATACAAAATTACACATAGTATCTGTTTTATGTTTCTTCGTTGGGAAGGAATTGAATACCAGACACATAGAAGTTGCAAAGTAATTTATTTTCAGAATTATAAAAATAAAAATTATTTTTGATACATTGCTTCTCTCTTTGTTCATCGCATTCGATTCAAATTGGCATATTTCTCTATCTCTTATTCTTTAATTTACTAACAAGTAAAAAGGAAAAAAATTGTGATTCTTTTCTTCCTAAGTTATTTCATCGATATATTTTTTCTATATTTTATGCATCTACTTATCTTGCTGTAGATCTCATTTACAAAATAAACTCAACAAATATTGATGAAGAAACAACAAAAACAATCTGAAACAAACAACGAAGAAATAAAATAACAAAAACACAAACCGTCGTTGCAAAGTTGATCCTGAAAGAAAATTTCATGAAAGAAGGATCATTGAAGGGCGTCTTTATCCGCCATATAGTTGTTGATGTTTCTGAAATAGAAAAATCCAAATCCACGAGAGGAATATGAGTTACAAGATCAATCGGGCTATACTTCTGGAACAAACACATTAGATCGGCATCGGCAACATCGAGGCCAGATTACCCACCCATAGATTATTTGATGGCATTTCTCCTGGTGAACCATTATTAAAACCCTAGAATACTAGTCAATATGAACACGGAACCTAGAAAAAAAAACTATCAAAAATTGAGATTTGGGAAAACGAGAAAAAAGAGAAGATAAATTATTGATTGCAGCAGAGAAGAAGAGGAAATTAAGACAGTGAAGCTTTGTGAGTTGCGTTTCTTTCTTTAGGTTTTGTTATCTTATAGGAGAAGGAGTAGCTGTGACGATTCCAAAGAGAAGATTATGTGAATCAAAAGTTACAAACGGTCAACTTTGCTTCAGTTATGTCAATATATGTACTAATTCAACTCTCTAGTTTATGTTTATTTTCTTTTAGTAGTCTCTGGACACGTGCATTGCACGTGTGTCCCATGTTAAATAGTACAAGTGATGTAATGAGTAACTAGAATTATAAAGTTTAAAATACAAGTTGAAACACAACATTGACAATTTTACTAACAAAACTCAACAAATAATTGATGAAGAAATAAAAATATCAATCCAAATCAAATAATGAAGAAATAGAAAAACAAAAACACAAATTGACTTTGCAAAATTGATCCAAAGTGGAATTCCATGAATGAAAGATCCTTAAAGGGCGTCTTTAACATCCATAGAGTCATTGATGTTTCTAAAATAGAGAAATCTAAATCCACAGGAGAAATATGAGGTTATGCGATCAATTAGGCCATACTTCTGGAACAGAGATATTAGATCAACATCGGTAACATCAGGGGATAGATTACCCACCCATTGATTGTTTGACGGTATTTTTCCTGGTGAAACCATTTTTAAAACCCTAGAATAGCATTCAACATGAAAATGAAACCTAGGAAACAAAACTATGAAATCAAGATTTGGGCAAACGAGAAAAAAGACAAGATAAATGGATGATTCGGCGGAAAAGAAAAGGAAATTAAGTAAATCTTTGTGAGTGACATTTATTTCTTTGGGTTGTCTTATCTTATAACAGAAGGAGTAAAGGCGACAATAACAAAGAGAGGATTATGAGAATCAAAAATTATAAGTGGTCACCTTTTCTTAAGTTATATTCATAAATGGACAAATCTAACTCGCTAATTTATGTTTATTTTCTTTTACTAGTCTCTAGATAGGTGCATTGTAAGTGTGTCCCATGTTAAATAGTACAAGCGATGTGATGAGTAACAAAAAATTTAAAGTTTAAAATACAAGATAAAACACACCATTGACAATTTTACTAACAAAATTCAACAAATAATTGATTAAGAAACAACAAAATACATCTGAATCAAACAACGAAGAAATAGAAAAACAAAAACACAAACTGGCTTTGCAAATTTGATCCTGAGAGGAACTCCATTAAAGAAGGATCCTTGAAGGGAGTCTTTAGCCTTCGTAGAGTCATTGAGGTTTCTGAAATAGAGAAAGTCAAATCAACGAGAGGAAAATTAAGTTACGCTATCAACTGGGCCATACTTCTGGAACAGAGACATTTGATCGACATTGGTAACATTGGGGGCTAGATTACCCAGCCATAGATTGTTTGATGGTGTTTCTCCTACTGATGCCAGTATTAAAACTCTAGAATAATAGTTAACACAAATATTAAAACTAGATAACAAAACTATCAAATCAAGATTCGGGCAAACGAGAAAAAAGAGAAGATAAATTTTTGAATGTGGCGGAGAAGAAGAGGAAATTAAGTAAGTGAATCTTTGTGAGTGGTGTTTCTTTCTTTAGATTTTCTTATCTTATAGGAGAAGGAGTAGAGGTGATGGTTCTAGAGAGAGGATTATGTGAATCAAAAGTTACAAGTAGTCAATGTTGCTTCAGTATAAATATATATATATATATATATATATAAATATATATATATAATATATATATATATATATATATATATATATATATATATATATAAATGGACAAATTTAACTCTCTTGTTTATGTTTATTTCCTTTTAGTAGTCTCTGGACACACGTGCATCCCATGTTAAATAGTACAAGCGATGTAATGAGTAACAAGAAATTTAAAGTTTAAAATACAAGCTGAAACACACGGTTGAAAATTTTACTAACAAAACTCAACAAATAATGAAGAAATAACAAAATCCATCTGAATAAAAAAATGAAGAAATGGGAAAACAAAAACACAAACTAGCTTTGCAAATTTGATCCTGGAAGGAATTCCATGAAAGAATGATCCTTGAAGGGCATCTTTAGCTTCCATAGAGTTGTTAATGTTTCTAAAATAAAGAAAGACAAATCCA
Source organism: Jaltomata sinuosa (assembly GCA_003996215.1). NCBI lineage: Eukaryota > Viridiplantae > Streptophyta > Magnoliopsida > Solanales > Solanaceae > Jaltomata > Jaltomata sinuosa. Next base: position 96,880 of record QJPP01003666.1, read on the forward strand.
CAATAGGAATATAAGGTTATTCGATCAATCATGCCATACTTCTGGGACAGAGATATTAGATCGGCATCACTAACATCAGGGGAAAGATTATCCACCCCATAGATTGTTAGGCGATGTTTCTCCTGGTTATGCCATTATTAAGACCCTAGAATACTAGTCACCGTGAACATAAAACCTAGAAAATAAAACTATCAAATCCAAATTTGGGCAAACGAGAAAAAGGAGAAGATAAATTGTTGATTGCGACAGAGAAGAAGAGCCAATAAACTAAGTGAAGCTTTGTGAATGGCATTTCTTTCTTTAGATTTTCTAATCTTATAGGAGGAGTAGAGGCGACTGTCCAAAGAGACGATTATATGAATCAAATGTTACTAGTGGTCACCTTTGCTTCCGCTAAATCCATAAATGGACAAATTTAACTCTCTAGTTTATGTGTATTTTCTTTTACTAGTCTCTGGACACAAGCATTGCACGTGTGTCCCATGTTAAATAGTACAAGCGATGTAATGCGTAATAGAAAATTTACAATTTAAAATACAAGCTGAAATTGATGAACAATCAGTACAAGCAAGAACATGTTTAAATTTCAATATAGTTGACATTTTTAGAATATATACACGTACACACGCAAAGTTCACAAACATCACCCTAATAGAAAGTGTTGGGTGCATCAATTGTTTGAAATAGTACAAGTTCACAAACATCACCCTATTGTTCTAGTCCCCAAAATTTCTTCAGTGATATTGCGCTGTCAGGGCGCGATCGCGCTCATACCAGATACCAGCAAAATCTGCAATTTTAAAAACTTGCTTTTGACACTCGAAACTCATCTGGAACCCTATGAACATAAACCAATAGTGAAAATTGATCATAAAACACCTTTTGGACCTGATGGAATTGTCGGATTCACCAACGGAGGTTTTTTTCCAAGAATGTTGACCAAAGTCAACACTAGGCCATAATTTTCAACTTTCCAACCAATGACTCAAAATATAATAGAAAGCCTAGGGACCCGAACCAACAATGCTTCTAGCCTAAAAATGATATTCTGGAGCTAACGGAACTGACAGAATTCCCATATGACACTCCAAACTCCAAATGTTGACAAAAGTCAACTATATCCACCTCAAAGCCTTCTAAAATAAAAAATCCCCCTTAAAGATCAACCAAACACCTCGGGGACTGTCTTACCTACTCCCTCAGATCACAAATACCAAAATACAACTACAGGGAGGGTCAAAACAATCATAATGCAAGGAAATTCAAAAATCATTATAAGGGTTGTTACATTATCCACCACTAAAACACACGTTCGTCCTCAAATAAAAGGGCAAGAAAGGTACCTGAACTGCCTAAAAGCTAGGGATATATGCTCTGTATGTCTGACTTTATCTCCCAAGTGGCCTCCTTTATCGGATGATGCTTCCACCGGACCTTCACTAATGATATCTCCTTGGATCTCAACTCCCTAATCTGCCTATCCAAAATAACTATAGGCTCTTCCTCAAAAGTCAGATTCTGATCCAAATCCACTGAATCCCAACTGATCACATGAGAACCATCAGGATGGTAGTTATTTAACATTGAAACATGGAAAATAGGGTGAACAGTTGAAAGACTCAGAGGCAAGGCTAACTCATAAGCTACTTCCCTAATACGCCAAAGAATCTCAAATGGGCCAATAAATCGCGGACTTAGTTTTCCCTTCTTCCCAAATCTCATCACACTCTTCATAGGGGATACTTTTAACAAAACCCGCTCACTAAGCATGAACTCAAGATCGCGAATCCTCCTATCACCATAGCTCTTTTGCCTACTCTGGGGTGCCAAGAGCCTATCCGAAATCAACTTTACCTTATCCATAGAATCTCGCAACAAATCTATATTCCAAGGCCTAACCTCGAAGGAATCAAACCAACCCACTGGAGATCTATACATTCTCCCATACAAAGCCTCAAATGGTGCCATTAAAATGCAGGAATAATAGTTATTGTTGTAGGCAAACTCCACAAAAGGCCAGAACTGATCCCAATGACTGTCAAAATTGATCACACAAGCCCGAAGCATATCCTCTAAAACCTGAATAGTACATTCTGATTGATCATCCGTTTGAGGATGAAAGGTTGTGCTCATCTCTAACTGAGTACCCAACTCGTGTTGCATAGAACTCCAAAGTGAGATGTGAAATGAGTAACCCTGTCTGGAATGATGGAAATAGGCACACCATGCAACCGAACTATCTCTTGAATTTACATCTTCACCAACTTCTCCACATTGTAGGTCACATTTATCGAAACAAAATGGGCTGATTTGGTAAATCTATCCACAATCACCCAAATAGAGTCAAACTTCCCCAAGGCCTGAGGCAACCAAACCATGAAGTCCATAGTGATACGCTCCCATTCCCACTACGGTATAGGCATTCTTTGAGTCATGCCACCCGGTCTTTGGTGTTCATAATTTACTTGCTGACAATTCAAACACTTAGCCACAAACTCCACAATGTCTTTTTTCATCCTACACCACCAATAGTTCTTCTTCAGGTTATGATACATCTTAGCTGCCCCCAGATGTATAGAATATCTCGAACTGTGAGCCTTTTCCATGATCAATCTGGTCAATTCACCTGCTCTCGGAACACAAATCTGACCCTTGATCCTTAAAACACCCTCTGAATCAAGAATTGCTTTCTTAGCTTCACCACTCAACGTCTTATCCTGAATTATGCCTAACTTCCCATCCTCAAACTGCCTATCTTTAATCTGATCCCATAACAAAGATCGTGCCTCAATATAAGCAAGCACCCTACCAGGCTTAGAAATATCAAGTCTAACAAAGCTATTAGCCAAAGGCTGAACATCCATTGCCAAAGGTTGCTCCTCGGCCACCAACATAGCAAGACTACCCATACTAACTGCCTTCCTACTCAAGGCATCCACCACTACATTGGCCTTGCTCGGGTGATAGAGAATAGTCATATCATAGTGTTTCAACAACTCTAACCACCTGCGCTATCTTAAATTCAAATCCTTCTAGTTGAAGATATATTGAAGGCTACGATGATCGGTGTACACCTCACAATGAACTCCATACAAATAATGCCACCACATCTTCAAAACAAACACTACCGTTGTTAACTCCAAGTCATAAGTGGGGCAGTTCTTCTCATGGGTCTTCAAATACCTCAAAGAATAGGATATCACCTTCCCTTTCGGCATCAATACACCGCCAAGGCCAAATTCTAAAGAATCACAATACACAGTGAAACCCTCACCTTCCACAGGTAAGGTCAAGATAGGTGTTGAAGTCAACAAAGCCTTGAGCTTTTGAAAGCTCTCCTCACACTCATCGGATAACTGAAAAACAACATTCTTCTGAGCCAACTTGGTTAAAAGAGCTGCAATAGAAGACAAGCCCTGCACAAACCGTCTGTAGTAACCAGCCAACCCAATAAAACTCCTAGTCTCATTAGGTGAAGTAGGCCTAGTCCAATTTTGAATCGCCTCAACCTTTGCCAGATTGACCATATTACCATCTTTATACATAATATGTCCCAAAAATGCGACAGAACAAAGACAAAATTCACACTTAGAGAACTTAGCATACAACTTCTCATTCCTCAATCTTTGGAGTACAATTCTGAAATGCCTCTTATAGTCTGCCTCATTCTTAGAGTACACCAAGATGTCATCAATGAACACAATCACAAAGGAATCAAGATACAATAGAAGAACTTTATTCATCAACTGCATAAATACTACCGGAGCATTATTCAAACTAAAAGACATCACTAAAAACTCATAATGATATCCAAAACATTAATCCTCAACTGGTGCTACCCAGACCTCAATTCAATCTTCAAAATCATGAAAGCACCCTGAAGCTAATCAAACAAATCCTCAATGCACAGAAGAGGGTACTTATTCTTAATGGTTACTTTGTTCAACTATCGATAATCAATACACATACGCATGAACCCATCCTTTTTCTTCACAAACAATACCAGAGCACCACAAGGAGAAACACTAGGCCATATGAAACCTTTACCTAACAAGTCCTGAAGTTGATCCTTCAATTCCTTCAGTTCTTCCGGAGCCATCCTATAAGGAGGCATCAAAATAGACCTGGTTCCTGGCTCCAAATTAATAGAAAAATCAATATCACTATCCATAGGGACACTTGGAAGGTCCCTAGGGAACATATCTGGAAACTCTCTCACCACCCTCATCGAATTCAAAAGAGGTGAGTCAGAACTAGTATCATGCACATAAGCCAAACAATAAAGGCACCCCTTCTCAACTATCCGTTGAGCCCAAAAAAAACACTCATAGGATACGAACCCTGAGTGCCCTTTCACTCTAGCCTCAGCATACCCAACATCACCAAAGTAACAGTCTTGGCTCGACAATCTACTAGAACATGATGTGGAGAGAGCCAATCCATACCCAAAATAACATCAAAATCAATCATATCAAGGATAATCAAGTCTACCCAGGTATCATACTACAAAAGAGTCATAACAAAGGATTGGTACACCCGATTAACCAATAAAGAATCACCTACAGGGGTAGAGACGTGAATAGGCATATCAAGGGACTCACACATCATGTCACCACCTAAAGAAAAATATGCAGATATATATAAATTAGTAGAATCAGGGTCAAATAATACTGAAGCAGGTCACTAGCAAACTGGGATAATACCTGTAATAACTGCATTAGAGGCCTCCACCTCAGGTCTACTTGGGAATGCATTACACTGACCACGTCCACCTCCAGACTGAGAAACTCCTCGACCACCACCATGATCCCCCTAGGCTCCACCTCTAGTGTCCCAAGAACCACCTCTACCACTTTGTGTACCTCTGCTAGCCAGTGGTGCTGGAAGCTAATAAGTCTGTATCTAAGAACCCTGTTGAGAGCGACCCTGCCTGCGCCTGGGGCACTCCCTCACAAAATGACCCAAATCCCCACAATCAAAATAACCCATGTCTTAAGCTGAACGTTGTGTTTGCCCAAAGGACTAGAATGTCCGAGATGAGCACCTCTGGATATCTGTCCCAAACTCTGGTCACTTGGTACACCTGAACTCGAATAACCACCACCAGAACCCTGCAATTCTACCTAGACCAGTCTACCATGCTGATAATGCTGGCCTATATCTAAAATATCTCTGCCTCAAGATGAAGATCCACCAAAGTCACCTTACCTGTGAAACCTCTTACCGCTACCCTCATGGGACCTATAGTGAATACCCTCAATCCTCCTAGTATGATCAACTATCTGCATGAAAGTTCCCCTAGTAGTCACTAACTGTGTTATAGCCAACTGAAGAGAGAACCCCTTCATAAAATTCCTAACTCGCTCCCCATTTGCCGAAATGCTTATCAAGACATGCCTAGACAGGGCATGGAAATGAGCCTCATACTCGGTGATGGACATGGAACCCTGCTCTAATGCATCAAGCTCATCTCTCAACCTCTCCCTCAAACTGTGAGGTATATACTTCTCAAGAAAAGTCTCAGAAAACTGTGTCCAAGTCAAGAGAAGTGACCCCGCTGGCCTAAAACCAAGATAAGACCTCTACCACTATTTTGCTACCCCAAACAACTAAAATGTAGTGTAATCCACTCCATGAGACTCAACCAAAGCGAGGTTATGCAACCACTCCTGACAGCTAACCAAAAACTCATAAGCATCCTCCTCAGGTGCACCACTGAACTTAAAAGGACCCAATCTCACAAACCTATCAAACATCTTTTGCTCATCCACTGTCATAACTGGTCTAGGCACAATCGGTGTTGCAAAAAGTCTGACCGGTAAAATATCAAAACAGGGAGCCATAGCGGCATTTGGATTTTCCCATGAGGTCTGAAAACCCTGAACATGTATCCTCTCTGGAGGCTGAACCCCGTATCTAGTCTGTGATCCATCAGGGGTGATAGGTAAAGCTCATGTCTGAGACATACCCTCTAAATAACTCAAGAGTCGAATCATGGTATCATGTTGTCATGACCTAAACTACCGGGACGTGCAGGCGCCTACTCTAATGCACCTAGATAGATGAACCCTTACCTCATGTCCAATAGGAAACCGCAAAAAATTCATGTGTAACCATAAACCATCATTTAATATGTGGAAAACTTACAATCCTTTTATTCAGGAATAACTCCTTATTGACAAAAGTAATGAAAATGTTTTACAACATTAAAACACCCTCCCTAGGACCTAGTCTAAGCAGGTACAAGAGCTACTACAAGATTTATACAGAACATGTAAAAGAGACACAACTTCCATCATGGAATCAAAGGATAGAAGCTGCTGGAGATCACCATCGTCATGTACCTATGAAACATCACCAACCCTGTAACTAGACTATACCAAAAAGTTATAGCAAGAGTAGAGTCAGTACAACCACACATACTGGTAGGCATCATCGGTCGACCCAAATCCACTCCTACCATCATATAAGAAGAATAGGGAAAAACATGAAAATAAACATTATAACTCTATCCTTCACCGTTTGCCCTTACCGAACCCAGTCTCAACCGATCGTCTAATCACACCCCTTACCTCAACCCTTTCGATTCCTTCCGCTGCCTACTACCTCTTTCTCACGTCTTTTGAATCATGCTAAGCTTAGACTTTCCAAGTCACACTAACCTTAGACTTCCCAAGTCACACACCTTAGACCTCCCAAGTCACGCAACCTTATCCCAACCGCTAAGTCCAACCCTGACTACCCCACCATTATCCTAGTCAACCCCCATGACTATACATCCAGAACTGACCCAGTCCCTGTCAATCCAGACCCACTACACCCATGGCACTATTCACAAGTACCCGGACCCATCATGATTCCCTAGACAACTCTTCACAAGATAACACCAGCTAGTCACACAATGTCAGACTGCCAGTCATCCCCCTTAGTTTATCCACCACATGTAGACCACTTCACAACTATGACCAACAACCCATAACAAAAACAATTATACTATATTACATATCCCGGGCCCACCCTGGATCCCTCTAGACAACACCTAAGTGTCAGACAAAACAACCCGGTCTACACCAAGACCAAACTCATAAAGCAATTCAATTAATCCCGGCCTCTCACGGACCAAAACACACAACCACAATTCAAGTTCACAACCCGATCCACTCAGGGAACCATCAAATAAAGATGCAACAACATAATAAAGTAAACCCATACCAGGTGTGGTACCCGATCCAACCATTAGTATTATCCCATACCACGCGTGGTACCCGAGCTAACCATTAGTATTATCCCATACCAGGCATTGTACCCTAGCCAACCATTAGTATTATCACGTACCAGGCGTGGTACCCAAGCCAACCAAATGTCAAATAATCCACAGTTACAAAAATGAACAATCAACTTGTAAACCAACAAGGACCATACAACGTTCAATTTACAAGACTTCTAAACATGACTATTAGACATTTCTAATCATTCCCTAAGCAATGCATCTCATACAAATACTTAGATAAGAGTAAAAACATAAAGCATACAGGAAGCAAACCATCACCTATCCTTTTCTCTGGGTATATCACTTAGCCCTGACATCCGTCCGAAGACTAAGCCCACTCACCCTTTATTAACATATAAAGAGCGGTTTCCCTTTTTAGCATAAATTAACAACCACATCGATTCTAGGACTGTACATAGATAATAACAATGTGAATCACCACCCCTTCGCCCTTAGTAAAACCACAACTACTTATCATACTCTTCGCATTCCTGAAACCTCACCTAGGAGTTTCCCATTTTCATTCTTATTTAGATATCCAAGCAATTCCCGATTCTCCAAACCTTCCCAATATCCCAGTCCCTGAGTCCTATCATTTTATCATACCAATACAACATAAACAGACCCAAACAATTATCAATATCCCACAATTCAATCCAACCAATTCCTAGTTTACACATAACCAATAGCGAATCCACCAGACTCCGTGCCCGGAGGCCTAATCATGGATTCTCCATTTCCACTATACGATAAGTACAGAATATAAGCAGGTCTATCAACTGAAATGAAAACCTAGCCTACCTGGGTGCCAAGTAGCTGCAAGGATGCATTTTCAGCTCCGTGAAGGCGTTCCTGGCTGAACGATGGTCCTGGAATCCGATTTTCTGCGTCCCTTCATCCATAACCCTTCCTCCTCATAGTTTCCAAGTCTTGGAGCAGCATAGGAGGGTTTTTTGAGAAACCCTCGTATGTTTTCTAACTGAAGAGGAGAAGTTTTTTAATTAATTCTCGTTCTGAGGCTACTGCCCCTCGTCATTCCATTAGCGGATGGCCTTCCTCCATAGCAATTTTGCTATAGCGGATAAAATACCGCTATAGCACAGTGATGTCAGCCCGGATGATTTCCAAAAATCATAAATTTTTTGCCATGTTAACCCACTTAATACCAAAAATATTTTTAACTAGTTTTCAAATTTCATGATGTCATGGTTTTTTTTGAAACAATGACGGATCCGATCGTTACACATGTAGCATGAGAGTAGCAATAAAATCTTGAGGAACCTGGGCTAGTCCCACACCCTCTGGTTGGTGGGCTACATCCTCAAACTCAACCTCTAGCTCAGAGGATGCTACCCTAGCACCTCCCTTAGCTGGAGCGGCTCCATGAGCTTTACCTCTTCCTCTGTCATGACCGCGACCCTTGTCTCGACCCCTAGATGGGGCCCTAGCAGCGGGTGCCGACCTGTCACCCTCAGTAGCACCAGATCGCATCCTCACAATCTATGAGAGAATGAAACACAAATTTTAGAATCAAGGAATGAACAAGTCGCACGATAAGGAGTCAAAGATTAGAATTTTTCCTAAGAATGTCTCATAACCTCTCGAAGATAGATATGGATGTCAATCATATCAATCCGTAAGATTCTACTAGATACTTACTCTTGTACTCATGAGACTGGTGAACCTAGCGCTCTAATACCAATTTGTCATGACCCAAAATTAGAGGGTTGTGATGGCACCTACCCCATCCAACTGTGGTAGGTAAGCCATGCCAAATAATGCAGTAAATACAGTAATAAGGGAAAAATAATGCAACGACGAATACAAAGTCTCAACTGTGATAAATAAGTCCAAATGAAATACAATCTATCCCAGAAACTTAGAAGTCATAAGTACATGAGCGACTCTAATATGATATCCAAAATACCAAAATCCAAATTGTCTAAGAAATGGAAAAAGACAAAAGTAAAGGAAAGAGGAAATCGAGGAAGACTCCGAAGACAGGAGCTCACCAAAGCTTCAAATCTGCAAGTCCACATGAATCAAGGGCCACGCTGTACACTCGTGCTAGGATTTGCATCAAAAGGATGCAGAAAAATAGGGGTTAGTATGGTCCACTTGTACTCAGTAGGCATCATAGGCTGACTAAGCTTAAGCAGTTACTATACCAAATAAAGAATACTAAAATAACCCTGCACGCAGAAAAATTCTAGCAGTTCAATATCAATAACAACTCAAAGAAATTCAACCAGAACCACAATCCAAATGGTAATGCAATGAAATAATATGGTATGAGATGTAATGGACATGCCTATCGGCATATACCACTTTCTCAGTCTGTGTTGGAAGATAGGACCCATGGGGAACTCGTGAGGTCCATATACCCCACCTAGACTTCTTCCTCAGATGCAATCGATATCAATACTCCATTTGAAATGTCACATTGGATCGAGTTTTATAAAAGTGAATCTCTGTTTGGAATGTAGCATCGGATCCGGTTTTATACAAAAATATTTATCCATTTTCTTTCAAAATCAACATTTCCAATAGTACAACCAATTATCCGTGATATGAATGAATGAATGAATATGTATGCAAACGGTACCATAATAAGACAATTACAAAGTTACAATCACAATCTCAAAATCACAATGATAACCCATCTTATTTACTATCAGGATCAGCACAAGCCCCCACATGGGCCTCACCATAACATAAATCAACTTTAATTTCTATTATAATCACTAAGTCAACCCTCTCATAGCATGCTTTACACAATAAGTCCCCACCCAAGCAAAGTCTAAAAGAAGTTAAGCCATAACCTACCTCAAAGCCGAATAGTAAGACCCTAAGCGATCACACTTGAGCCTTCCCTTTATGAAGAGCCTCCAAATACAACCACTCTATCAAAAACAAACTCTACCCATAAATACGAGTCCAACAATACCCATATTGCTAAGGTTCTACACTAGGACTAAAAAGTCAATTCAAAAGTCAACCCCAAGTCTGAAAGGGAAAAACTAGAAATTTATTGGAAATTCAGATTACCCAAAGCATAAGGAGTTCAAATATAAAATTTCATTGAAAACGGGGTAAGAATAGAGCTTAACATCAATAATTTAGAAATTTTAACTTTACCAAGAAAACCTCAAATTTTCAAGTTGAAAAACCAAAATTTTAAAGTGAAATCATAAAATAATCCTTGGGGAAAGTTTAAAACTAGTATAGAAAGCTTACCCAATGGTTGAGGATCACAAAGGTAAAGTTTGGTTTAAAATGGAGCAAGATAAGACTTTCAATTTCAAACCCTTAATGTAGAATTAACCCAAAATTTGAGGAAAAATAGCGAAGAAAACAAAATTCAAAGATTTGGGAACTTACCCCTTTCCAAGATGAAGAAAATGCACCAAAAATCACCCAAAATGAAGCTCTAGAGGTCCAACAATGGAAGAAAGAAGTGATCAAAATGGGAAAGAAAATCATATTTATGCTATTGTAGCACGTTGAGCGATATCGCGCTAAAGCGGCACGATTGCGCTAAAAAAGGCCAATTCCTTCTGTGATATCACACTAAATAGAGTCTGGAATAATAGCGATATCGCACTGGTCCCCAAAATTCCTTCAGTGCTATCGCACTCATACCAGATACCAGCAAAATTTGCAATTTCAAAAATTTTCTTTTGACACCCAAAACTCATCTGGAACCCTATGAATATAAACCAATAGTGAAAATTGATCATAAAACACCTTCTGGACCTGATGGAATTGTCAGATTCATCAATGGAGATTGTTTTCCATGAATGTTAACCAAATTCGATACTAGGCCATAATTTCCAACTATTCAACTAATGACTCAAAATGCAATCGAGAGCCTAGGTACCCGAACCAACAATGTTTCTAGCCTAAAAATGATATTCTAGAACTAAAAGAACTGATGGAATTCCCATATAACAATCCAAACTCCAAATTTTGATCAAAGACAACTCTATTTACCTCAAAGCCTTCCAAAATGAAAAACTCCCTTAAAGATCAACCAAACACCTCGAGGACCATGCCACCCACTCCCACAGACCACAAATACCAAAATACAATTATGGAAATAGGCAAAACAGTCAAAATGTGAGGAAATCTAAAAATCACTATAAGGGTTGTTACACTGTGATACACAGTTTACTTTGTGTTTCTGGAGGTCTATTTAGAGGGAGTTGGGTACCCGAGTTGAGCTTAGCACTACTTTTCAGTCACAGACTAATGGTAAGTCAAAGCATACTATTTAGGTTCTGGAGGATATGTTGTGGGATTGTGTTATTGATTTTGGAGGCTAGTGGGACTAGTTCTAGCCTTGATAGAGTTTGGGTATAATAATAGCTACAACTCCAGTATTCTGATGGCTCTGTTTGAGGCATTGTATGGTAGGCGGTATAGGTCTCTAGTGGGTTGGTTTGATGCCTTCGAGGTTAGACCGTGGGGTACCAACTTGTTGCGAGATTCTATGGATTGAGTTTGGATTATTCAGGAGAGACTTTGTACTGCCCAGAGTAGGCAGAAGAGCTATGTTGATCAAAGGGTTTCAGACTTAGAATTTATGGTTGGTGAGTGAATGTTCCTTCGTGTATGGCTTATGAAGGGTGGGATGAGGTTCGGTAGGAAGGGCAAGCTTAGCCCTAGTTTTATTGGGCCGTTTGAGATCCTTCATTGCAATGGGGAGGTAGCATATGAGGTTTAGGTTGTGGTATAGGGGTTGCTCTGACACACAGTGACAACAACCACTGACTAGTAATTTCAATTGTGGTTCATCCTACTCTTTCGCTTCCACTATGATCAGAACAAGTAAGTTCTCATTTAAGGTTTATGCATATTATCTTATAAGTTTAGATTAATGTGATAATTATAAACCCTCACTTTTACTAGTCTCTAAATATGTGCACTGCACGTGTGTCCCATGTTAAATAGTACAAGCAAGGTAATGAGTAACGGAAAATTTAATGTTTAAAATACATGTTGAAATTGATGAACGATCGGTGCAAGGAAGCAAGAACATGTTTAACTTTCAATATATAGTTGACATTTTTAGAATATGTACTCGTACGCACACAAAGTTCACAAACATCACCCTAATAGAAAGTGTTGGATGCATCAACTTTTTGAAATCTACTACAAAATTAATATTAGTGTAAGAATGATGAATAGTAAATTATCCTTACATGAATTTAAATATACTAGTTTTGGGCACGTGCATTGCACGATATCCAATGCTTAATTGTGCAGAGTTATTGTGCATGTGTATTCCAAATTAACTAGTAATAAACCATTAAAAGTATTTAGAAAATTGTCATCCAGCTTACGATGGAAGCAAAAGAGGCATTTTATTAATAGCATTCTAGTTTCTTCATCCAAAAATATGTATAAGGGATCCAATTATCCCTATATTTTTGCAGATCATGATAGTGGTGGTCTTGCATGTTTGAAGCGGTCTCATATGGCCATTTAATAATTTTAGAAAATGATATTTTTGAGATATGTCTCCGATGCTATTTTCAGATCTCAAATATTTTAAATGTAAATGAGAATCTCTTGTAAGAACTAATAGAACATAAAACTAATTTTACAATCAATGAACCATTTAGTTTGTGCGACACCTTAACTACAATCCTGAGTAAGCTAATTTGCCTTGTCTATTGAGCTGATTTTTTTAAAATTAAAAAGTTTAATATACAAATCACACATGGTATCTAATTTATGTTTCTTCGTTGGGAAGGAATTGAATACCAGACACATAGATGTTGCAAAGTAATTTATTTTTAGAATTATAAAAATAATAATTGTTTTTGATACGTTGTTTCTCTCTTTGTTCATCGCATTTGATCCAGATCGGCACATTTCTCTATCTCTTATTCTTTCAATTACTAACAAGCAAAAGAGGAAAAAACATTGTGATTCTTTTCTTCCTAATTTATTTCATCTATATGTTTTTCTATTTTCTATGCATCTACTTATCTTACTGTAGATCTCATTTACAAAAGAAACTCAACAAATATTGATTAACAAATAACAAAATCAATCTGAAACAAACAACGAAGAAATAGAATAACAAAAATACAAACCGCCTTTGCAAATTTGATCCTGAAAGAAAATTCCATGAAAGAAGGATCACTGAAGGGCGTCTTTAGCCTTTATATAGTCATTGATGTTTTTGAAATAGAAAAATCCAAATCCACGAGAGGAATATGAGTTACAAGATCAATCGGGCTATACTTCTGGAACAAACACATTAGATCGACATTGGTAACGTGGGGGCCAGATTACCCACCCATAGATTGTTTGATGGTGTTTCTCCTATTTAACCATTATTAAAACTCTAGAATACTAGTCAATAAGAAAATAAAACCTAGAAAACAAAACTATCAAAAATCAGGATTTGGAAAACGAGAAAAGAGAGGAGATAAATTCTTGATTGCGGCAGAGAAGAAGAGAAAATTAAGAAAGTGAAGCTTTGTGAGTTGCATTTTTTTCATTAGGTTTTGTTATCTTATAGGAGAAGGAGTAGAGACGACGGTTCCAAAGAGAGGATTATGTGAATCGAAAGTTACAAATGGTCACCTTTGCTTCAGTTATGTCCAAAAATGGACAAATTCAACTCTCTAGTTTATGTTTATTTTCTTTTAGTAGTCTCTGGACACGTGCATTGCAAATCTGGCCCATATTAAATAGTACAAGCAATGTAATAGGTTACAAGAATTATAAAGTTTAAAATACAAGCTAAAACACACCATTGAAAATTTTACTTACAAAACTCAACAAATAATTGATGAAGAAACAACAAAATCAATCCAAATCAAACAATGAAGAAATAGAACAACAAAAACACAAATCGACTTTGCAGAGTGGAATTCCATGAAAGAAATATCCTTGAAGGGCGTCTTTAGCCTCCATAGAGTTATTGATATTTCTAAAATAGAGAAAGCCAAATCCACAGGAGGACTATGAGGTTACGCGATCAATTAGGCCATACCTCTGGAACAGAGACATTAGATCAGCATTGGTAACATCAGGGGCTAGATTACCCACACATTGATTGTTTGATGGTGTTTCTCCCGGTGAAACCATTATTAAAATGCTAGAATAGCATTCAACATGAACATGAAACCTAGAAAACAAAACTATCAAATCAAGATTTGGGCAAACGAGAAAAAAGATAAGATAAATAGATGATTGCAGCGGAGAAGAAAAGGAAATTAAGTAAGTAAATCTTTGTGAGTGACATTTATTTCATTGGGTTTTCTTATCATATAACAGAAGGAGTAGAGGCGATAGTACCAAAGAGAGGATTATGAGAATCAAAAGTTACTAGTGGTCACCTTTGCTTCAGTTATATAAATAAATGGATAAATTTAACTCACTAGTTTATGTTTAATTTCTTTTACTAGTCTCTAGATACATGCATTGCATGTGTGTCCCAAGTTAAATAGTACAGGCGATGTGATGAGTAACAAAAAATTTAAAGTTTAAAATACAAACTGAAACACACCATTGACAATTTTACTAACAAAAGTCAATAAATAGTTGATTAAGAAAAAAAAATTCATTTGAATCAAACAACAAAGAAATAGAAAAACAAAAACACAAATTGGCTTTGCAAATTTAATCCTGATAGGAACTCCATTAAAGAAGGATTCTTGAAGGGAGTCTTTAGGCTCCGTAGATTCGTTGAGGTTTCTGAAATAGAGAAAGCTGAATCAACAAGAGGAATATGAAGTTACGCTATCAATCTGGTCATACTTCTGGAACAGAGATATTAGATCGATATTGGTAACATCGGGGGCCAGATTACCCAGCCATAGATTGTTTGATGGTGTATCTCCTGGTGACGCTATTTATTAAAATCCTAGAATACTAGTCAACATGAATATTAAAACTAGATAACAAAACTATCAAATTGAGATTCGGGCAAATGAGAAAAAAGAGAAGATAAATTGTTGATTGCAGTGGAGAAGAAGAGGCAATTAAGTAAGTGAAGCTTTATGAGTGGCATTTATTTCTTTAGGTTTTCTTATCTTATAGGAGAAGAAATAGAGGTGATGGTTCCAGAGAGAGTATTATATGAATCAAAAGTTTAAAAGTAGTCAATGTTGCTTCAGTTATATCCATAAATGGACAAATTTAACTCTCTTGTTTATGTTTTTTTTTAGTAGTCTCTGGACACACGTGCATCCCATGTTAAATAGTTCAAGAAATATAATGAGTAACAAGAAATTTAAAGTTTAAAATACAAGCTGAAACACACCGTTGAAAATTATACTAACAAAACTAAACAAATAATTGATAAAGAAACAACAAAATCCATCTAAATAATAAAAAAAACAAAGAAATAGACAGAAAAAAAAACTAGCTTTGCAAATTTGATCCCGGAAGGAACTCCATGAAAGAAGGATCCTTGAAGGGTGTCTTTAGCCTCCATAGAGTCGTTAATGTTTCTAAAATAAAGAAAGACGAATTCACAAGAGGAATATGAGGTTACTCGATCAATTGTGCCATACTTCTGGGATAGAGACATTAGATCGACATCAGTAACATCTGGGGAAAGATTACCCACCCATAGATTATTTGACAATTTTTCTCCTGGTGATGCCATTATTAAGACCCTAGAATACTAGTCACCGCGAACATAAAACCTAGAAAACAAAACTATCAAATCCAATTTTAGGCAAACGAGAAAGAAAAAAAAGATAAATTGTTGATTGCGACAAATAAGAAGAGGCAATAAACTAAGTGAAGCTTTGTGAATGGCATTTCTTTCTTTAGATTTTCTAATCTTATAGGAGAAGGAGTAGAAGCAATGGTCCAAAGAGACGATTATATGAATCAAATGTTACAAGTGGTCACCTTTGCTTCAGCTAAATCCATAAATGGATAAATTTAACTCTTTAGTTTATGTTTATTTATTTTTACTAGTCTCTGGACATGAGCATTGCACATGTGTCCCATGTTAAATAGTACAAGAAATGTAATGAATAACAAAAACTTTACAGTTTGAAATACAAGCTGAAATTGATGAACGATCAGTGCAAGGTAGCAAGAACATGTTTAAATTTCAATATAGTTGATATTTTTAGAATACATACACGTGCGCATGCAAAGTTCACAAACATCACCCTAATAAAAAGTGTTGGATGCATCAATTGTTTGAAATAGTACAAGCGATGTAATGAGTAATAAGAAATTTAAAGTTTATAATAAAAGTTGAAACATTCCATTGACAATTTTACCCAAAAAACTCAATAAATAATTGGTAAAGAAGCAACAAAATTCATCCAAATCAAACAATAAAGAAATAGAAAAACAAAAACACAAATTGGCTTTGTAAATTTTATCTTGAGAGGAGTTTCATGAAAGAAAGATCCTTGAAGGTGTCTTTAGCCTCCATAGAGTCATTGATGTTTCTGAAATAGAGAAAGCCAAATCTATGAGAAGAATATGAGGTTACGCGATCAATCGGTTCATACTTCTAGAACAGAGACATTAGATCGGCATTAGTAACATCGGGGGTGAGATTACCCATCCATTGATTGTTTGATGGTGTTTCTCCAGGTGAAACCATTTTTAAAACCCTAGAATAGCAGTCAACACGAACATGAAACCTAGTAAAGAAAACTATCAAATCAAGATTTGATAAAACGAGAAAAAAGACAAAATAAATTGATGATTGTGGCGGAGAAGAAGAGGTAATTAAATAAGTGAAGCTTTATGAGTGGCATTTCTTTCTTTAGATTATCTTATCTTATAGATGAAGGAATAGAGGAGATGGTTCTAAAGAGACAATTATATGAATCAAAATTTATAAGTGGTCACCTTTTCTTCAGTTATATCCATGAATGGATAAATTTAACTTTCTAGTTTATGTTTAATTTCTTATACTAGTCTCTAGACACTTGCATTGCACATGTGTCCCATGTTAAATAGTACAAGCAATGGATTGAGTAACAGAAAATTTAAAGTTTAAAATACAAGATGAAACACACTATTGACAATTTTACTAAGAAAACCCAACAAATAATTTATTAAGATATAACAAAATCCACTCCAAATTAAACAACGAAGAAATAAAACACCAAAAACACAAATCGACTTTGCAAATTTAATCCTGAGAGGAATTCCATGAAAGAAGTATCCTTGAACAGCATCTTTTGCCTCCATAGAGTCATTGATGTTTCTAAAATAAAGAAAGACAAATCAACGAGAGGAATATGAAGTTACGTGATCAATCGGGTCATACTTATGGAACAGAGACATTAGATCGACAACAGTAATGTCGGGAGCTAGATTACCCACCCATAGATTGTTTGATAGAGTTTCTCATGGTGATTCCATTATTATGACCCTAGAATACTAGTCAACACAAACATGAAACCTAGAAAACACAACTATCAAATCCAAATTTTGACAAACGATAAAAAAGAGAAGATAAATTATTGGTTGTGGCGGAAATAAGAGGCAATAAACTAAGTGAAGCTTTATGAGTGGCGTGTATTTCTTTAGATTTTCTGATCTTATAGGAGAAGGAGTAGAGGCAACGGTCTAAAGAGCCGATTATGTGAATCAAAAGTTACAAGTGGTCACCTTTGCTTCAGCTAAATCCATAAATGGACAAATTTAACTCTCTAGTTTATGTTTATTTATTTTTACTAGTCTCTGAATACGTGTATTGTACGTGGGTACCATGTTCAATAGTACAAGCAGTGTAATGAGTAACGAAATATTTAAAGTTTAAAATACAAGATGAAATTGATGAACAATCAGTGCAAGGTAGCAAGAACATGTTTAAATATCAACATATAGTTGACATTTTTAGAATATATACATGTACGCACACAAAGTTCACAAAGTTCACAAAGTTCACAAACATCACCCTAATAGAAAGTGTTGGATGCATCAACTGTTTGAAATCTACTACAGAAGTAATATTAGTGTAAAAAGGATGAATAATAAATTATCCTTCTATGAATTTAAATATATGAGTTTTGGGCACATGTATCCCACGTCAAATTGTGCAGAGTTATTGTGCACATATATCCCAAATCAACTAGTAATAAACCTTTAAAAGTATATAGCAAATAATTTTCCAGCTTATGATGGAAGCAAAAGAGGCATTTTCTCATTAACATTCTAGTTTCTTTCTCCAAAACTATGTATTAAGGCATCCAACTATTCCTATATTTTTGCAGATCATGGTCGTGGTGGTCTTGCATGTTTGAAGTGGTCTCGTATGGCCATTAATATTTTTAGAAAATGATCTTTTTGAGATATGTCCCCGGCTTTATTTTCATATCTCAAATATTTTAAAATTAAATGAAAATCTCTTGTAAAAACTAATTGAACATAAAACTAATTACACAATCTATAAACCCTTTAATTTGTGCAACATATCAACTTCAATCCGATAAAGCTAATTTGCATTGTCTATTGAGCTGATTTTTTATTATTAAAAAGTTTAATATAACAATCACACTTTGTATCTGATTTATGTTTCTTCGCTAGAGGTATTGAATACCAGACGCATAGATGTTTCAAAGTAATTTATTTTTAGAATTATGGAAATAAGAACTATTTTTGATACATTTCTTCTCTCTTTGTTCATCGCATTCAAACCAAATCGGCATATTTTCTCTATATGTTATTCTTTCATTTATTAACAAATAAAAAAGGGAAAAAAATTGTGATTCTTTTCTTCCTAATTTATTTCATCCATATCTTTTTTTTATTTTCTAGGCATCTTCTTATCTTATCGTAGATCTCGTTACTAAAGAAACTCAAAAAATATTGATGAAGAAATAACAAGATCCATCCAAAACAAACAACAAAGAAATAGAAAAACAAAAACACAAACTAACTTTTCAAATTTGATCCTAAAAGGAATTCCATTAAAGAAGAATCACTGAAGGGCGTCTTTAGCCTCCATAGAGTCGTTGATGCTTCTGAAATAGAAAAAGCCCAATCCACAAGAGGAATATGATGTTACACAATCAATCAGGCTATACTTCGGGAACCAAGACATTAGAGTGACATCAGTAACATCGGGGGTCAGATTACTCATCCACAGATTGTTTGGCGGTGTTTATCCTGATGAACCATTATTAAAACCCTAGAATACTAGTCAACACGAACATGAAACCTAGAAAACAAAATTAACATATTGAGATTTGGGAAAATAAGAAAAAAGAGAAGATAAATTATTGATTATGGCGGAAAAGAAGAGGCAATTAAGTAAGTGAAGCGTTATGAGTAGCGTTTCTTTTTCTAGGTTTTCTTATCTTATAGTAGAAGGAGTAGAGGAAATGGTTCCAAGGAGAGGATTATGTGAATCAAAACTTACAAGTGGTCACCTTTGTTTCAGTTATATCCATAAATGGACAAATTTAACTCTCTTGTTTATGTTTATTTCCTTTTACTAGTCTATGTACACGTGCATTACATGTGTGTTCCATGTTAAATAGTACAAACGATGTAATGAGTCACAAAAAAAATTAAGGTTTAAACACACCATTGACAATTTTACTAACAAAACTATACAAATAATTGATGAAGAAATAACAAAATCCATCTGAATCAAACAACGAAGAAATAGAAAAATAAAGACACAAATCGGCTTTGCAGATTTGATCCTGAGAGAAATTTCATGAATGAAAGATCCTTAAATTGCATCCTTACCCTTCATAGAGTCAATCATATTTCTGAAATAGATAAAGACGAGTCCATGAGAGGAATATGAGTTTCTGCGATCAATTGGACCATACTTCTGGAATAGAGACATTAGATCAGCATTGGTAACATCGTGGGATAGATTACCCTCCCATAGATTGTTTAACGGTGTTTTTTCTGGTGAAACCATTATTAAAACCCTAGATACTAGTCAACACAAACATGAAACCTACAAAATAGAACTATCAAATCGCGATTTGGGCAAACGAGAAAAAAGAGAAGTTAAATTATTGGTTGTTGCAGAAAAGAAGAGGCAATTAAGTAAGTGAAGCTTTGTGAGTGGCATTTCTTTCTTTAGGTTTTCTTATCTTATAGAAGAAGGAGGAGAGGCGACGGTTCCAAATAGAGGATTATGTGAATCAAAAGTTATAAATGGTCACCTTTGCTTCAGTTATATCCATATATGGACAAATTTAACTCTCTAGTTTATTTTTATTTTCTTTTACTAGTCTTTAGGCACGTGCACTGCACGTGTGTACATGTTAAATAGTACAAGTGATGCAATGAGTAACAAAAAATTTAAATTTTAAAATACAAGTTAAAACATATCATTGGCTTTTACTAACAAAACTCAACAAATAACTTATGAAGAAACCATTCGAATCAAACAACAAAAGAACAGAAAAACTAAAACACAAACCGGCTTTGCAAATTTGATCCTGAGAGAATATCCATGAAAGAAGGATCCTTCATAATGACCCTCATGGTCATTTTCTTATATTCATGCATTTTTTCTATTTTGACCCTCCCCTTAGCTTCTACATAGGTAGTTTGACTTTTTGGGATGGGCGGCATGCTTTTCGAGGCGTTTGGTCGAGTTTTAGAAGAGTTTTCCTATTTTTTGGCACTCTTAATGTTGAAAGGTTTGACTTTGGTCAACTTTCAGAGAAAACAGGCTCGGATGAAAAAAAATCAGTGCTCTTAGCTCTAGAACATGGACTTTGAACTAGTGGGACCTTTGGTTTGGGTCCCGAGGATTATGGACTCATTTTGGGCACTTGGATAACTTTTAAGAAAAACTGGCAAAGTGTTGACTTTGATCAATATTTCATCAAGATAACCTTCATCAGTCATTTTGATAATTCTGTTGAATCCAGAATACCATTTTCAGTTGGGTAGCATGTTTGTTTTGTGTTCATCGAGTTTTAAATGAATTTCGATGGTCCGTTTGAGGACTTGTTTTTATTGTTGTTGTAGCTGGTACAGCTGGTGCTGGTGCAGCGGCCCTTGTGGTGCTTGGCTTGCACCAGTGAAGCTGCACCTGTAGAAGGAAACTGCAGCTGCGAAGGGGGCTGACGTCAACAACCTCCGCTCTTGCAGAGTTTGGCCGCTCCTATAGAGCCTGAGCCGCACCTGCGGAGTCAGAGGTTACTGTTGACCTCCACCCCTTCTGTGATTTATCCACCGATGCGACGACACTCCTACGATGATTTGTTTACCGGAGCAACAATCTCTGAGACTTTTAAATGCACTACCTTCTTCATTTACTAAGTGTTTGAACACATTTTCCACCATTGTTGAGCTCGGTTAAGAGATAATTTCTCCATTTCTTGCAAATTTATTGAGCACTTGAGGTAATTCTTTTCCCCCTTTTATTCTATTATGCGTCGAAGCTTTAATTTTGTCTTTCGTCCTTCGTTTGGGTCTCGTTTGCATGATTTTCTGCATCACTTTAAAGTGATATTTTCAGACCATTTGAGGTCTAAATCATCTTCTATTTTTTCCCATCTTTAGGGCATGCATTCTCTACCTTGTGGGAAGCATAATTGCGAATTTTATTTTCTGATATATAGCAAGCCTCGAGGGTCATTTTTAGATCTAATTTCTGGCTCCAAAATTGTAAATATCAATACGATGTTGTTATTCTCTTCTTGATACCTCGATCATATTTATGATAGCATGCCAGTGATACGAGGCTATTCAAAAAGAGAAGGTACATGAGTGATGGTTCGTGATTGTAGTTGAACCCCGAGGTATGTTATGGTTTACCTCTTTTAGACTTAGTTTGGTTGGATTATATATTTTATAAGTTTTATGAATGTTAGGGTAATTTTTAGGTTAAAATTAGGCTTTAATCATGTTTCTGCATATTTGGCCATTACCAAGACCGTAAAATAGAATTATCATGTTTATCCTTAGTTTAGGTTGTTGTTGCCTTGCCGTGGTTAGTCTAGCATCCTTAGTATAGTTTTGAGGAAGTTTTGTGGTAGGGTTGGATTTTACCTTTGACTATGCAATATTATTACATTCTCGTGGTTTATTTTTTGTATGTTGTGTAACTGTGTGTTTGAGTCCATAGCTTTGGATTTGGGAAAAGTTCCAAGTTAATCGTTCTTATTTGGAGGGTACTTTGCCCTGTTTGATATACAGTATGTACAATTATACATGTATTTTCCTTGATGGCACGCATATGTTCATTCATGCATTTGCATGGACAGTGGTACTGGTTGGAAGAAAGATATGAGAATTTCAATTTTAAAATATGGAAATTTCCCTTTTTCTATGGTTTCAGGTTACAAAAAATAATTGCATGGTTTTATCACTATTTTGGAAAGGAAAGGAAAGTACCACTTTTTATACTCAGTCTGAGGGATATTTTTGGACCTTTTCTCCATTTACTTTTTATTGATGAGTTTGAGGTACGATTTTGTGGCAGCCCGAGGAGCGCATATCTGAGTTTTACATTTATTGCATATGTTGAAGAGCCCAAGGGCAGCTTGTGAGATTGTTTAGGGAGCCCACAGGTTTGCCTGCAAATCACATTTTGGGGATTTTACTTTCCTGCATTGGCCACATTCTGCACCATATCATTCCATGATGCACTGCATTCTTTTGTATGCATTTTTGAGTGTTTCGTCGATTTTATTATTATTATCTTCACCTTTTAGCTCCAATTGTTCTTTCTTTCAGTTTTCCTATAATAACTAGATTTAGGAGGATCCAGATAGCTAGTTTACTTTCCTCTCTTATATTATATATTATTTTTTGAGCCTGGTCGGCCTATGATGCCTATTGAGTACCCCATGTTTTGGTACTCATACTATATTTTTGCATCTTTTTCTGATACAACACCTACTACAAGCCACCCTCGTTGATCATACACTCGTTCAAAGCCAGCTGCTATTCAGATCATGGTGAGCTCTAGGTGCCCAGAGATTTACCATTTTCCCTCTATTTATATTGTCTGTATTTTTGTATTTTTTGTAGACAGTAGCACCTTGTATAGATTTATTTCTATACTTAGACGCTCTTGTACCAGTGACACCAGGTTCGGGGTTTGGTTCCTTGCATATATTTGTCTTTCTTGGTCTCTCTAGGTTACGATGTACATTTTATACCATTTTGTATAAATCTATGGTGGTGGCCCTTATCTTATTATGATTTTGCTTCTATTTTATCTGTTCAGTATTTAATTATAGTATCATTCTCTTGGGTTTAGCTTGATTACTGGGGTTTTAGTAGGTACTATCATGGCCTAATTTTGGGTCATGACAGAGTGGTATCAGAGCTTCAGGTTTACCAGTCTTACCAGTACAAGAGTAAGTGTCTAGTAGAGTCTCATAGACCGGTATGATGATGTATGTATCCTATCTGTAGGAGGCTACAGGGCATTCGTAGGAATTATTTCTATTCTTATTGCTTCCTTATCATGCGTCCTTGACTCTATCAACTTTTAAGTTTCATTTGTTCCACCCTTTCTCCTACGGTTTAGACAAAATCAGTGGTAGGCGAGGATGAGGCCCCTACGCCTATAGTTAGAGCCCTAGCTAGGGGACGAGGTAGAGGTTGATGTAGAGGTAGAGGTAGGATATGGGCTGCAGTGCCAGCTCAAGCCCAGGCTAGGGTACCATCACCAGAGCCATAGGTAGAGGCATAAGATGTTCAATATGAGCTGGAGGGTGTGAGACCAGCCTAGTATTTGGCAGGTTTTATGGCTACATCAGTTCTTCAGGACTCTTTGGTTCATCTCCTTGGGTTTCTAGAGGGCATGTCACAACCTGGGGCTTTGCCAGGTACTCCGATTGGTTCACAGGTTAGGGATGAGGCTCAGATAGAAGCACAAGCAGTGAAAAAGGGTTCAAAAGCACAGCCTGCTACTGTGGCTCCCTGATTATAGTGTTGCCTATTCCATTGGTTGCTCCATCTATTCCATCTAGGTCAGTTATGTCACCTAAGAAGCAGAAAATTCTGGGTAGGTTCATTTGAATGGGTCCTCTAAGGTTCTCTAGTGCTCTGGGAGAGGATGTTCATGAGTTTCTAGTTAGTTACCAGGAGAGGTTACATAACCTCGGCTTGGTTGAGTCACATGGAGTAGATTACACTGCATTTCAGCTTGATGGTGCGGCTAAGCAGTGGTGAGGGTCGTATATTGCTTGTAGGCCGGTCGGATCACCTTATACGACTTGGGCTCAGTTCTTTGAGGCCTTCTTGGAGAAGTATGTACCATGCAAATTGAGAGAGTGGATGAGTGATGAGTTCACTAGACTAGAGTAGGGATCTATGACTATTTCTAAGTATGAGATCCTCTTTCACGAGTTGGCTAGGGATGCCACTACGATTCTACCCATCGATCATGAGAGGGTGTCTTGCTTTGTTAGAGGGTTGAGTTTACATCTTCAGTTGGCTTTGGAGCACTTGTTGGTTTCAAGGGAGAGTTTTCTTACAGTTGTTGATCATGCTCGCACCATTGAGGATATTCATCACAAGGCCTATGGAGGCAGCGACAATAGGCCCCACTACTAGGATGGATTTAGTGGTTCATAATATAGAGGGAAAGGGTTCTCCAGTAGGGGTCATCCACAACATTTCCATCCTAGCCAGCGGCACTACAGATTATAGAGGGTCAGAGTGGTCAAGGTAGTCAGAGCTTGGTTCAGACTTCACGAGGTGCTCGCTTTAGGTATTTCGGATGTGGTGGCTATTCTAGTTGAGTGAAGTCATTGCAGCAGGTGTAGTTGGTCGGGGTTGTTATGAGTTTGTATGCTAGGTCACAATGCTAGGGATTGTCCCTCGGTTTAGCATTTTGGTGACAGGGTCAGCAGAGTCAGTCAGGTTCAGGACTCTAGGGCTCTAGTGCCACCAGCCACCGATGGTGTACACGGTAGTAGGAGTGGTCCTTAGGGCACTCTAGGTAGTCGTAGAGGTCGAAGCTACATCTATGCTTTTTCAGGCCAGCTAAAGGTCGAGGCTTTTGATGATGTCATCACAGGTATGATCTTAGTCTTTCATCAATCAACTTCTGCTTTGTTTGATCTGGGGTCTACATTCTCCTATGTACCTGCTTATTTTTCTACTGGTTTAGAGTCTACTTGTGAGTTATTGGCTTTGCCTATATGTGTAGCTACCCTAGTAGGAGATTCCTTATTAGTGGATCATGTATATCAGGCTTGTTTGATGACTATCTTAGGGTATGACACGTGGGTAGACCTGGTGGTGTTAGATATGGTCGAATTTGATGTTATCTTAGGCATGGATTGGCTTTCTCCTTATCATGCAGTCTTAGATTGCTTCACCAAGACTATTACTCTACGGATGTCTGGTATCCCTCCTATTGTATGGAAGGTGTTGATAGCCATATGCTGAGGGGAGTTATATTTTTCCTGACAGCCCAACGATTAGTTGGGAAAGCGTGCTTGGCTTATCTTGCTTACGTCCATGCTAGTATTTCCACCACACCCTCTAATAAGTCAGTTCTAGTGGTTTGTGAGTATTCAAATATGTTCCCTACTAATCTATCGGGATTTTTACCTGATCGTGATATCAACTTTGCTATTAATATTAAGTTGGGCACTCAACCCATTTTTATTATGCCTTATCGAATGGCACCTGCCGAGTTGAGGGAGCTTAAGGAACAGCTCTAGGATCTTTTAAGTAAGGTATTTATCAATCCTAGTGTGGTCTATGTGGGGTGCTCCTATTTTATTTGTGAAGAATAAAGATGGTACCTTGCATATGTGTATTGACTACAGGCAACTAAATAAGGTAACCGTTAAGAACAGGTATCTGAGGCCAAGTATTGATGATCTGTTTCACTAGCTACAGGGTGCAGCGGTGTTCTTTAAGATTGATTTAGTTCAGGTTAGCATCAGTTAAGGATCAGGGCAATGGACATCCCAAAGACTACATTTTAGACTCGATACGGCCATTATAAGTTCCTAGTAATGTCTTTTAGGTTGACCAATGCCCTAGCAGCCTGTATGGAGTTGATAAACCGCATGTTCAGAGCCTAATTGGATTCCTTTGTTATAGTGTTCATCGACGACATTCTAGTTAATTCGAGGAGTAGGGAGAAGTATAAGCAGTATTTGAGAGTTATGCTTCAGACCTTGCAAGATCAACAGTTGTACGCCAAATTTGCTAAGTGTAAGTTTCAGCTTGATTCCATGGAATTATTGGGGCATGTGGTGTACTAGGATGGGATTATGGTGGATCTGATGAAGATTACGGTAGTTCATGACTGGCCAGGCCTACTTCTCCTATCGAGGTTCATAGTTTCATCGGGTTGGCAGGTTACTACAGGCAGTTTGTTGAGGGGTTTTCTTCTATAGAAGCTCCATTAACTAGATTGACTTAGAAGAATGTCCCTTTCCAGTGGTCTAACGAGTATGAGGTGAGCTTCTGAAGCTCAAGGCCTTATTGACTTCAGCTTCAATTCTTACACTTTTGGTTAAGGGCTAGGGGTTTTCTGTTTACTGTGATGCTTTTGAAGTTGGTTTGGATTATTTATTGATACGGCAGCGCCGATTAATTGCTTATGCTTCCAGACAGCTAGAGTTTCATGAGAAGAACTACCCCACCCATGACTTAGAGTTAGCAGCGGTAGTCTTCGTGTTGAAAATTTGGAGGCACTATCTGTATGGCATGTATTGTGAAATATTTACTGACCACCATAGTCTTTAGTATATCTTCAGCCAGAAGGATCTAAATTTGAGGCAGCGCAGGTGGTTGGAGTTACTGAAGGACTATGATATCTCTATTCTTTATCACCCGGGCAAGGTAAACTTGGTAACGGATGCCTTGAGCTGGAAAGCGGTGAGTATGGGTAGTTTGGCTTTCTTGGCAGCAAAGGAGCGATATTTAGCTTCGGACGTTCGGTCCTTGGCTAACAGGTTGGTTAGACTTGACATTTTTTAACTAAGTTGCATCTTTGCTTATGTTGAGTCTAGGTCCTTATTGTTAGAAAAGATTCGGGCACAACAATTTGATGATGCGAGGTTGAGGATCATTTGTAATAAGGTGTTGAGCGGCGAGGCTAGGAAGACAACCTTAGATTTAAAAGGTGTTCTGAGGATTGAGGGTTGTATCTGTATTTCCAAAGTTGGTGATTTGGTCAGATTGATCTTAGAGGAGGCTCATTGTTCTTCACATTCCATTCATCCTGGGGCAGCTAAGATGTAACGTTACTTGAGACAACACTACTGGTGGTGAGGAATGAAGTGAGATATCTCAGATTTTGTGTCTAGGTGCTTGAACTGTTAGCAGGTGAAGTACAAGCACCAGAGACCAGGCGGTTTGACCTAGAGGCTACCCATTATTAAGTGAAAATAGGAGCGGATAGCTATGGACTTCATGGTAGTCCTTCCACACACTTTGCAAAGATTCGATGTTATTTGAGTGATTATGGATAGGTTGACGAAGTCTGCTCACTTTCTATCAGTTCATACTTCTTACTGTTCTGAGAGGTTGGTTCAGATCTACATCCATGAGATCGTTCATTTGCATAAGGTGCCAGTTTCTATTATTTCTGATTGTGCTACTCAATTTACGTTGTGTTTCTAAAGGTCTATTAAGAGGGAGTTGGGTACCCGAGTTGAGCTTAACACTGCTTTTCACCCACAGACTGATGTTCAATCGGAGCTTACTATTCATATTCTGGAGGATATGTTGCGGGCTTGTGTTATTGATTTTGGAGATCAGTGAGACAAGTTCTTAGCCTTGATAGAGTTTGCGCATAATAATAGCTACCACTCTAGTATTTAGATGGATTTGTTTGAGGCATTGTATGGTAGGCGATGCAGGTCTCCAGTGGGTTAGTTTGATGTCTTCGAGGTTAGGCCGTGGGGTACCAACTTGTTTCGAGATTCAATGGATCAATTTTGGGTTATTCATGAGAGACTTTGTACTGCTCAGAGTAGGCATAAGAGCAATGTTGTTTGGAGGGTTTGAGTCTTAGAGTTTATGGTTGGTGACTGAGTGTTCCTTCGTATGTCACCCATGAAGGCATGATGAGGTTCGGGTGGAAGGGCAGGTTTAGCCTTAGGTTTATTGGGTTGTTGAGATCCTTCATCAAATTGTAGAGGTAGCATATGAGTTAGCCTTGCCTCCTGATCTTTCAGGTGTTCACCCTATTTTTCGTGTTTCTATTTTAAGTCATTATGTTCCAAATAAGTCTCGCATGCTTCGGTGGGATTCAGTTCAATTGGATGAGTCTTTAGCTTTTGAGGAGGAGCCTGTTGCTATTTTGGACAGGCAGGTTAGATACTTGAGGTCAAAGGAGATTCTGTCAGTTAAGGTTTAGTGGCAGCATCGTCATATTCGACTTGGTAGACTGAGACCGACATGTGGACCCGTTATTCTCACCTATTCGACTCTTCAGGTACCTTTCCTTCTTTAACTCTTAAGGATAAAAGTTCTTTTAGTAGTAGATGTTGTAATGATCCTCGTGGTCATTTTCTTATATTTATGCATTTTTACCATTTTTACCCTCCATATAGCTTCTACATAGTTAGTTTGAATTTTTGGGATAGGGGCATGCTTCTCGAGGTGTTCAATCAAGTTTTAGAAGAGTTTCCTTGTTTTGGAACTCTTAAAGCTGAAAGGTTTGACTTTGATCAACTTTCAGAGTGAACGGGCTTGGATGAAAATTACGTCAGTGTTGTTAGCTCCGAAATGTGTACTTTGGGCTAGTAGTACCTTTGGTTTGGATCTTGAGGCTTCCGGACTCATTTTGGATACTTGGGTAACTTTTAAGAAAAACTGGCAAAGTTTTGACTGAAGTCAACATTTCATCAAGATGGACTTTGTTGGTCAATTTGATGATTTCATTGAGTCTGGAATGCCATTCCAGTTGGGTAGTATTTCTAGTTTTATTCATGGGGCTCCAAATGAATCTCGAGGGTCCATTCGAGGACTTGTTTTTGTTGTTGTTGTAGCTGGTGTAGATGGTGCTGGTGCAGCTGCCCTTGTGATGTTTGGCTCACACCAGTGAAGTCTCACCTAGGGAGGGTAGCTGTAGCAGCGAAGGAGGCTGACGCCAGCAGCCTCCACTCCTGCGGAGCTCGGTCGCTCCTACAGATCTTGGCCACTCCTGCAGAGCTTGAGCAGCACCTGCAGAGTCAAAGGATACTGTTGACCTCCACTTTTGTGGTGCTTTGTCCATCGGTGCGACGTTGCTCCTACGATGATTTGTTCGTAGGAGCGAAGATCGCTAAACTTTTAAATGTACTCCCTTCTTTATGTACTAAGTGTTTGAACATACATTCCACCATTGTTGAGCTCGTTTGAGGGAGAAATTCGCTATTTCTTGCCAATTTATTAAGCAATTGAGGTAATTCTTTTCCCCTTTTCATTCTATTACGCGTCTAAGCTTTAATTCCATCTTTTTTCCTTTGTTTGGGTCTCGTTTCCATGATTTTTCCCATCACTTTAAAGTAACATTTTTGGATCATTTAAGGTCTGAGTCAGCTTTTATTTTTTCCAATCTTTGAGGCATGCATTCCCAACCTTGTGGGGAGCATAATTGCGGATTTTTTCTGATATGTAGAAGGCCCTGAGGGTCATTTTTAGACCCAATTTTCGAGCTGAAATTTGTAAATAGCAATATGGGTGTTGTTATTCTAGTCTTGACACCTAGACCATGTTTATGGTAGCATGGCAGCAATCTGAGGTTGTTTAGAAGGGGAAGGCACACGAGTGACAGTTCATGATTGTAGTTCATCCTCGAGATAGGTTACGGTTTACCTCTTATAGAGTTAGCTCGATAAGATTATATATTTTATAAGTTGCATGAATGTTAGGGTAAGTTTTAGGTTAGAATTAGGCTTTAATCCTATTTATGCATATTTGTCCATTACCGGGACTGTAGAATAGAATTATCCTGTTTATCCTTAGTTTAGGTTGTTGTTGCCTTGCCGTGGGTATTTTAGTATCCTTAGTATAGGTTTGAGGAATTTTTGTGATAGGTTTAGCTTTTACCTTTGGCTCTGCGATATTATTACATTCCTGTGGTTTATTTTCTGTATGTTGTGTAACTGTGGGCCTGAGGCCATAGCTTTGGATTTGGGCGAAGTTCCAGGTTAGTCATTCTTATTTGGGGGGTACTTTTTCCCTTTCTATATACAGTTGGTACATTTATACATGTAGTTTCCTTGATGGCATGCATATGTTCATTCATGCATTTACACAGACAATGGTACTGGTTGAAAGAAAGATATGAGATTTTCAGTCTTAAAAGATGGAAATTCCCATTTTTACTATGGATTTAGGTTTCAAAAAAGAATTACATGGTTTTATTACTGTTTTGGAAAGGAAAGGAAGGTACCACTTTTTATACTCGGTTCGAGGGACGTTTTCGGACCTTTTCTCTGTTTACTTTTTGTTGATGAGTCTGAGGTATGATTCTGCACAGCTCGAGTACATATCTGGTTTTTAGCTTTATTTCATATGTTGATGAGCCCAAGGGCGGTCTGTGAGATGGATTGGGGAGCCCATAGGGAGTCCTGCGAACCGCATTTCAGGGTTTTCACTTTCCTGCATTGGCCACATTCTTTACCATATCATTCCATGATGCACTGCATTCTTTTGTATGCATTTTTGAGTGGTTTGTCACTTTTATTATTATTATCTTCACCTTTTAACCCGGATTGTTCTTTCTTTCTGTTTTTCTGTGATAACTAGATTTAGGCAGATCCCAATAGCTAGTTTACTTTCATGTCTCTTATATTATATATTATCTTCTGAGCTCGGTCGGCATATGAGGCCTACTGAGTACCCCGTTCTTTGGTACTCATACTATATTTTTGTATCTTTTTCTGATACAGCACCTAGTACGAGCCACCACCCTCGTTGACCATACACTCGTTTGAGGCCAACTGTTGTTCGGATCGTGTTGAGCTCCTAGTGCCTAGAGATTTATCGCTTTCCCTCTATTTATACAGTCTGTATTTTGTATTTTTTGGTAGATAGTAGTACCTTGTATAGCACTATTTCTGTACTTAGATGCTTTTGTACTGGTGACACGAGGTCTGAAGTTTTGTTCCTTGCATATATTTGTTTTCCTTGAAATCTTTAGGGCCCATTTTATATTTAAAACCATTTTGTATTTATCTAAGCTGGTGGCCGTTATCTTATTAAAAAATTTCTTCCGTTTTATCTATTTAATATTTAATTGTAGAATCATTCTCTTGGGTTTGGCTTGCTTACTGGGAGTTTTAGTAGGCGCCATTATGGTTTGATTTTGAGTCGTGACATCCTTGAAAGGCGTCTTTAGCCTCCATAGAGTCATTGATGTTTCTAAAATAGAGAATGTCGAATCCATGAGAGAAATATGCGGTTACGCGATCAATCGGGCCTTACTTTTGGAACAGATACATTAGATCGGCATCAATAACGTCATGGGAAAAATTACGCACCCATAGATTGTTTGACGGTGTTTCTCCTAGTGATGCCATTATTATAACCCTAAAATACTAGTAAAAACAAACATGAAACCTAGAAAACAAAACTTTCAAATCCAAATTTGGGCAAATGAGAAAAAAAAGAGAAGATAAATTGTTAATTGCGGCGGAGAAGAGGCAATTAAATAAGTGAAGCTCTGTGAGTGGTATTTTTTTCGTTAGGTTTTCTGATCTTATAGGAGAAGGAATAGAGGCGATGGTTCCAAAGAGACGATTATGTGAATCAAAAGTTACAAGTGGTCATCGTTGCTTCAATTATATCCATAAATGGATAAATTTAACTTCTGGAACAGACACATTAGATCGACATTGGCAACATCGGGGACTAGATTACCTACCCATAGATTGTTTGATGGTGTTTCTTCTGGTGACGCCATTATTAAAACCCTAGAATACTAGTCAACATGAACATGAAACTTAGATAACAAAACTCTCAAATCGAGATTTGGGCAAATGAGAAAAACAAGAAGATAAATTGTTGATTGCAGCGGAGAAAAAAGAGGCAATTAAGTAAGTGAAGCTTTGTAAGTAGCTTTTCATTCCTTAGATTTTCGTATCTTATAGGAGAAGGAGTAGAGGTGACGATTCAAAAGAGACGATTATGTGAATCGAAAGTTACAAGTGGTCCCCGTTGCTTCAGTTATATCCTTAAATGGGCATATTTAACTCTCTAGTTTATGTTTATTTTCTTTTACTAGTCTCTAGACACACGTGCATTCCATGTTAGATAGTACAAATGATGCAATGAGTAACAAAATATTTAAAAGTTTAAAACATAAGTTGAAACACACTGTTAAAAATTTTACTGACAAAACTCAACAAATAATTGATGAAGAAACAACAAAATCCTCCAATTCAAAAAACAAAGAAATAGAAAACCAAAAACACAAATCGGCTTTGCAAATTTGATCCTGAGAGGAATTCCATGAAAGAAGGATCCTTGAAGGGCGTCTTTATCCTCCATAGAGTCGTTGAAATTTCTAAAATAGAGAAAGCCAAATCCACAAGAGGAATATAATGTTACGCGATCAATCGGGCCATACTTCTAGAACAGAGACTTTAGATCGGCATCAGTAACATCGGCGGCAAGATTACCCACCCATAGATTATTTGACTGTGTTTCTCCTGGTGATGCCATTATTAAGACCCTAGAATACTAGTCAACATGAACATGAAACATAGAAAATAAAACTATCAAATTGAGATTTGGGCAAAAGAGAAAAAAAGAAGATAAATTGGTGATTGTGGCGGGGAGAATAGGCAATTAAGTAAGTGTCACGATCCAACTACTCGGATCATGCGAGCACCTACTTTAATCCACCTAGATAGGAAAATCCTTACCACCCATTCAAATGTTATGCGGAAGTCAATAAGAAACAATAAAAATGCTTTTAAAATTACAATCAGTTTACAACCTTTAAATACAACTGAAACCTTTCCCAAGGAACTAGTCTAAACAGGTACAAGAGCTACTAAGAGGAAGTACAAAATCCAGACACAACTTCTACCGTAGAAACAATAATTGGACCTCCTGGATATCTTTATCATGTCAACCTGAAACATCTACTGAATCTTGCAACCCCATTCCGAGGAGTCTCCACCAATAGCATCAACTCGTACTCCTGGAGTTGGTTGTAGAAATCTAGTGCCTTCTCGGTCATACCTCTCAGGTCAACCCCCCCCCCCCCCCTCCATAGTAGAAACTCATCCTCCAGTAGTCCCAGTATCTACTCTGTTAGTTTGCATAAGGAAATCTTTGAAAGGAAGGGGGAGCATTATCTTGATCTTCAGCCATGAAGTTAGCGGTCCTGCAAAAATTATATGAAAAGGAAGTTCGAATCCATTATAGCGTTCAATTACAGTGCAAGTCCAAAAAAAGCTACGTCTCAAAAAAATTTAGGGAGGCTACTGCATGTCCCCCATCATCGCAGAAGGTACCCCTCTACTACGGGACCGTTGTAGCAAGAATAATCTCACGGCGGGATGAAGCTGCTATAGCAGACTCATCGTCCCCAAAGCTTGAATCGACGCTCCAATGGTGCTTTTTTACAAAATATCATCCATTTTCAATGTTTTAACACAGATCAGGGTGACGAAAGTGTTATGGGACTTTGATGTACTAAAATCTGGGTGTTTAGACCCCTATTCAATTGCCAATAACCAAGAAAAGATTTAAAAATGACCCTTCACATTCTACCCTTATTCAAGCCCAAAATCAGCAATGAACTTCGTAAATCTTACGCCTAGAATGCCACAGGGGTGTTATAAACATAAGAGAAGGATCCATGCTTCGAAAATTCATCTGAATTCAAATGAAATTTTGAGTCCAAAAACCAACCCCAAACCCATTTGTTTTCTACAATTTCGATAGCAAAACTACGATAATACGAGTAATAGAGTAAAGAGACAAAGTTAGGATAAGATTTACCTTGTTTTGTCATGACCCAACTACCGAACCATGTGGGCGCCTACTCTAACCACCTAGATAGATGAATCCTTACCACCTGATCCAACAGGTGCTTGCGGAAAACAGAGAATAATAATATAATAATCTCATTTTAATATGTGAAAACATTTACAACCTTGTTTCAAAAAACATCTTTTTACAAAGAAATACAGTAAAACCTTTTTAAAACTGGGAAAACCACCCTTCCTAGGATCTAGTCTAAACAGGTACAAGAGCTACTACATGGGTGATACAAGAAGTATAAAATGACACAGCTCCCACCATGGAAACAAGAAGTAGGAGCTGCTGGATATTTCCATCATCGTGTACCTATGAAACATCATCAACCCTGCAACCAATTTATACCCAAAAAGGTATAGCAAGAGTAGAATCAATACAAACAAACGTACTGATAAGCATAATCGGTCGACCCGAATCCACTCGTACCATCATATAAGAAAATCAAGGGAAACCATGAAATTAACTACAATAGTCCCGTCCTTTTACTTCGACCTTTACCAGACCCAATCTGAACCGACCATCTAATTATACCTCATACCTCAACCCTTCCTAACTCTTCCGCTGCCAACTCCACCACTCTAGCCTTACCCCCAATACCTATGACTTCTCGAGTCACACTTATCACCTAGACTTCCCAAGTTACCTTAACCTTAGACTTCCCAAGTCACCATACACCAGTCCAACCACTAAGTCCAGACCCGAACTAACACTCTGTTACTCAAGTCAACCCCTTACGACCAAACATCCACAAATAACCCAGCTAACTGCCAGACCAAACCAACTACACTCATGGTGCTACTCACAAGTAACTGGACCTCTCAAGGATCCCTAGGACGATTTACCAACCTGATAATAGTAGCCAGCAATACTACTCCCAACTTGCAGCCTTCCTCCTAGCTTATCATCCACATGTAAACAGATGACAACCATTGAC
>QJPP01003667.1:0-248283 GCA_003996215.1 Jaltomata sinuosa
TTCATGTCTCTTAGCATGCCTATCATTACTCTTTCTCTCTTCTTCTTACACTTGAGGTTACCGGTATACCGTCCATTTCGTAAACTTATTTTGTATACACTGTTGTTGCAAGGACCCAGGTGCGTTGTTTCTTACTTTCACCTGTGCCTATGGTGTGTATATTCTGCTTACTAGCCTCGCATGTGGTTCTGTTGATTTCCCTCTGGGCTAGTTCCTGTGTACCTTTCGTTGATTTCTGTGACTGCTTGCTTCTATTTTGTCTATTACTGCGCTTTTATCTTATATGTGCCCAGTCGGCCTATGATACCTACTGGGTACCTTATGCTTCGCATTTGGTGCTCACCCTACCCCCCTGCATCTTTGGGTGCAGATCCTAGCGTGGGCCATCGCCGTTAGATCGTTGTGATTCGTGCTTGGAGATCTGTTGGGGACTACTTCAGACTGAGGGTGAGCTCTTGGCGATCGAATTTTAGCTTTAGTTTATCTTTTGCTTCATGTACTCTATTATCATTCACAGACATCTGTATATATTGTTTTGGATTATTAGCACTCCATGTATGTAGTTTGGCTCTATACTATGATACCAGGTCTTGGGGTTTGGTTTAGTTTCCGCATATGTATATATTTATATCTCTTTTATCTATTCTCTTCGTCTTGTTCCCTTATTTGTTAGATAGTAGCCCATTGCTAACTGTTCTGGGCTACGGGGATTGGTTCACCTACCGGGGGTTGTAGGTGCCATCATGACCGAGAAATTGGGTCGTGACAATGCGAATGTAACTCACAATTCAATCTTTAAATCAACATATCTCCCTTGCAACTTCCAAGCATCTCTACATACATACAGAGATTGTCAACTTAATAACCAATAAAGAGTGAACAAAGTTATTAACCAATACCCATGTAATTAAAGCAAAAGATGATACTAATCCCAACTATACATATAGGGAATATATTCATCCAATTGGATTTACTTTGATCAAGTTTATCACCACGAATAATTATGAGTTTTGCTCCCCAAGTGACATTAGGGAAAATTTGGCATACTAACATCTACAATTGTGTAATTGTAGCTACAACATATGCTAAGACAAAAATTAAATTATCAACTCCTTTGTGATGACCCTTTCGGTCATCTTCGCGTTTACGTATTCATTGTACTATTAGAGCCTTCCTGTAGCGGCCCCAAGTCATTTATGGCTTGCTGGGACTGGTAGTTCGGTGCCCTGGTCATTCATTTGGTTGTTTTGCCCTTTTTCCTGTTTTAGAGCTTTAACTTAGAATATCGTTGACTTTAATCAACATTCTTAGCTAACGTGCTCGAAATTGGATTTTGACAGTTCCGTTAGCTCCGTAGTGTTGAGTTTGGTCTAATTGGACCTTCAGTTGAGGCCTGAGAACTTTTGGTGTGGGTTTTGTGTGGTTTTCTCTATTTTCAGGCCATTTGAAGTTAAACGTGTAACTTTGGGTGACTTTCAATGATCGGAGTGTCGGAGTCAAAATCCAATGATTCCATCAGCTCCGGAATGATGAGTTTGGGTTGGGAAGGTGGTTAGTTTGGGTTCTGGGTGTGCCGGACTCATTTTGAGCCTTTGGGTTCCTTTTTGTTAGTGTTGACTTGGGTCAACATTTCTCTGAAACGACCTCGTATGGAAGCTTCGTTGATTTCGTAGAGTCCGAAACATCATTTCCACTATGTTAGCACTATTGGTTTCTGGATATCGATTTTTGATTATGTCCGGAATGCCCCATCGAGTTTTAGAAAGTTGCAGACTTTTCCTTGTTACAGGTGCAGGCATCAAGCCTCTATCGCGATCGTGAGACTCACCCTTCGCGACCGCGATTAAGTGCCTGGCACCGTGTTCTTCGTGATCACGTGATCTCGTTGGTTGCGATTGCAATGAAGTCCCTCCTTCTCTGTTCTTCACGATCGCGTGGCTAGCCTTAGCGATGGCGATGGTCTAGCCAGCGTGGTCCCTGCGACTGCGAGGAGTCTCTTCACCACCTCGATGAAGGACCCCTGGCAGTATATAAACTTCTCTCTTCATTTTTCCAGCACTTTGCTCAACTTTTCCCAACTCCAAATAGTTTACTCTCTCCTAAACTTGCTCCACATCAATCCTAGCATTGGATAAAATATTTGTTCATCATCTATTAATGATTTTCCGATTATTGGTAAGCTTTCTTTCTCACTTGAATTCTCTTGTTCTTTCTCTAAATTCCACCATTGTTGCTCATTCCAAGCTTGGATTTTTATGGTAGAATCTGCCTCCTAGCTGTTGCATGGTCGTGGGTTGAAGAATTCTCCGTCGTGACTTGGAATTCCAGCTTCTTGGTAGGTTACGATCTAAACTCCTAGACTTAGCGTATATAGGATAAAATTGTACTAGATGACATCCTTGGGTTGGGTTATTAGGTTGGTGCCACAGACCTTGACCGCTTTATTCATGTCCGACCTACTTTTCTTCCCCCGATGTTTGTAGTACTTGCTTGATACGTTTTATTCACCCTTGTGGTCCTGTGAGGCCTTGTTGACTCTGGAACATAAAAGGTGGGTTATTGGGAATGTCCGCGAGTCCCGGACATAGAAATATCCTTCTAGGCTGGTTATGCTTGTTGAGTAGCTTTGGAGCCTGTGCAGGGCCGATAGGTTGATTGTGAGCTGCTGGGCGGCTATTTGTGTTTGATCATATCATTTCCATGCATATAAAGAGGTTTTACCCATGTTTTACTACGATTTTGGCTTTGGGTCTACTGGCATTGTCTTTCTAAACCTTGCATGGCCTCGGGGCTCTGTTTTCGATGGAAATGAATTGAAAATGGTTTGATTTAACTTGTGAATCTTCTTGGGGTAAGAGGAGGCTATATTATGATTTCTATCACTAGTTTTTCCATTAATGCTAGACTCGACAGGGCCGGGGTGCTAGTTGAGTTTTGTACTGATTTAGGGGTGATTTTTAGTCTTGGTCAGACCGAGCACCTGAGATGACTTTCTACTATTTTAGACCCGGTTATGCCCGGGCAACCTTAGAGGGGTTTTTGAGATATCTTTTCACTACTTTAGTCCTAGAAAGGGTCTGGGCATGCATATTCTAGACTGGGTCTCTATCTTGAACCCGGACTTGCTTCCAGAGGACATGTTTTGATACTGAGTTTTAGTATGGGGTCCAGGACCTCCATGGACCTTGCCGTCCAGGCCTGGGGCTTCGGGCTGCGTGTGCCGGAGGCAGGGTATACGACGGAGTAGAGGTATACGGTGGAGTAGAGGTATACGGGCAGTGTCCTTCAATGGAACTTACCTGCTGGGCCCGATCGGCACCGGAGGGGGTACATACAGAGATTCCATTTCACCTGAGGTTATCATGCATCATATCATTTATTGTTTAAGGCTCCACCCTTGTTTACTGTTTGTTGAGTGTACGCTCCAATTGCATGGGCGGCCGAAGGGTTTTGTTTTCACTTGTTTGCGTTTCTCGGTTGTATGGGTGGGCGGGGGACTGTAGGTAGTCTCTTGTTACTTTATCGCGGTGTTATCCCTCTGTTACGGTTATGCTTATAAGATTATATATGGCTGAGTTGTTACTTGTTGGGTTTGAGATTGGTATGACTAGTTGGGTTATTGATTTTTGTTTTCGAGCATGCCGATCTCCATTCTCCTCTTCCTTTCCTTGTACTTGAGGTTATCGGTATACTGTCCATTTCTAGAACTTGTTATGTATATACTGTTGTTGCAAGGATCCCAGGTGCGTCATTTCTTACTTTCACATGTGCCTGTGTGTATATATTCCTACTTGCTAACCTTGTATGTTGTTATGTTGTCTTCCCTCTGGGCTAGGCCCTGTGTACTTTTTTGTTGATTTCCGTGACTGCTTGTTTCTATTCTGTTTGTTATTGCGCTTTTATATTATATGTGCCCAGTCGGCCTATGATACCTACTGGGTACCTTATACATCGCATTTGGTGCTCACCCTACACTCTGCATCTTCTGGTTCAGATCCTAGTGTGAGTCATCGTTGTTAGCTCATGGAGACTCGTGCGAGGTGCTGTTTTGGTGATGTTCTGGACTGAGGGTGAGCTCTTGGCAATTGGAGCTTAGCTTTTAGTTTGTCTCTTGATTATGTACTCTATTTCTTCTCGGAGACAACTTTGTATATATTGTTTTGGACCCTTGTACTCCTTATGTAGATTCGACTCTTGTATGCTATGATACCAGGTTTTGTGTTTGGTTTAGCTTCCGCATTGTTTATATTATTCCTGTTATCTACTTTCTTCATCTTGTACTCTTGCTTCTGCTTATTTAAACTGTTCTTCCGCTTAGCTTGTTAGATAGTAGCCCATTACTGACCGTTCTGAGCTACGGGGATTGGTTCGCCTACTGGGGGGTTGTAGGTGCCATCATGACCGAGAAATTGGGTCGTGACATCCTTTCCCCTTTGAATAAAATCCTGTGAAAGCTAACAAAGAAATAGTGAACGATAATAACAAAAAAAAATTATTTAAAAAACTCATAATATTTAAATTGATTTGGTCAATTGACCTACATATGACTGATATAAAAAATAAAAAATAAAAATTATTGGGAGAATAATCTCCTCCTTTACAAGACATCATTTGAGAACTATACATTGAGAATACTATTCTATTGTTATAGAAAGGAATAATTCTCAATTTATAGAAGTTCAAACCTTTTCTTCCAAGAAAGAGTTACCTAAATATGAAAGATTTTTATTTTTCCTCCATAAATTATTTACAATTTCTTATACAGAATACATATTTGAGTGATTTATTTAAGTAAAATAAAATATAACATTAATTAAAGTATGCAAAAAGTGTAATGTTAGACATTCATGAAAAGTTTTTAAATGTCCCATTTTAAAAAAAAATAAAATTTCAATGTACTATTTTAGAGTTTAGTCTTTCCTTTTATATCTCTTCTTACTTCGATTAATTTTATATTGTCCATATATACACATATATTTTAAGAGTTTACATTAATTCTCCTAATATTTTTTATTATATATTTTATAAGTCAATATTATAAAGAAAATAATATAATAATTGGAGAAAAAAAAGTGAAAAGACGATTTTATCTATTTCGTAATCTTTTAATGAAGGGCAAAAAGTTCAAATCACATTATAAGGTCCTTCATACTTTTAATATAATATAGATATAGATAGATAGCTATAGATAGATAGATATAGATTAGGCTCCCAAAAAAATGCAATTGAAATAAATAATTATTGCATTTAAAAAGAATTAGGTACACAGTTAATACTCCATTATTTTAGCTAAATCCCTTTTTATTTGGCTCAAAATGATGGAATTGCAACTAACATTTTTATAATTTTGGCCTGAAAAAAATAAATAGTTGACACAAATAATCATTGCATCTAAAGAATTTCTTGTTTAAATAAGAAGCAAAATTGGGATAAAATATGCATTGTATATTAAGATGAAACAAGAAAAAAATACACAAAAAGAAATAAATAAATCGCTGTATATGACTACTAACAATTAACGATTGAAAATACCCACCTAAGAGTTAATTATCCTATTTTTCTTCACCCACACCCCTAAAGGAGAGTGCATCCATGCTCTTTGTCACGTCAACAACAAAAGAGTAAATGTTATCAAACCAGGGCAATTAAGACTATAAATATTTTAAATGTGTAATTGATAATCTGTACCAAGCTTCAAGGTTTTTCACTATTCTGTCTTAAGAAAATTAAACCATATTCAACAAGTAACAAGGCCATTGAGTGCGTTGACTCGGAAAGAGATCCGGAGGAACCTTCTAACAAGCAGAATAGAAGTTGACTACAAAGCCATCTCGGACATGAGAAAGTAAGGCGATGAACAACCGACTAACTGGAGGATGAGTCCACTGAACGACAAACGACTTCTATTTACAGGTGCTTTCATTATGGATTGGTCGACTTGTCATGATTGATTGCTCACACATAATTAGGTTGTTAGGTAGGCTTGTGGAGGTGATCTGAATCGCTATCAATACGATGTGGAGTTGATTTGCTGACCGTAACGAACTTGACTCTGCCCATGAAAAAAGAGGGTGGAAAGACCTTTTACTTGGGCTGGGGAAGGATTGGGTCGAACGTTCATATCTCATTTGAGTCCTCATTAGCGTCATTTTGTTGTCAGAACCTTAAATTACGATTTATCTTAAATTACAAAATCGAGAAAATAAATTGAGAGCAATTTGTCTTGATGGTTTTTTTAATCAAATAGTTCACGTGCTTCTCACGAATCAATTTCATCAAAGATAATTGTCATTCTATTTTTTTTTAATTATAACAAAGATCAACATTGCTAAGTTTCGTAAATATAAAGGACTAAAAATATTTAGATGTATAAAATCGCTAATTTTATTTAGTGGTGGATTATTAAAATAAATTGTTAGCCACGAGCAATTTAGTGACAAAAATTTATAGCTAATTTCAATTTCTTTTACGGTGGATATGAATTATTTGTTTACCGAGAAGTCCAATTTAAATTTTGAGATTATATGTAATCAATGTTTACTTATGAGAATTAAATTCTAGAGAAAAAGCTTTAAATAGTCTCTTATCTTTGGGTTTAGACTCAAAGTCATCCTTATTTTTTTTTACGTGGAGCACTAATTGTCTTCCACGTTTATATTATTAGTGCAATTTTGGTCCAATCTCAAACTATTATCTTTTTTTTTAGATCGAGAGGTTCATCATGTTAGATTTCACGTGTAACCGTACAAAATATAGAGGAAGATGATTGGACATTTCATATATCAAATTATGGATAAAATGAGCATTAAGAAATAGACGGGAAGCAAATATAAGGAACTATTAGTTTTTCATGTGAAAAAACAAGGATGACTTTGAGTCTCAACCCTAACAGACTATTTTGGACCTTTTTTCTCATAAACAAATTTTGTTATTATCTATCCATCCCTATGGGACATAAGAGACAAGTTTCGTCATTTTCTCACAATTAAAATAACAAGGTCCAAGTAGAATAAATGATGGTTTAGGGGCCACAACGTCAATGCACACGAAAAACCCAATCGAAAGAAGTGAACGCCGTCCCACTATTTCGCAGAAAAACAGAGGGTTTAAGAAGCAGCTGCAGCTGGTAAGAGATTGAGAAAAGGGATGGGAAATCCAAAGCAGAAATGGACATCAGAGGAAGAAGAAGCACTTCGTGCCGGTGTCGCAAAGCACGGAGCAGGCAAATGGAAGAACATTCAAAGAGACCCCGAATTCAATCACCTCCTTTACTCTCGCTCCAACATCGATCTTAAGGTTTTTTCTTTTCCTTCCAATTGCCATCACAAGTTGTGTACTTGACCCGTCTTTAGTTTAATTTATCTACACTTACAATTTGTAACACAATCAGGTGGCTTGATTTATTTATATTCCATCTGGTTTGCAAGAAACTCGTTTAATGTATGGTATTAGACGAAAATGTTTGAGTGCGTGCATAAGATTGTTGCCCATATTTACTGAAGACGAATTTGATATGCTATAACCTGTGAAGGAAGTGTACAATTATTACTATCATATTTCGATGTCCCAAGGGGTTGTTTGTTTTAAGTTTTAGGAGATATAACCTTCTCATAAAAACTAGCATAAGTTTATACAATGTTTTGTTGAGATTTGAGAAGACTTAATCTCCACATAACAATCAGCATTAATTGATACAACGTCTGGTTGATCCTTTTGTTTTCATCATAGTAATACTTGCGTAAGTTATGCGAGAATCTATATATTATTTTATACGGGATACAATTCGAAATAAGAATGCGGGTATTGTAATACAACAACAACAACATACCCAGTGTATTCCCACAAAGTGGGGTTTGGGGAGGGTAGAGTGTATGCAGTCCATATCACTGCCTCAGAGGTGAAGTAGAGAGGCTGTTTCCGATAGACCCCCGGCTCAGGACAAAAACAATCTAGAAAAGACATAATATAAAAGCACGAAACAAAAGGTAGTAACAAAACCAATAGATAGTAACAGAAACAAGACTACCACACAATAATACTACAATCGATCTACCCGAAACAACAAACATCACCCGAACTCCAAAAACAAGAAACTACAAGTGAAACACTACGACTACTAGTACAGACCACAAAATAAAGCACTCCTACCTACTAGCATGGACGCACTCCCTCCTACTATCCTTCTACCCTAATTCGTGTCCTCCACACCTTTCTATCTAGGGTCATGTCTTCAGTAAGCTGTAACTGCTCCATGTTATGTCTAATCACCTCCCTCCAATATTTCTTCGGTCTACCTCTAACTCTCCTGAATCCATCCATAGCCAACCTCTCACACCTCCATCCATAGCCAACCTCTCACACCTCCGCACTGGGGCATCCATGCACTTCCTCATCACATGCCCAAACCATCTCAACCTCACTTCCCGCATCTTATCTTCCATCGAAGTCGCTCTTACCTTGTCTCGGATAACCTCATTTCTAATCCTATCTATCCTAGTAAACCCACACATCCATAGCAACATCCTTATCTCCGCCACCTTCCTCTTTTGGATGTGAAAGTTCTTGACAGGCCAACACTCATAATAGTAGGAATTTTTTTATTCTTTTGTTTTGGCAAAATTCTAGTTTTACATTGATCATTGATGGGCAAAAATATACAGCTTGAGTTTGGCATACCAAACTTGGTACATGATCATTGAGATAGGCTAGTGTAATTTGTCCTACCAAAAAAGAGAGCACAAAAAATAGAGAGGGTAGTAGAATCAGAGTGGTTCATAATAAATGAGGCAGGGCTTGGTAGGTTTGATTCTAAAGGATGGTATGTTCCACCTATCCATATATACCAACCCTTTAGGCTTTAACTTGGCTAGGAAGAGCCGCATAGGAGGTGAATTCTTGGTCTTCATTATAGACATGGCTAACGGTTGCAAGTTTAATGGCAGGTTTGTAGGCTTCTCTGTAGCAATGGCTAATGGTGTGGCCATGATTTGCAACAAGTCCTTGGATCTCCTTAACCTGGTGACTAATTCTCCAGGGAGTTCGCCATTCTTCCTTAATGCTTTTGACAATGAGGCATGATCATTGAATCAGTTTCTCCCCATATCGTATTGAAACCATTCCTGTCACACCATTTAAGTCCATAAAGTAGTGCAGCTGCTTGGTTGCTAGTCCCCCGGCCTACTTTGATGGAGTAAGCAAACATGACCTTCCCCCGTCTATTCCTGATTATTCCTCCTCCTCCCCATATTCCATTTAAGCAGCTACCATCTGTGTTTAGCTTGACCAATGATGTGGAGGGTTTGTGCCAATTTATAATAGTGATGGTTTGGTGCTGGAGGTCTACTTCGCAGGCTTGACAAAGGCTGCTCCAGCTATTTCCTCGTCTAGCATTCCCAAACTGTTTCTTGGTGATCTGCAAAACAATATTCAGACTATTTCTAAATCTGTAAAAGGAAGGTTTCTCTGAATCATATTTGTTGCTACATCTGGCCCTCCACGATTCCCGACATATGATTTGTGGGAGAATCTTCAAGAAGTAATTAGCTATGGGGTTCTTGGTCTTGACTTTCCACCAGTGAAGCAATAGCATCCTCAGATTCATATTCTTGAATTCAATGCCTAGAGGTGTAGCAAAGAAATTCCACATTCTTCTAGCATGATCTCCTGCACAGAATAAATGGTCAACACTTTCATACTCATTAGTCATA
Source organism: Jaltomata sinuosa (assembly GCA_003996215.1). Classification (NCBI taxonomy): domain Eukaryota; kingdom Viridiplantae; phylum Streptophyta; class Magnoliopsida; order Solanales; family Solanaceae; genus Jaltomata; species Jaltomata sinuosa. The sequence continues at coordinate 9,708 of QJPP01003667.1, forward strand.
TTATCACAAAAATAACAATCAGTATTCACGGTGATGCCAAAATTAGACACTTTAGCATCTGTGGCTAGTCTATCGTGAGCAGCCCTCCAAGTCAAGAAAGACATCTTATGCCAAAATTTATTCTGCATGGGGTTGGGGTCTCTTATGTTTGAAGCACTCCCAAGTTATGCCTATAGTAAACAATCCTGTAGAAGAGGGGGTCCAAGCAAGGCTGTCTGGGATAGAGCTAACCAGGGAAATATTGAGAGTAGACAACTTGTTTCTAATCTCAACAGGGGGTTGGAAATGTAGTCTTCTCCAGTCCCATCTCCTATTTCTGAGAATATCTTTCAATTTTGTTCTGTCATGAGCAACATCTTCAGGAAAAAACTTATAGAGGGGACCAACATCCGACTATGTATCATACCAAAAATCTATATCCCCTCTACCAATGTTCCACTTGATATTATTGTCACTTTAGCACCAAAGGGTGTGGCCTACTGGTCAATGAAGTGGGTTAAGAATCATGAGGTCTCAGGTTCAACTCCCACCGGAGACCAAAAACATTAGGTGTTTCTTCCCATATGTACTAGCCTTGGTGGACAGAGTTACCTGGTACCTGTTGCTGGTGGGAGGTGGCAGGTATCCCGTGGAATTAGTCGAGGTGCGCGAAAGCTGGCACGGACACCACGGTCATTAATAAATAAATAAATTATTGTCCACTTTACTGTTGATCTCACAAAGTGCCTTCCAAGAGTGTGATTCACATTTCTTCCATTGAGCATTGACAGGGTGGATGTTAATTAAGTATTTGGTCTTCATGAACTCACTCCATAGGGAGTTAGAGGTCCTGATGGTCTACCATTGGTTTGCCTTAAAAGGCTTGGCAAGTGTCACTTAGCCTTATGAAATTGGTACCTCCTTCTTCATAAGGGAAGGAAAGGTTCTTCTAAGCTACCCAGTGGTGTCTGCCCCTAGTATCTTTCTCCGATCAAAAGAACCTACTGATATATATCTCTATTAGCTCAATAGTTCCTTTGGGGGGGTTAATAACAGAGAGAAGGTGTATAGGAAGAGCAAGAAGTACACGTCTGATGAGAATGGCCTTGCCCCCAATAGATAGGAGCTTGGTATACCAACCTCTGATTTTGTTTATGATCTTGTTCACAATATCTGAGAAATGGACTAATTTTTTCTTTCCTATAATAAGAGGGCAACCCAAGAACTTCATAGGAAAAGAGTGGTGATTCATCCCAGTTTTGTCTTTGAGATTGGCAATAGTACTAGCCTTGGTTTTAGGGACATGACAAAGCAACTCTTATCTTTATCAATCATCTGACCAAACACCTCCTCATACTTAGTGAGAGTGTCTAGAATGAGCTTTATGGATTTTTTGCTCCTAGTACAAAAGAGAATCGTGTCATCAACAAAGGAGAGGTGGTTTAGCATAGGACCAATAGGGTTCATATCGAAACCTTTGTATTCCATAATGTGTTGAAGATTGTTCAGCATCTTAGAAAGTAGTTCAACACTTAGGATGAAAAGGGACGGAGATATAGGGGCTCCCTGTCTCAAGCCTCTTTCTTGATTATGCCGTCCTCTATTTACAATCACAAAGTACTAATTATTTGAGATGTAATTGAGAATAAGATTGGTCCAAGACTCAGCAAAACCCTTTTTTTTTTTTAGCAGCACTAAGAAGTTTCCAAGATACTTTATCATATGTCTTGGCCATATCAAGCTTAATAACAAAATTGCTTCCTCTGTTAGGCTTGTTGATATCATGAATAATTTCTTGCGCAAGAAGGATATTTTCAGTGGTGGCCTTACCCTTAACAAAACCACTTTGGTTCTTAGAGGTGATTCTCGGCAGGATAGATGCAAGTCTAGTATTCAGAATTTTGGAGATGATCTTGGTAGACACATTGCATAGGCTTATAGGTCTAAGATCAACATATTTCTGTGGGTGTTCAACCTTGGGAATCATGATGAGACAGGTGTGAGTGTAAACTTTAGGAAGAGTAGCACCATTAAAGAAAGAGATTATATAGCTTTGTGAACATCCTGGCCAATAATATGCCAAGTTTTTTGATAGAAGCAACCACTAAGGTCATCTGGCCCTAGGGCACTATTTGAATCAATGGAGAAAACACTGTTTTTGACTTCTGAAAAGTCAGGAATAGTGGTGAGCATCTTATTGTCTTCTTCAGTGATACATCTATCCAGACAGTTCTAAGTGTTATAGTTATCACTTTGCTGGCTTTGGGAAAAGGCATGTTGAAAATATCTAATGACACCTTCAGCTATAGCATCATCGCCTTCCAACCATTGGTCCTTGGGCGGGTCAAAACGAGTCAAGATAACAAACGGGTCAAGACCTAACCCTCTAATTTTTACTAAGTTTTAATTGCTTTATTTGTCCTTTTATAATTTTTTTAGTACCGGGTAAAATTATTTTTTTCTTTATTATGTCTCTATATAACATATATCAAATAAAAAAGCGTCTTTTAAATTTTAACAAGATTTCTCAAAAATCAATTTGGGCTACATATCAACCCTATTTTTAATGGGTTGAAATGACTTGGGCTGAAATGGGTTGAGCTAATAAATGGGCGGGTCAATAACCAATCCAAACTTAAACGGGTTGAGCGGTTGGGTTTGATTTTGCCACCCCTAGTCCTTCTGATGGTAAGCTTCCTTTTATTCTTGATAATGCTGTGAAAGAAGGTTGAGTTAGTATCTCCGTCCTCAAGCCATTTAGCCCTGATTTTTTGTCTTAAGATGGAGTGTTGGATCTTCAGATATCTAGAAAAACTCAGCTCTATGCCTGGACAATTCATTTCTATTAGCCTCATTGTTATCAGTTACACAAATATCTTCCAGATTATATCTTTTTCTTCAATTGTTTTTCTATTTTTCGCTAAGTCTTCATGGATTCCAAGAAATTGTAGGTCTCTCAAAATGTTTTTTTTTTTGATAAGGTGAAGTATTAAATATGTTCCAGCATCAAGAATATGCTGGTAAAGACAATATACACCAAAAGTCTTCCTCACGCAATGTGTAGGAACAACTCACTTTTTTGCCAAACATGAAGAAATTCTAGTGTGGTTCTTGCGCCTTGGCATAGTCCACGGAAGGGCCAAGATGTTGAAAATTATTGCCCACAGGTATGCAGTAACTTTGCAGTGCAGAAAAAGATGATTTGTGTCTGGTACCAAGATTCGGTTTTGGGAAGACCTATGGATTGGTGAGGAGACCCTGAGGCATACATTCCCTGATTTATTCAGTATATGTTCTAGCCCTTCTGTCACATTAGCTGATAGTTGGTTCCCTCAAGGGTGGAATATTACGTTTAGAAGACATCTAAATGATCGGGAAGTGAGTAGCTTTGTGGAATTGATGAAAGTGCTTGTGGGTTTCAATGGCACCTCCACAGAACCTGACAAGATCATCTGGAAACATGATAGTGATGGGCAGTTCTCAGTAAAAAGATGCTACATAAGGAAGCAGAAGGTGTATACAGTTCAGAGTTTGGCACCAACAAAAGTTAAATGTTTCTCTTGGTTGGTTGTTTGGAGAGCTTGTCTTACTCATGAGGTGCTTCAAAAAAGGAAGTTCCATATAGCTTCCAGATGTTTCTTGTATTGTGAAAAAAGAGAGACAACAATCATTTGTTCCTCCACTGTAAGTTCACTGCACAACTATGGTCCCTGGTTTTTAACATAGCAGGAATGAAGTGGGTAATGCCTGAACATACAACAGATCTCTTAAGCTGCTGGATCAGGAGAGGGGGTAGCAAGAGTCAAAAGAAGTGGTGGAACTTACTTCCACCTTGTTTGTGGTGGACAATATGGAAGGAGAGAAATGGGAGATGTTTTGAAGATACAATTAATAGCATTCAGAAGGTCAAAGCTAGATTTATCGCTACCTTGTATTTTTGGTGTAAACAGTCTTGTATAGATGAAGATGTTAAACTAGTGGATTTTTTAGGAGCCCTGTAAGTTGCTAGTTCTAACATAGTTTTTTTTGGAGGGTCTCCAGCATATCCTTAATGCTGATGAATACAAACTTACTTTGTTCAAAAAAGAAGAAGATGATTTGTGTCCTCTGGTTGCTCTTCACGTAAATGGTATTTTTTGCAAATGTGTAGGATTGTGAGGAGTTTTACCTTGTCAAATCTGTTTCAAGGCCACTTGAGTGTTGGGTTCTTTGAATTGGGCAAGAGGGTCTCCAGCATATCCTTAATGCTGATGAATACAAACTTACTTTGTTCAAAAAAGAAGAAGATGATTTGTGTCCTCTGGTTGCTCTTCACGTAAATGGTATTTTTTGCAAATGTGTAGGATTGTGAGGAGTTTTACCTTGTCAAATCTGTTTCAAGGCCACTTGAGTGTTGGGTTCTTTGAATTGGGCAAGAGTGAGTGGTATGACACTGACTTAACTATGAAAACACCATCTTTCTTAGCCTTCCAAATCATCTTTAATAGCCCAACATTCACTCTCAGGAAAGGACATTGTAAATAATATGTAATGAAAGATTGTTAGTGATTACAACATGGATGAATGAATTTTGGCAGCTATAATTTTTTTAAGTTACTGATTAAAAATGAACTTTGAACGCTATAGCTGTAGTCAGCACTTGCTGGGTACATATGTAAGGGGGCAAGTTTGTGATACTGGCAAAGAGGGAGAAGTCCCTTCTTCCAACATAATCTAGCCAACATTTTTTCTCCTCCTTTAGCTTCCTGTACAACGTTCTAACTGTCTATGGACCATTGCCAAGCCTTTTGTGAATTTGCAACATTTTATCAACCTAGATTTTTTTTAAAAAGGTAACAATTGTTGTATATATATTAGCTTCGGTGGAGGACAAGATGCGACAAGCGAGGCTGAGACGGTTCGGGCATGTGAAGAAGAGAGTCATAGATGCCCCAGTGCGAACGTGTGAGAGGTTGGCTATGGATGGTTTCAGGAGAGGTAGAGCTAGGCCGAAGAAGTATTTGGGGAGGTGATTAGACAAGACATGCAGTTTCAGCTTACCGAGGACATGATCTTGGATAGGAGGGTGTGGAGGACACGGATTAGGGTAGAAGGTTAGTAGGTGGCAGTGCGATGTCTTGCTGTCCATTCATATTAGTTGTCTTAATATTACTCTTGTAGTTTCTTATCCTTTGATTTATGTTACTATATGTTGTTCCTTATACCTTGATTATTGTATTGTTTTGTTGTAGTTTCCGTTATGTTATTTGCTATTTTTGTTACTGTTTGTTGTTTCTTTTTCGGGCAACTTTGGACTGTTTTTCTTGAGCCGAGAGTCTATCGGAAACAACCTCTCTACCTCTGAGGTAGAGGTAAGGTTGCGTACACTCTACCCTTCCTAGACCCTACTTTGTGGGACTACACTGGGTATGTTGTTATATATAAACTGCAACAGTACATGTGCAGTTATCCATAATTACAAAAAGAAAAAATAGGAAGATGTTCTAATCTATTACTCCCTCTGTCCCACTTTATATGACCTAGTTTGATTTGGCACGGACTTTAAGAAAGAAAGGAAAACTTTTGAAACTTGTGGTCTAAAATAAGTCTTAGATGTTTGTGTGGCTGTAAATCATTTCATTAAGGGTAAAATGAGCATTTTAATGTTAAATTATTACTAAATATAGAAATGTGTCATTCTTTTTGGGACTGACTAAAAAAGAAAGTGAGTCATATAAAGTGGGACAGAGGGAGTAATTACTTACGAAGATCCTAAAACATCAATAAAAAAGTTTGTACCTTCCATATATTCTTGTTTACACCAAAAATAGAAAAGGGCCAAGGAAATCTTCAGCTTGTGGATAGAGCTAGATTTATCTTCAAAACATCTCTATTTTCTCTATTTCCAAATTATCCACCAGATGCAGGCTAGGACAATCTTCCATCTTTATTTCTAGTCAGAGTAACTACGGTATTTGTTCCAGCATTCCAAAATTTCAAGGGTGTCCCTTGGCATTACCCACATGATTCCTTCAAATTCATAAAAATCCTCCATAGTTGTATTGATATCTTGCAATGCAAAAAAAAGAGTTGGTCTCTGCCTCTACTCCACACGTATAGCATCTAGAACATAAGTGGAATCCCCTCTTGGTTAGGTTATCCGGGGTTAAAACTGCTTTCCTAGCCAAGAACCATGAGAAGTTTAGGTTTAATACAAATAATTTATGAAGATATTTGCTTGTTCTAGGCAAAACACCTGCTTGCAAGCTAGTGTTTTGCAATTTCTAGCCTTGAAGAATAGTTGTTTATGACTAATAAGCATTCATCCCGTGAAGATTGAACATTTATAGTTAAGCATTAATGTAATGTCTTCCATTAGATTTATAGCCTTTTTGGCCAAGATTCTGGGATGCAAAAAATGATTAGTTTAGAGAGTTGAGGTGTTTGGCCAAACTTTTAGAAAAAAAATGTGTTTAGTAGTAGCAGAAGTTGTTTTTCAAAAGCTAAAAAAAGTGTCTTTTCTCCTGAAGCACTTTCGGGACCTTGGCCAAGCAAAAATTATTGTTCTAATACTGCAAAGTGTTTCTCAAGTTGATCATCCAAACACAAACGGCTACTCACCAAAGTACTTTTTCGAAAAGCTTTTCTGATAGAAAGGGTAAAGATGTTGTCCATGGAAGTTAACATGGAATGTCAGGGGGATGGCCATTATCAAAATGGGGGTTAGGGAATGGGGGTCGGATCTTTTGTGTCTTCAAGAGACCAAAATGGAGTTGATGACAGACGTGGTTAAGAGAAGTTTATGGGGAGGAAGATGGGTGAAATTTGATTGGGTATTGGCTTTAGGGAATGCAAGGGGTATTATTATATTATGGGATGAAAGGAAAATGGAAGTTGTGGAGGTAAGGGGGAGTTCATGAATGCAGCCCGTGTAAAAACTTTGTAGAGTGGGATTTTGGAGGCTTGTGCGGTCCAGTAGGGGAGGGATCTAACGAGAGGTTTTGGGAAGAGATGATTACTTTTATGGCAAGGTGGGAGATACCTTGGGTGTTAGGAGGAGACTTTAACACGATAAGATTTTCGGAGGAAAGGTTAGGCTGTAGGACGATATCTAGGGCGACGGAAGAGTTTACGGAGTTTGTTGATAGTCAGTGCCTTATTGACCTTCCTTTGACAAGGGCAAACTTTACTTGGGTCAGAGCAAGAGATTCCATTTCAAAATCTAAGTTTGATAGATACTTGGTGTCTACTGATTGGGAGATGGTTCCAGATGTGTTGTAAGTTCCATTGCCCAAATTGACCTCAGATCATTCGCTTATTGTGCTAGATGGGAGTAGAAGGAGGAGTTTGCGTATTCCGTTCAGGTATATGGTTCATAGCACCAAAATTTTTGTAGATAGAGTAAATGTTTGGTGGAATGGATATGAAGTTGTTGGTACACCATTTTCCTAACTTGCTTGCAAGTTGAAAAGGTTAAAAGGAGATAAGAAAGTTGAACAATGAGGTGTTTGGGAGGGTGGAAGTTAAAATGAGGGAGTTAATAAATGATGTGGGGGAGATAGAGCATGCAGAACGGTGATGGGGTTAAAAGAGAGGGAGAGAAATAGGAAGGAGGAGGCAATAGGGGAGATTGCCGCTTTAGCGGTTGCTTTGGAAACTAATTGGAGGCAACAATCGAGGGTGTTGTGGTTGAAAGAAGGGGATTCTAATACAAAGTTCTCTCATAGGGTTATTGTTGCAAATAGGAGGAGGAACTTCATTGAGTCATTAGATGTGAGTGGAAAGGTGTATGAGGGAGATGAGGGAGTGAAGGGGGCCGTTGTAGGGTTTTATGAACTTACATTTAAGGAAAATGTCAGGTGGAGACCAAAATGAGGGGGGGTTAGTATTTAGTCAGGTAGGTAGGAGAGGGATAAGGGAGTGGTCGAAAAGGACTATAGTAGAAGAAGAGGTGAAGGAACCGGTGGAGAATTGCACGGGGGACAAGGCTCCGAGGCTGGATTCACTTAAGCTTTTTTCCAACAGTGTTGGAGGATAGTTAAAGGTGAGTTGACGGAGACCATTGCGGAGTTTGAAGAAACTGGGGAGTTTGGAAAAGTCTTAATGCCACTTTTGTTACCATTGTGCCAAAGAAGGAAGAAACATCGAGTATAATTGATTTTAGACCTATTAGTCTAGTAGGAAGCATTTACAAGATTATCTTTGAAGTGCTTTTTAATATACTAAAAAGGTTTTGGAAGACGATGTCCACTTCACGGAATGCTTTTCTTCCGGAAGGAAGACAAATACTAGATGCAGCATTGGTGGCAAATGAAGTGGTTGATTCTGGGAAGAGAAAAGGTGAACCGGGAATTTCATGTAAGTTGGACTTTGAGAAAGGTTACGATCATGTGAATTGGGATTTTTTAGATCTCATTACGTTGAAGATGAGTTTTGGGGACAAATGGAGGAGATTGATCAAGTTTTGCATTTCTACTACCAAATTCTCTATTTTGGTGAATGGGAGTCCATGCGGTTTCTTTGGGAGTTTGAGGGGCTTGAGAGAAGGGGTTCCTTTATCACCTATGTTATTCATCTTGGTAATGGAGGCTTTGAGCAAAATGATGGATAAGACGGTCTTTGGAGACCTTTTGAAGGGCTTTGATGCTTCTTTTAGAGGGCATAACAATGTGAAAGTTACTCATCTTTTATTCGCAGATGACACATTGGTCTTCTGTGATGCAAAGGTCTCAACTAGATCATTTGCAACAGATTCTGATTTGGTTTCAGGTTGTGTCAGGCCTTGAATCAATTTCAGAAAATGTGAGATCACATCAGTCGGAGAAGTGGATAATACTAAGGAGATGGCGCAGGTGTTGAAATGCAAGGTGGCACTCTACGTACTACATATCTAGGATTACTATTGGGTGCCTCAAGTAAAGATCATGCAGTGTGGGATCCAATGATTGAGAGAGTAGAGAAACGGCTTGCGAGATGGCAAAAGAGGTACTTGTCAAAAGGAGGTACAAAAGTGTTGATCAAAAGCACCCTGTGTTGATCAAAAGCACCCTTTCTAGCGTTCTTACATATTTCATATCACTTTTGCAGGCCCTGGAAAAAGTGACTGAAAGGTTGGAAAGATTTCAGCGTAATCTTTTATGGGATACAATGAAAGACATTAAGAAGTTTCATCTAGTGAATGGGAGAGTTGTCACATCTCCAAAGGAATGCGAAGGACTCAGAGTGAAAGATCTCAAGATGTCTAATAAAGCTAAGTTAGGAAAGTGGTTATGGTTTTATGGAGATTTGGGGTGGAGTAGAATGCTTTCTGGGGGGGGGGGGGGTTGGTAGTGGATTAGTATGGCACCTTGGAAAATGGGAGGAAGACTAGAAACATTATTACTCCGTTTGGGTGTGGTTTGCGTAGGAGTTTTATGAAGGGCTGGGAAGATTCAGAAGGAACCTTCAGGATTAGGAGATGGAAGAATTTCACAATTTGATTGAGTTTTTGTACGGGCTTGACACACCAAATAACTTATCAGATGTACGGAGGTGGCGGGAGAGTGGAGATTTTACTACAAGAGATCACTAGTGAGAGAGGAATTTCCTTTCCTCATGACTCTATTTGGATACCTAGAGCACTGAGGGAGGTGTGTCTCTTTGTATGGTTGGCGGCAAGGAGCGTGATTTTAACCGCGGAAAATCTGAGGAAGAGGAGGATCACTTATGTTAGTTGGTGTTTTATATGTAAGAGTGCAGACAAAAGTATTGATCTCCTATTGCACTGCAAAGTGACTAGCCGGTTATGGAGGGTGGTCCTCAACTTGGTTAGGTTGCAATGGGTGATGTCGGGCACAGTGAAGCAAGCTTTACAAAGTTGGACTCACAATAGCGAGAAGCCCAAGGGCATGGAAGGTTACCTCTTTAGCAATCATGTGGGTCATTTGGAAAGAGTGAAATAGGAGGGCTTTTGAAGGGGTGGAGCAAGATTTTGTAAAATTGCAAAGTAGTATTTTGTCGTTAGTTTCTTTTCGGTGTACTTATGAGGTCCCTCTTTGAATAGAGAATTGGATTTTGTTGAGAACCATATTTTGGTGTAGAGTCTCTTATTTTGGTATACGCTTGTAAACGGGATTTTCCCAATTGGTAATAAAATTATTTACCTTGTAAAAAAAAAAGGAAATTTTGGAAGTTTGGCCAAACAAGCTATTTATCTATTAGCTTAATGCTCTTAAATCCCCCTGCCTCTTAACGCTTTTGCGGTATAAAGAAGTTAATTTGGATGGTTGATGAGAATCTTATGGTTTTCTTGCATTGTACTGTACTTCCTTTTTTTTTTTCTTTCCACTTTTCTCTCATAAACTTTTTGGCGTCACATTTTATATAGGATAAATGGAGAAATTTAAATGTTAGTGCCAATGGACAAGGACCAAGAGATAAATCAAGGACACAGAAAGTGAAGACTAATCCTGATGCTGCAGCAGCTCCATTGCCCATCACGCAGGCTCCTGTTTCTGCCACTCTAGTTCCACAAGATGCATTAGCAGACACTGTTATGGAAGATTCTTCAAAATGTGCATTAGATGGAAAAACTGCCTCGAAGTTTGTGTTTCTGGATTTCCTTTTCAAATTCTTAAATAGTCCAGGGAATGAGACTTGTCAAATCCATATCCTTTTGAGATAACAAATGCATTTCCTTCAGAATTTCTAACTTAAATCACTGTGATGTGGGAAAAGATAAGCGATAGTTGGTTTTCCTTGAATTGTATAAAGTGCATCAATATGGTAATCTATTAACTGCTGATTCTGGGGTGAAACAATTTGGTCCGTTATGGATAGACGGGCACAAAGATGTAATCTATCGTATGCCCTTTTACTAGCCCAATAAAGAGTCTTGTATGTCAAATTGACCTTATTAGAAATCCTGTGATGGATGCTCGTCATTTCGTTTCTTGGTATCTCACTTATTAGAAATCCTGTGATGGGAAGAGAAGTATAAGTGAATATATAGGTGGAAGAACAAACATATTTTAGTGCTTGATAGCCATTATGTACATTGCCATTTTTCATTTTTTTCTCTTTGTTCCTAGTAATTCTGTCTATGTTTTCTTGAAATAATATTATTGCTTTATTCGTAGGTACAATCAAATGATATATGATGCACTTTCAAGTCTAAAAGAGCCAAATGGATCAGACACAAGCTCACTTGTTAACTTCATTGAGGTATACAGAGACATCATTACACTTTCTGGTTTCGCTTTTGGCTTTTCTAGCCATCTAAGAGGTACCACTGTCACATATACCCCTTGACATTCAAACAGACTGTTACTTATGGTTCAAGTCCTAACAGAGACAAAAACACTAAGTGATTTCTTCCCATCTGTCCTAGCCTTGGTGGATAGAGTTACCTAGTACCTGTTGTTGGTGGGAGGTGGCAGGTATCCCGTGGAATCAATTGCTTGGACACCAGGGTTATAAAAAAACAGATTGTTACTTATATTTTACCAGAAGCACTATGATATAGGCAATCAATGTGATTTTGACCATTTACGAGAAATGAATTTTAAGTTTTCTGTAGGTAGATAAGAGTACGATGCAATCATAACAATAGGATGTCAACAATCTATGAAATAGCTACAGTTTCAAGGTCATTAAAATGATAATTTGACATATATAGGGGATGGAGACTTTATTTTTGTCCAACATAAAGACCTAAAGAATTTGTGTTTGTTCTTATTTACATCTATGTTTTCTTCATCACACTTGAAAGACATGACAGACAGAATGTACTTACCATCCCGCAAGATATCCAGGTTCTCTCCCTCAGTCCCTCTTGTGGCAAACAGAGCTAGTATTCATTCCAGGAAAAAGGAAAATATATCAACTTTGATTAGTGAAACAGAACTAAAAGCATTTTTAAGGAAATCAAGTCAATTTGGTTAATAAACAAAAAGGAAAATGTTTACCCATTGCCTGATGAGAAATAGTTGCAGACTGACTGCAGAAGTATGTCATATGAAGTTCAAACTATTGAGTTCCAATAATTCCAATAGTTGTTTTCTTGTCTGATAAATATAGATATCAAATTATTGCAGAACTATGCAATACATAACAGAAGTGGGCATTTCTTATTGTGTTTGTATCTATTGCAGCAAAGGCATGAGGTGCCCCAAAACTTCAGAAGGCTGCTGAGTTCTAGGCTGAGGAGGCTTGTTCAACAAGACAAACTTGAAAAGGTCACTTTATTTTTTTTTTCATTTATCAGCTTGGTTACTGATAGCAATTGCCTTTGCAACTTCTTTTGTTGCCAAAAGGCTAATTCAAATTATTAGCATAAAATGTGCATTCTTGTTCTCCAAGTTTTTTGAAGAACTATCAAATAAATATATCCAAGTAGAACCCAGTCATGAACACCCTTTTAAAACTAATAGCTTGGTTAATGAGTATGCTAAGTTTTGGTTCCAGTTTCCAGCTGTTTGAGTCTGGTGTAGTAGCACAATTAAGGTCACGATCACCAAGTTGTGTCTCACGCCCCAACCTGGATGAGGCAGACCATGCTCTATATGAACACATGAACCTGATGTGTGTGTGTATATATATATTGAACCATATGACATAACTTAGTCAGAAAGCACGTGATTGATACAATTGGCAAGTTCTAACAAAAAAACTGTAAGTACATAAAGGGCCACTGAGCTCGAAACATATGTCAGGCGTACAACCCACTGATATCTGAGTACTGACATATACAACTAAAAATACCCACACAGGTATAAGAAGCCTCTTCTAGAATCTGACAATTGAATACTTGTCGGGACAGAGCCCCGACCTACCCATACTGTGCATATACATCAAAAGAGTATCTAGACCCAACTTGGCTCCAGATAGAAATGGAGCTCATCAATCAACAACTGAATGTCTGAGCAGATGCCCAGCAAGGTGATCTGCTACCCTATGCGTCTGAACCTGCATTGTAAAATGCAGCGCCCCCGGCAAAAGGGATGTAAGTACATTACAATGGTACTTGTATGTAAAGCAGACTGAATAACAGGAAATAACTGGAAATCTCATAAAAGAGAGATGTGAAACATAGCCTACTGAAGACATTTGAAAGCTGAAGACGAATAAGAGTCATTCTCTCGTAATTGTAACATCTGAATAGTTCTTTAGACTTAGTTTTGTTGGTTCTGTATGCTTAGCTTATTATGAATCTTTGTACTCACATGATCCTTTAGCCTCTGGAAATATAGAACATGTTAACTTTTAAATAATGCTTCAAATAACATAAACATTTGAATCTCACTATAACCCCACTTTGTGTGAATACACTGGGTATGTTGTTGTTGTTGTATTTGAATCTCACTATAGACTTCTTGAAACTTACTGAACTTGTAACATATAAGATTAGGAATGAGGATATTCGGGATAAGGTGGGAGTGGCCTCCGTGGAGGACAAGATGAGGGAAGCGAGTTTGAGATGGTTTGGACATGTGAAGAGGAGATGCATAGATGCACCAGTAAGGAGGTGCGAGAGGTTGTCTATAGAAGGTACGAGGAGAGGTAGAGGTAGGTCGAAGAAGTATTGGGGAGAGGTGACTAGACAGATATGGTGTAGCTTCAGGTTACCGAGGACATGACCTTAGTTAGGAGGGTGTGGGGGACGCGTATTAGGGTAGAGGGTTAGTGAGTAGTGTAGTATTGTCTTGTTTGTCGAGGGTTTAGGTTGGTTGGTGTTTGTAGTTGTACTAGCCATTTTATTATAGTTCTTGTTTTTGATGTTTATCATTGTTTATTGTGTTTCGATTATCACACTATGTTGTTGTTGTTCCTTTCAATTAGTTGTTATGTTTTATTTTTTGTTCCCTTCTTCGTACTTGGATTTTCTGCACTTGAGCCGAGGGTCTTTCGGAAACAACCTCTCTACCTCCACGAGGTAGTGCTAAGGTTTGCATACACTCTACACCCCCCTCCCCACCAGACCTCACTTGTGGGATTTTTCTGGGTATGTTGTTGTTGTTGACTTTGTGAATAACTACTGTGCAGACCCAAGGCAAATAGATCATTATGCTAAGGTCTTGTGAATCTGAAAGCATTAACTAAATCTTGATCCCTTATGCTTAACTTATTTCTGTTGTTACACCTTCTAAGTCATTTAGCTTAGTTCTTTTGGATCTGCATTCTTGGCTTGTCCGAGACTTTATTCTTACCTACTTCTGTAGTCTTTGAAAATAGTATTTAGTACTACTATGGCCACTTCTGGGGGCCTAGTGATTTAAAACAAAATCAATTGTCATATGACCACTTCTGTGGGCCTAAAGATATATTGTGGCCACGCTGATGGCCTAAAGATATATTCTAGCCACACTGGGGCATCATAACTTTACAAGATATTATATCTGACCACACTAGGGACATCATGACTTTACACGATATCATATCTGTTGTGGCCACTCTGGGGGGCCTCGTGACTTTACATGATAATAACATACTAGGGCCACTCTGGAGACCTATTCTGATCGACATACAACAATTAATGTGAAAGAGCCACAAAAGGCATACAACATGTAAGCTGAATACTACAATTCTGGGAATCTTATAATAACTTCAGGAATACATTAACCTAGTTCATTATGCTTATTACACTAGGAACTAATTCATGAGTTGTTATGGCCACTCTGGGGGCTTTGTAATTGCACACAACAAAAGATACAGATAAGCAACTAGGGGAAAATAATGCATTTTTGCGACATCTTGTTCTATCTTCTACAACTCATTAGATCTAATTTGTTTGTGCTGATATAGTCACCTCAGAAATAGAGGAATATTGACATTTAATATACTAACATCTCATATAAGAGGAAGACTGACATATGAGTGATCATAAGAGCTTAAGGCTTCATTTGCTTGCACTTAATGGAGGTCTGAATCTGAATGGTTAAGACCTTAGGCTATTCAGTGCATTTGTTTTCATTAAGATTTAAGCACTTAATTGGTCTGAATGGGTCTTAACCATTAAGATCTAGAACAAAGTCTTAATACCATTAAAAGGTATTCTTGTATGGATAATATTCACCACTACTCTTTCCACAATCATCAGTCACCACCACTTACCACCTTTGCCATCACAACTACCACCACCATTATCGTTGTCAACTACCAACCACCACCACCAACCACTACCGCCTCCAACCACTACCACACATACCACCTCCATCATTATAATTATATCAATTGCCACCACCATCACCGATACCTCCACCACCACTATCAACTACTATCACCACTGCGGCCAATCCTAATACTAACCAACTCCACCATCACAACTAGCACAACCGCCAATTACCACCAACACACCGTCAATCTATGTTGCTTGGACTCTTCAAAAATGTCATCGGGTGCTTGTCAGATCCTTCAAGAGTAGTGCATTTTTGGACGATCCGACACGGGTGCGGCTACATTTTTGGAGATCCCGAGCAACTTAGCCATCAACCATCACACATTTTTCAGCCACCACTACCACTGTTGTCACCGTCAGCGCCACCTCCACCACTATCGGCCACTACCACCAGTACGGTCAATTCCTACTACTAACCACCTCCATCATCACAACTAGAATCGCTGCCAATTACCGCACATGCTTAAGTCACCACAATCAGCATCGCCAACTGTTATTCTTTCAACATTAACCAACTTCACCATCACAAAACCACCACTAACACTACCAATCGCCACAATCATGACAGTCACTACAACAACACCCACCTCTACCATCACAACCTATGTTGCTCGGACTCTTCAAAAATGTCATCCGGTGCATGTCGGACCCTTCAAAAGTAGTGCATTTTTGGAGGATCCGACACGGATGCAGCAACATTTTAGGAGAGTCCGAGCAACTTAGATCACAACTATCACCGCCAATTTTACTAGCCACTAACACCAACTATTACCACCACCACCGCCACTACAAACCATCTCCATCATCACTAACAAACATAAATGTTTCATTTTTTTAATCAAATAATAATTTTATTTTATTAAATTAAATATTTTTCTAATATATAATTACTTTTTTATTTGAATTGTATTTTTGTTATATTTACAAATAAATAAATTATGCATATTCAGATGTTGAAAAACAAACGGTCTTAATCGTTCAGCATTCAGTTCTAGAGACAACATCTTAATCATTCAGATATGCATTCAGATTCAGTAATCTTAATGAAAACAAATGAGGCCTAACTCACTAATGGGTCGTTTGGTAGGGTGTATAAGAGTAGTGCAGGATATGATGTGTTATTAATGCTTGCATTAGTAATGCTGGTATTAGTTATGTTGAGATTTTTCTTATGCGGTGTTTGGTTTGGTGTATTAAAATAACATGCGTTGCATAGTGTTTAAAAAAGATATTTGTTTATAAAAATACCCTCCACAAATATGGTGGAAAGGATGTGAAAAAGGTTTTGAGGGGCAATTGTGTCTTTAATCATACTAATGCATGCATTAGAACTCATCGCATTACTAATACCATGGATTTTCATGTATTAGTTATATACATCTTAATACCAAATAGAGTGTATAACTAATGGTTGCTTGTATTATTTTTTCTAATACACAAGTGTACCAAACAAGGTACTAGTAATACATAAAGCTAATGCTTGCATTATTTTTTCTAATACATTCTACCAAACGACCCCTTAAGAGTGATGACAACTAGGCACACATGCACTCATAAAGCATATAGCACTTGGCACATAATACGTTATAGCCATTTATATATTAACAAGTTCTTTTAGCTCCTTGAGATCAATATAGGCTACAAGGCTGTTAGGATTTTTAGAAAAGGATCGAGTCACAGGACGATGAATAGAAAATTCTAAATCAATTGACTTCGACTTTCCCTTGCCTTTGTTGGAATTCCTAGATCGACCTATTTTGTATATAACTTCAGCTCGTTAAAGGGAGGCTGAAACCTTAGAGTTCAATGGAAGAGAGAACTCCCGTTTCTTGTTTTTTATTGATTTACAACTTACTGATTTATTCCTTAGCAACCTCTTTAAATAGGAGTCTTATTACAGCAATAGGAAGTCTAATCCTTGTAAAGGTAGGAGACATAAATCTTATTCTAAACTAATAACTATAGTTAACCTAATCCTTATGAAACTATGAAACATAAATTCTATTCTAGAATAATAAAGAAAGCTACGAAAAATATAATTAAATACTTAATTTAATTGGCTTCAACGCATCCACAACATTACCCCCACAATGAAAGAGCTTGTCCTCAAGCTTGAATTTCAGGGCAGTCATCCAGAACTTCTGGAATTTTGTCAACTTAATCATCCAATTCCAGCCAGAGAAGTCGTTTGCACTGGTGAGTGGTTGAATATTGTTCGTCACAATTATAGCATAATCCCTTAGCTCTTCTCTCTGCCATTTCTACACGAGTTAATTGCTTGATAAAAGGGGTTTGATTGCTGGTTGGGTATAAGCCGAGGTAAATGAGCCGTCTAAACTAGTAGCAGATTCTGTCGAGTTTGTTGTGCTATTAAGACTTGTCCGAGACTGCTGCCATGCCCCCTCACGAATATTACTTACTTTTTATAGTTGTTTTTGTTCTAAAGCCCTAGATACACTTACGGCTGCCGATAAGTCAGGTGGTTTGAACAACTGCACATCTATTCTGATTGAACCATCCAACCCCGCCATAAATATTCCCACGTGCAAGTGTTCTGGAATAAGCTCATCAGCCCTAACCAACTTTTCTTGAAACTGACGTTGATAAATCTCAACTGTACCATTTTGCCGAAGCGTGACTAATTCGCCCACCGGATTGCTACTTTCAGGAGGTCCAAATTGCTGGAAACATTTCTGAAATTCTTCCCAACTCATTTGGCCCTTTGCTCGTTTAAGCTGAAAATACCATAATTGTGCTTCTCCCAACATGTGAAACCCAGTCACTCCAACTTTTTCCGCCTCCGTTGTATGTTGATTTTCAAAACATTGTTCACAACGATGTACCCAAATTAATGGGTCGTTGGTGCCATCATAAGTAGGAAAATCCATATTTGCATGCCTTGGTACTGTTGAATGGGAATTACCACTCGTTGGATGATTTTGATCGGCCAGTTTAATTGGCAGTGTATTGCCTTTAGTAACAGGAGTTGTTGATCTGCCAGTCATTGGGGCGGTATTCGACTCAGTTCCGTGGGTTGCTGGTTTTGTGGAGCCAATTCCCAAGCTAGAGAATTGTTCTTGGATGACTTGGGCAATTCTTTCGCCGAGGCGTTGCTACATTGCTGCAAGTTTAGAGTCCATTAATGTTTCTGTAATCACACGTTCTTCCTGAAATCTGGAATTGATCTCATTGCCCATTGTGTTAGGCTCTGATACCAAATTGTTAGAATTATTAGAGAAGGATCGAGTCACAGGACGATGAACAAAAAAGTCTAAATTAATTGACTTCGACTTTCCCTTGCCTTTGTTGGAATTCTTAGATCAGACCTATTTTGTATATAACTTCAGCTCGTTAAAGGGAGGTTGAAATCTTGTTCAATGGAAGAGAGAACTCCAATTTCTGTTTTTTGTTGAAATACAACTTACTGATTTATTCCTCGGAAACCCCTTTAAATAGGAGTGTTAATCCTTAAGAAAGTAGGAAACATAAATCCTATTCTAAACTAATAACTATAGTTAACCTAATCCTTATGAAAACTATGAAACATAAATCCTATTCTAGAATAATAAAGAAAGCTACTAAAAATATAATTAAATACTTAATTTAATTGGCTTCAACGCATCCACAACAAAGGCCTCAGGATAATCGTCCGTTTTCTTCACATGATTTAGGTCACAATGGCTCATGGGATACTCGCCTGACTTATAACACATGATTTTGCCACATTGGGCTCACGGGTACTCACTCGACATATAACACAATATCAAGTATATTGTGGCCACTCTAGGGGACTAGTGACTACACACGCAAATAATGTAAATGGGCCAAACAAGGCATACAACATGTAAACTGATTGTTTAACATTCTGGATTACCTCATCTTACTATAATGTATCAGACATGATCATTAAGCTTGTTACACTAGGAACTTAGTTCGTTAAGCTCGTTATACTGGGAATTTAGTTCATTAAGCTCGTTACACTAACAACTGTCATTAAGCTCGTGACACTAGGAACTGATTTTCTAATACGCGCCAGAATCATCTCAATTTAGAGGAATTAGACATCTCATAATAGAGGGACATGTGACATTTCAAGTGTAAATATATGGGCAGCTCAATGAAGACTTATAAAATGTATCAAGTGACTTGAAAGCTCGACTTTAAGGGGGAGGGGGTGCAACAAGTGAACAAATGAAGCTTGTAGCATGTAGGGACTCTTGTTACGTGTAGTCTAAGGTCCCATTGACTTATATAAGAAAAACATATGACATGGAAGTCGTGCCTTAGCGGCGAAAATGGTTTTAGCCTTACATACCTCAATTTATGATTCTGAATAATTTTGAAGATTTGACCCTTTGGGATATTAGTCTACAATTAAGGTGCATAATGAAGCTAATATTAGCAGCTAATCAGAAGTGTGGGCCCCACAAACAGTACATCAAACACATGACAGGCAGCAACCCCGTACAGCCCTCAAACAGTTGGTGTATCACCACACCCTCCTTTTCCACCTCACTGCAACTACGCATGACCCTTCTCGTTAGGTCGCCCACACTCCCCCAACAACATAATGCATAAAACAACCCCAAAACTTCTCTATACAATAGGAAAAACTTGAACTCACGGTTTCCGATCACCGTCCCGTGGGTTCTTACTAAAAACATGTCTAGAATTTCTCAGCCGAGCTCATAGACAAGGGGAGATGAAGAGGGGCAGAAACCTTATCTCAATTGATGGAGATTCTGCCTCTTTTACTTTGGTTCTTCAAGAATAGGGCTGTCTTTCAAACTTGAACTTGAGAAGAAGTGAAATTCACTGGAGAGCTAAGGGGAGAAGATGGGGTGACCTTGGCTGCCAAAGTTCTTTAATTACTTCACTTTAATTTCCTTGAAGTAAACCTCCAATTTCTTGAAGCTAAGAGGAGAGGGGGATGAGATTTGGGACTGTTTTGGTGAGAACACCTTGGGAGCTATGGGGGAAATAAGGGGCAGCCTGGTTGGTTGGTTGGGAGAGAAAACCCAAGAACCCTAATTGTTCTTGATTAGAGATGAAGAGAAAATGAGGGCTGCCCCTATATCTTCATTTCGGGAACTTTTGGGCTGTATATAACCCCTATATCTTCACCGCGTCTCTTTCTTATTTTCCTTTGATTTGGGACCTTTTATTTTAAGTAGGTGCATCACCTACTTGGGCAAGTAAGTGAAACACACAGCTTACTCATCGTGTCACATTCCAATTTTCTTTCCCAAATCTTATTTCCTTCAACTATTACTTAGCATTTGTACACTTGAATGCTTAGACTTTAGGCTCAAATATAACCTTACTTTTCCCAGTTTAAATAATCCCATCGACATCAACTTAGTCGTACACATATTGGAGGATACGGAGTATTACATTGTGCAGTATCCTGTGCATACATCATAATGTGGCTTTGCTGCTCAGCGTTTTATGGAGTGAGATGTTTGCATCTTTTAGGCAGAGTTATTCTTCTTTGATGGGTAAGTGTGTTTTTGGTTATCTAATATGGTTGGATGGAAGAGAATGTTTGCATCTCTCATAGTTGAGTTCTTTCACATACTTCTTCTAGGCCTGTGCAGGTGTTTTTGGTGGATACCAGTCACTTGTTTGTTTATTTAGCTCTTTTTGTTGGTAGATGGGTGTTCGTCATTATCCTTGGTTAATTTATTTTACATCAGTAGAAGTGCATCTTCTCCGCAGCTTTCTCTTCTATCATATAATCATCTGTTATAATTTCTGGATTTTTGAAACTGGAATCAGAGGACAATCTAAAGAGCGTAAATGAATTAGTTGTATATTTGATGAACCACCGAATACTGCATCCTGGTATTTGTGTCAAGATTGAAAGTTTGATTTCTGGCATTTTGTTTTGCGGCGTCTGCTGCAGATTGAGAATTGCTACAGGATTAAGAAAGAGGTCTTGGAAAAAACAAAGACCGCTACCCCAAAACAAAAACATGTTGGGCCAAGGCAGTTTCCAAATAGTGCCTATCTTGGTGACACTGCCGAAGAAGCAGCAATCACTGCTGCTTATAAGGTTGCAGAAGCTGAAAATAAATCATTTGTAGCAGCTGAAGCGGCCAAGGAAGCTGAGAGAGTCTCAAAGATGGAGGAAGACAGTGATAATTCACTACAGGTGTACAAGGATATCTTCGACAAATGTATGTTTCTTCCTACTCATCATGTTCATGTATTGTATTTTAAATTGTCTTGCGAGACATTTGCTTATATCTTTTTTTTCTTGCATCAACAGGTTCACATGGTGAAATTGTACTACTAATGGCATGATATGGTCTTTCCCCTTATTTGTAAAGTCAGAACTAGCTGTTCAGAACCTCTGAAGTAGTAAATGTTATTCTATTCATAGCAAGTAGTGATATGCAGTTTGTTGTTAATTTATGTATTAGGGATGACCTTTGAACAGATCCTCACCTCCTATTATGTATTCTACGTAACAAAAAATAGAGAGGGGGAGATTATTTTAAAGCTAGAGATTTGATGCTTGTAAATCATGCACTTCTTTCTAGCTGGAAAAATTGATAGAGTGCTCTGCTTTTACTTCCTGCTGAGTAGGTTTGGCACAACTTCAGTGTATTCATCACTTTTCGAAGTTGACAAAGAAATGAGTTGTGTTAGAGTGGAATTGATGTTTCCATTTTACACTGCAACTGCCTCTGCGTTACTCACTTCAATGCTCTTTGCCACTCCTCGGAGCTATGGTTGGACTCTTGAATGTATAATTACCTCATATTGAACTTTCTATATGTGGGTCTGTATAAGTATCAATTTGTTTGATACAAAATTCTATGCGGAATCACACTATGCGATCTCCATTATAGTCTCCTAATTGAATCTGTATGCTTTTGTTACCCTTCAGAAAAGAAATGAATGCTTTTGTTTGGTCGTTGATGAATGTATGAAGAGTTCTATGGCAGTGAATTGTGTTTTCTCATGTTTCCAAAAGATTATAATGCAAATTTTCAGTGATACTGACTTTTGCCAGTTAGCTTCTATTTTGCTATCGTATTTTTCTTTCAATCCCGTTTTGATTACACTTCCTTTGAGTTGAGGGTCTATCAGAAACATTCTGTTTGCCGCCACAAAGGTAGGGTAAGGTTTGCGGACATTCTACTCTCTCCAGACCCTATTTGTGGGATTACACTGGGTATATTGTTGACAAAGCAGAGGTTGTTTCATCACATAAGTATGCTTTAGAATGATGAACCTCTTTCGTCAGGTGTAGCAATATTTGTCATAATTGTTCTGATGTTTTCTTTAGGGTTTGATGAATCTTGTTCTTATGATATTTTCTTCAGCGTTTGGGGAATCTTGTTCTTCTGATGTTTTCTTTAGCGTCCCAGGAATCTTGTTCTTTTGATGTTTCCTTAATTCTCCACCAAATATGTATAGAAGAGATCCTCTTCTTTTATGAAGTTTGTAATCAAGTTCAACGATCCCCACAAATGTTGTTTAACATAATTGCTAAAGCTTAACTCTAAGTACTAAAAGGAGGTTGCCATGCACAAACTTCAAATCACTAACGACGACAACATATTCAGTAAAATCTCACAAGTGGGGTTCGGGGAGGGTAGAGTGTACGCAGACCTTACCACTACCTCGTGAGGTAGAGAGCAAACTTATTGAATATACCTTTTCTCACAAAATATTCTTCACTAGGTAAGGAAAAAAACTTGTCAGGTAATGCTGTTTCATTTGCCTTTTTGCTCTTCAGATTAATTAGGCACTTTTTCAGATGACACGCATTCTGTAATAAACATGCATACAAATTATATAACCATGACTGAGAATGCATTCTGTGACGGGTAAACAAATAGCACAATGGTGATAAGGAATGTGAGTTCCACGGCACTATACTGTTGATTAGAACTCTATGAAAACTTTGATCTATTTGACTAGAAATAAACGTCAAGAGGCACAGATTATTTGAAAACACAAAAATCGTGCAACTTGCATACAAACAAAAAACAATTGAAGGATGCCTACCTAAACAAAAGGAATAATTTTGCATACAAATGAAAAATTCATATTCAGAATGATTTCAAATAAAACCAGTAGAAAGCTAGCCGAGACACGTAGCCTAGTTAAAACATGACACTTGGAGCGCATTAGGAATTATGCAAAGCACAGACGAAACGCGTGGCCAAATCAAGCAAGAACACGTGGAAGATGGCAGAAGTAATGGTATTACTCCGAGAGGCCGGTGGTACAATCCGCCCTGTAGGAATTAGATTAGACCGAGGCTCGGTACGCCCGGAGGAGAAGTCAGCAGCCAACATTAGTCGTCATGAAACTGCCCCACGAAAGAAGCCAAATGTTACTCTTTTCTCGTAAATGCTATTAATTGTACTCCCTCCGTCCCATATTATGTGGCACCCTTTCCTTTTTAGTCCGTCCCAAAAAGAGTGTCACCTTACTATAATTAAAAAAAAATTAACTTTTAAATTCCCCTTTTACCATTAATAAAATGATTTACAACCACTCAAATATTCAAGGATCATTTTAGACCACAATTTTCAAAAGTCTTCTTTTTTCTCTTAAACATAGTGCTAAGTCAAATGCTGTCACATAAAATGGGACGGAGAAAGTATTATTTATCACGAATTATGGAGATTAATATGGACAATCAACCCCTGGAAAACCACCCTATAAAAGTTGTAGGATCATCAACTTGTACATCATCTATTTCTTCTTGACTGAATATTACAATCTCTTTAGCAGTTTCATTACTTGTTCGATTAGCTCATTGCATCAACTAAGTTTGTACGGACATATCTCTAGCGTCGACATCGCTGGAATCAGACAAATTCAGGCTATTCTAATCTTATATTTGTTTAACATATTCGATCTTTTGTTTAGCTTGTTTATTACTTGCTTAGTATTTTATCTCACTCGACCAGGACAGTACTTCTTATTCTATAAACCTCGCGTTAAATTCAATTATATCTTTTTAGGGTAAACAGTTTGGCGCCCACCGTGGGGCAAACAATAATTGTGGTATTATTTTGATCTCTCTAATTCAATAACTAACATACTTTGTTTTTGTGAAGCTGATCAACTAATTGATTAAATGCCTGATATAAGAAAGTCTGTTCAGATCAACACCAACAACAACATCGACCACATGTTGAATAATTTTGTGAATAATGCGGTCGATCCAAAGACTAGGAGATTCAAGCCGCTAATGGAAAAGGATCTCAACATGATCATATGCAAAATGACGGAAACAACAATGACAAAGAGACCATAAGAATCATTGAGACTGATTTGACAAGGATTTTTGCCATGCTGGAAGGTCAACAGAAGAAATATCTCAGGGTACCAGGATCGAGGATTGTGGTGAAAGTAACATCACTGGTTCTGAAAATAGACAGTCCACCAAACTAATGAAATGCTTGCAGGTATTGACTAGTCGGATGGATCGAAATGAGAAAGAATTTTATGCCCGAATGAATCAAATTCCAAGGGCTCCCCTGGTTCTTAAGGATTCAGATTCGAGAAAACACATTCAATTGCCATTTCTACCAAGTGCAACCCCAAAGTTTATACTCAAGAGGTTCATGATGCCCGGCATTTCAAAATATGATGGAACAACAGACCCACAAGAACATATAACATCATACACATGTGCGATAAAAGTCAATGACATAGAACCATATGAGATAGAATAAGTTTTGCTCACAAAATTTGGAGAAACCCTGACCAAAGGGACCATGATATGGTATTTTTTAATACCCAAACACTCTACTAAATCTTTTGAACACCTTGTATATTCCTTATATAAGCGCATGCCAGAGCAAAAAAAGTGCAGACAAGGAAAGTGAACATCTCCAAAATTGCTCAATGAGACACCAAGTTGCTTTGAGAGTTCGTGATACACTTTCAAAGGGAAAGGATGTTGTTGGATCAAGTATATTCCTTATATAAGCGCATGTCAGAGCAAAAAAAATGCAGACAAGGAAAGTGAACATCTTCAAATTGCTCAATGAGACACCAAGTTGCTTTAAGAGTTCGTGATACACTTTCAAAGGGAAAGGATGTTGTTGCCTCCAGTTTTGAATGAATGGTCCGCAAAAGCTTTTACCAAAAGGCTCAACCCGAGGAGCTCAAGTACATCATTAAAATTGAAAGAAAACTTGTTGGAGTTTTCTACAACAACGTGGAAAGATGTCCACAATAGGTACGAATCAAAAATCAGAGTGGAAGATAATCAATTGGCTCCACCTAAGACCAGCACCAGAGAAACCCCATTCTTTTTAGTCTACAGAGCTGAAGCACTTGTACATGTGGAGGTCATAGAACCAAGTTTTTGCTTCAACTACACAAATGGAAAAATAACGATGAAGTTATGTCTATTAACTTGGATCTCGCAAAAGGACGCAAGATTTGGCCTTATTACGAATGAAAGCTCGAAATAAAGGATAAAAAAAAAATACTACAACCGCAAAATCAACCTCTTGTATTTTCAGGAAGGAGATTTAGTCCTTCAAAAAGTAACAAGAAATACTAAAGATCCGAATACGTGGGCCCAAATAATTCAATCGGGGTAGTTGTTGAACCATACCACATAGTTTAACAATAACAAAAGTTACAAAAAAGACAACAACGATACTACTGTAAAGGACAGTTTCAATATTTCCCATACGTAATCCTTTGTATAGACGTTATGACGGACGAATGCTAAGATGGAATAGGCCCGCTATGATCTGAATTGATAAGGTCCTTACTGAGTTACGAAAGTAACTGTGAAAGGATCATACAAATTATTGGACCAAGAAGAAAATGAACTACATAACAACTAGAACACCATCCACCTAAAGTGATATTATTGTTAAAGGTATGTGTTTTATATACTGTAAATCGATACTAGCTTAAAGTGCAGGATAGAAACGAACCATCATGTTTTGGAGAGGACCTACTTCAAATAAGCATGAAAACACATGTTGTAATCTTTTTTCCTTAGACTGATTTTTTTCTCGAAAAGGATTTTTATGAAAAGGTTTTTAATGAGGCAACAAATATAAAATGTGGTACAAAGACTAAAAATCGAAGCACTGAGAACTAGATACAAAAGATGATTCATCCGGTGTCCAAGTCTTCTTAAAATTCACAATTGGACACTAGAGGCTTCTCGAGGTGAAAGAATTAAGATTTTCAAAGGAACAAAGTTGGGGACTGCTTGGGCGAAGAGAATAAGACCTCTGCTCAGAGTAAAAAAAATTGAGGACTACCTTAGAAAGGAGTCCAAAAGCCATCACCCAAAGGCATGACTATGCATGCCAGAGAATGGAGAATGATTCGGGGTAACTGGTCAATTTCATCAAATAGTAGACAAATATAGAATAAAACCTGTTAGCCATACAAAGATTAATACGGTTTATTTATCTCTGCTTGATCGTGAAAAAGACAATTGTACTCGATCTATAGTCGAGAAAATAAAGTATTCATGCAACATCATATCTTGCATTCCTATTATCATAATGTTGAAACATGAATATACAAATCAAATCAAGAACAAAAATGTTATACATGACCAAAAAGTTTCAATGAAAAGATTGAGAATAAAGAGTCATACATAATTGAAAGTTTTAAAAATAATTTTCACGAGAGCAAAAAATTTAGACATGACCAAAAATTTCCAAGGAAAAAATTGAGAACAAAGAGTCATACATAACTAAAAGCTTCGACAAAATCACCTGAGAACAAAAAAGTTTCAAGACTTATGCCAAAGTGAATGAAGACGTCCTCTTCACAAGCATGAAAATAAAGGGGCCTACTTCTTCAAAAATCATAAATTCGGATGAGTTTTCTTAATCAATACCAAAAGATCAGATGTACCAAATCTTGATCCTAAAAGAATAAAAAAAATTGGTCAATCTTTTCTCGACACTAAAGAAAAATCAAATGCATCAATTCTTGAATTTTCTTTTTAACACGTTGATTAAAAATCGATTGAAACCCTTCCTGAATATAAATTACTCAATCTACAAAGGCCTGCAGATACTTAGTTCACAAATGTTATTGCAACCAAAGATCTTGTCATGCCCCAAAGTAAAGGGGCACAACTGGCACCTGATGCCAAAACTTAGGTCCAAGGCGATCCTGCTGAACCATTTGCCAATAGTGCATAGCAGCCACACGCAACCAAGAAATCAAAATTTTTATCTCGGCTTGAAAATAAGCCTTCGACCAGCGAGACCCCTGTCAATAACTTTATAAAGAAAATAGCTACTCCCAACAGTTCATATAAAGTAATAAACAGGTAGACCGCAAGTCCTATTTGGGCCGTCGAGGATACCATAATATCTAGGAAAGCATAAATGCTATGTGAGCCATCGAAGCCCCATGATATCTATACAGAAACTGAAAATAGGTGTATACGATATAATAGGCCAATAAGTTGTTGAACTATAAAAAATAACAAGAAGGCACAACTGGCCAGCAACGTAGTTATACGACCCAACAGACTAGTCTTCAAGCCTCTAGGAATATAATACTTGGCGAGACAAGGCCCCGACCTACCCATAAGTTATAAACAGTAAAACAGGCAAACCTATGAGATTCTCTGGCGACCCTTAGAAGAAAAGGAGTCAACCCATCTGCTGAAAACTCGGTTGTGCTATCCAGCAAGTCTGTCTAATCATTATTCGGGACCTACATGCATGAATGAAGTACCCCCAAGGCAATGTCAGTATGTAAGGCAATAGAAAGTTGATACTGAAGCTAATGTCATAAGTATTATAAGTAATCAACTAGGAGAGTTAAAGATAATCTGAGCGTATCTACTTGCTCCTGAATCTATAAATAGCTGAGATTAATATCATAAGTACTGTAAATACTCAAGTAGGAGTCGAAGGTTATCCAGAACGTACTTACCTATTCTCGGCATAAAACTTACAAACCATAATTGACTGAGCAATCCACTTCTCGAATTGAGCTAAATAATATCATCAAATAATGAAGTACTCGGGGAAGAAGATCAATAATTGGCATAGTACATCCTAACTACTCCCGACACAAACATACAGTAATAATCAAACAATAACCTAACCGGCCCCAATAAGCACGACAGATAAAACCAGCAAACAAGACTACCTACCCAGGCTTCCATAAGCTCAGAAGGTGCCAATTCAATCTATATACCACTATAGGTAGTCCCCTAGCCCCATAAGCAGTCATTACATCTCAATAGCCCCTGAAGCATTCTACACATAGCCCCGAAGGCAATCATTATGTCCCTGTAGCCCATTAGGCACTTTGTATATCGTGATATCCCCATAGGCATTCTATAGCCCTCTTAGGCATCAACATAGCCCTGTAGACATCATATATCCCTCTTAGGCATGAACATAGCCCCATAGGCATCAACATGTAGCCCTCTTAGGCAATCAAGTAGTCCGTAAGTGAACATGCCTCAACATAACCCCGTAGATAATCATAATAGCCCATTGCCTTCATATTACCCCCGAAGGCAACTTTTTGGCTCGTAAGCCTCAATATAGCCCCTTTAGGCAAACATTATAGCCCGTGAGTGAACAAACTTCATTATATCCTCTTAGGCAATCAAAATAGCTCGTAGGCTTTACTATAACCCCGTAGGCGATCAGAATAGCCCGTAGGCTTCAACTCATCTTAATATCCCCTTAGGCAACATCCATATATCCCCTAAGGCACTAATCATATCTACATAGCTAACTATAATAGCCCCGAGGGCAACAACAAACCATTGAATGGACCAAAGAAAAGCAATATAGTTATCGGCGATCTATACGAATAATCTCTAAGTCGTATCTAAGCTCGGGTCGCTATCAATAGAATAAAAATTCCCATAAGGGATGACTACATCAAGTCAAGCAACCAACCAAATCGAATATGGCTACGAGTAATTTGGCTACAACAACTAGCCTTCTTGTTCTATAAGTTTTAAGAAAACTTGTCAAAACAAGGGACTAGCCCTAGCACACCCTTCTCGTCGACTTTTAGCGGGATAACACAAATTCAGAATTTCTACGAATGACTCTACGACAGAACACTAGACTCAAAGTCTATAGCTGTTATAATCAATCACATTTCTTACGTCTGAGAATTGTCTACGCCTCCAATATCATTCTCAACTAGACACTAGGAACTATACGATAAGAGTTCAACTTAGACAAATCACTTCCTCAAGGGTCACACATATACTAAACCTTAGATCTCGTGCAAGGTAATCATGCAATGCACATAGCCCTAAAGGCAACTATACATAGCCCTACAGGAAAATAGTAAAGCCACAAGATAAGCTACAAGCAACTATATAAGTAATCTAAGTCGTGTCTAGCACGAGGTCGCCATCTATAGAGTAAGAGTCCTAACAAGGGATACATTTATCTACTTTGGTAGCCAACACAATCAACCACTACAGCTATAAATAGCTCGTCTATAATATACTAACTATAGAGCCTACGATCTGTAGTAGCCAATACTATTTCATAGGAGGTAAACTGACAAGTAACATAGCCCAAAGAAGCACAAGCGGGCATATATCATATGCGACCTATAAGAAAGTCTAATACATGTCTAGAGCTTGGTCGCTAACGAAGGAAAAGAGATCTAGAAAGGATGTAATTATCTAAGCAAATGGCCAACATGGAGAACTACGACTACAAGTCATTCATTGATAGTAAGCTAGCCTTATTACATTATGGACTATAAAGGAACATGCCCATAAGAAGGATGGCCTTAACAAATCTTTCAATTGAAGTCTCAAAGGTGTTGCTATGAATCTTGATCAACTGGTTGTTGCGTGACAATTGCAAGAATCAACAAGGCCGCAGAAACGAGCCACAACCAATCGGTAAGGCGTTAGGGTCGTCATTACGACCAACACACTTTAAATCAACAATCAACATCACAATGTCTGCCAGACCAACATCTAATAATAACAATAAGAAGTTATCAATGCCTCACAAGAGCGGCGAGCTCCCGAGATAATCTAACACGGTATATTTCACGTTGTTCAATCCAATAATTGTCATACGCGACTCTGAAAAGAAGCGCACCAATCCACCAGTCCCTCCAACACCTTAACACCGTCAATTTACAATAATGATGATCCAACTTAATTAGAAAAAGGGTTGCCGAGAGTCACCATATCCAAAACACCACTTCGTGGCTCGAAAGTCTGTAAAAATGATACTAGAACGTGGAATTACGAAGCAAGGTCGTGGGAGGGAGATTATCTCGACAAAAGCTTCAAAATCCCAAACTAAACAAGATGTTAGAAGGACCCACCACCACTACTATATCAGAACTATGTCAAAACACAACTTTATGATAATTTTAGCCCTACCAGATTCTGCTCGGACATTCTGTGGTAAAACAGTCATAACTTTTTACTCAGATATCGTATCGATAAAGGTTTGATATTCCAGAAATTAGACTCAACGACCTTTAATTTGATATATAATAGGCCTTCTAACGCTTTACATATTGGGATATATGCTCGTCCCAAGTCAGCTCCTCAACAAGATTACATACGTAGTTACTACATCCCCACTTGACACAGAGCCAATACTATCGAATGCGAGTCTATGATGAGGAATAATGGTACAAGAGGAATACAACAACATAATAATTCAAAAGCTCTACAAATAGTTCCTCAAAGAACGATAAATTTAAACCCTTTAAAATCAAGGAATCATGCCAAGAAAAGAAAGGAGAAACCTTTACATACCTTGATGCCCACGTCCTGAAGCTACCACCAATTCCCTGTACCCATTTTCCTTAGCTAAAACTTACGATATGTAACAGTTCGGGATTCATATGATACAAGGGTTGAGAAAACAACATAAAGGTCTCGAAGCTTAGCCGCGAAAAAGGTAGCATCTTTCGGTTGTGGAAGATATACATATATTGAGAGAAAAAGAGATGTATGACGCTAACTTCTTGTCACAAAGAAACTGTACAAACTGAGGGCTATATATATCTCTGGATATTGAGGTGATATGCTGTATAGAGAAGAAATGTTAATTGCTATCCCTTTTATCCGTTAAAGTAGAAAAGGTATGAAGGTTTATATATATAATGATAAGATTGCAATAAATGCTTTATCACATTACCATTAATGTTTACATCATTATGTATACCAAAATTTAAAGCTACAACAATATCTCTCTCTCTCTATATATATATATATGAAGGAGGATCATAGACAAGGTGATGTGACACCTTTCTATGACTTTCATTCATATTTATTTTTTTTCTCCTTTTTTTTAATTTTTTTCTTCATTTTTTCATTATTAAATTTGTTTAATAATTTAAAAATTATCATATTTATTACATTTAATTATATCTTATGAGTTACAAAAAATATTCATCTATTTACCTTCTCTACTTAACTTAAGTATCATGGCTTTTCATCTTCCTCCAGAAATTACTTATCTATTTGTGTGAAATTATGGATAGCCTAAACTTAAAAAGGTTGAACATGATCTGCACATTTTTTTTACCTCTTAAAGCTCATTAAAGATATTACTCTAGCTTCGCTTTAGTTTTCACACACAAAAGCATATTCTTTAAGCTTTGCCTATCTTTTCCAAAAAAAATTTAATTTACAAATTTTGTCTGCACATATTTGTTTTTTTTATTTTGGAACCTGCATGCTCGAATTCTTTCTTCAATATCTTTTATTTTAGTATTGATGTATTAGTGATAATATGAGTGTGCGTTGACTATTTGTTTTGGTTTGATTGTAGGTATTTTGGTGGGGAGAAAGTTGATTTCTAAACTCACGATATCAGGTAAATGTCATTGAAAATAAATTTTGCAATTTTTTTTTATTAATTGAGTGTTGAATTTGAGTATTTTTCATAGAAATTGAATTTAATTAGGCAATTTCCTCATTTCATGTGTGCTTAAGGCTTATGTATTTTTAATTTAAAAGGAAACACTATTTTAACTTTGTTTTTCTCTTGATGACAGTTGAATTATTTGCTTAAACAAAAGAAAGTTATCAGTGCATCTATAAGATGTTGAAAATTAGAATATTCAGACACACTTATAAATTGGAATTCAATATTTTTTGTATATTTTCATCTATTTGCTTTAAAATAAAATTCAGGTAATATTTCGATTAAATTTTAAAATTTTCAAATTCACAAATATATGTGGAGTTAAAGTTATTAATTTTGTATGTTCAATTTGGATTCACTACTAAAAGAACAAGAATTAGCAATGAACAAATTTTGTAGCTGTTATAAATTTCATTACTAATCTTATTTAGCAATGAATTATTAAAATTTTTTGTTAGCCACAAACCAATTTAGCGGTGAATTAACGCTAAAATCTATTGCAAATTTTCAATTTCATTTGCAGTGATTATCATCTTTTGAAAAAAAACTTAAAAATAATTTTAGTAATTGTAAAATATACTATTAATTATTCTTTTATTTGAGTATCAGGAAAAGACTAAATTATAAACTCAATGAGTCATTATATTCATTATTAATAATGAAGCTCCATGCCCTTTATATGGGTTGCACATATACACGGAAGAACATATGCATGGTGATGTGACACCTCTCTATGACCTCAATTCATATTTATCTCTTTTCTCCTTTTTTGACTTTTTTTTTTCATTTTTCATAATTATTTTATTTAAAAATTCATCTCCATAACTCACACCTCTTCATTTTCATAACTTCTATTCTTAATTAATAATATACACAATTCACATTTAAATTATCTTAATTACATAAACTTACTCACTGAT
Source organism: Jaltomata sinuosa (assembly GCA_003996215.1). Taxonomy (NCBI): domain Eukaryota; kingdom Viridiplantae; phylum Streptophyta; class Magnoliopsida; order Solanales; family Solanaceae; genus Jaltomata; species Jaltomata sinuosa. The sequence continues at coordinate 42,608 of QJPP01003667.1, forward strand.
TAGATTAATGTGCGTTAATTTTTTTTATATTAATCACTAATAATTATAGTGATAATGTATTCCTCTAGCTATTCATATTCTATTTTTTTTGGAGTCAATTCCCTAAATGGTCACTAAACTCGTGTAAACATCCATAAAAGTAACTTTTTTTTTTTTTAGGCAATTATGATCACTGAACTATGTACATCTTTCCAAACTAAGATGAAACTAAGAAATAGTTAAGGGCATATTTGAAAAGCCACAAGAAAATTAAAATTGGGTTTAATTATCAAGTAATTACCAACTTAGAGGAGAATTGGGTATAATTGAAAGAGTGTAATTGAGAATTGAAAGTAATTACAAAGTTACTTTTTAATTTATTTTTAATTTTTATTATTTTAGTTTCTTTTTTGTTTTTACTTTTTTAAAAAATATATTTTTTTATTTTTTTCATTATTTATATTTCATTTCTTTTCTCCTTATTTCCCAACCTATAATTCTTATGATTCAATATAATTGCTCGTATTTTTTATTTTCTTAATTTAGCGCACAACTGCATTATTATTTTAATGTTTGAATTAAAGTAGAATTTCATTATTGAATGAGATTATAAACTTATTTTTTCCTTTTGTATTATATTTACTTAGGTTATGGTGAAACTTATTTTATGTTAAGTTGGAATTTGATATAAGAGTATTATATATTTTTTTATTTTGAATTTATGTTATATTTTATATTTCAATTTATTTATTTTAGTAGTATTGACTTGTTATTTTATATTGCATATCATACCAAACTGTTAATTATATTCAGTTACACTCAATTTCAATTTCCTAGTGGCTTCCCAAACATATCCTTAATTATTTATTAGTTTCAAGTTATTTGGGAAGATGTACATAATTCAATGACCATATTTTCCTAAAAAAACAAAAGTTACTTTAGTGAGATGTTTACACAAGTCCAGTGACCATTTGGGGAATTGACTCATTTTTTTTGCCTTATATATGTGTTTTCTTATTCATTTTTTTGGGTATGCCTCCGGGTGTTGTTCCCTTATGCCTTTTTTATTGTCTAGAAATTATTTACTAACAAAGACGTTTTGTATGATTTTATTTTTCAAGATTTTTCATTTGCAAAAGAACCCCGCATGTAGAATTTTATTTTGTTTACTTATAGTTATCATTTATAGTGTATGCGTTAATTTTTGGGACGCATTATTTTTTACAATGACAGTGAGAAAATAAAATGGTGGATTAGATAAAAGAAGATTAGAAGATGACTCGGGGAGATTTGAGGACAAAGGACAAAGGCATCATCATCATTGACCACTTGATATGAATATCCTTTTTTGTAATTTTTTTTTGTTTCGTTTAAATAACTTAAAATTAGTGTTCTAATTTGACTTTTTTAAAAAAAAATATTCGACATCTTCTTTTCACCATAAGCAAGGTATCTAATTTTCTTATAATTGGGATATTTAGATGACTTAATTTTGCTTATAATAATTATTTATTTGCTCTATTTAGATTATTTTTTTGGCTTGATCTCCTTTTTGTTCATTATTTTAGCTAGCGACATAATACTTTTTTTTTCTTTTGTTTGAATAGGTGTTATTGGAAATGTGAACTATATCAAATAATAGGAACGCCGGAAAAAATATCTACAAAAATTAGCTAAAAGTAGCTTTAATTGCCATAATTTTGTGTGTTAGAAGGTTTGGTTTTAATTTAAAACACAATATCAGTAAATTTATATTTTATTTCTCAATATGCAATTAAAATTGATCTGAATATTTTTATATGTATGATGATTGATGGTTATTAATAACTATAAGATGAAAGTTACCAGATTTTAATTTTAACTTTACCCTTATTTTTAGTACTCTTAGAAACGTTCTTATACAAAAGTTAAAAAAAAAGGAGATAATATCTAAATTCATTATTGAAAACTAACAATCATTTCATAATTTTACTAACATGCTAACTTCTTCAGTTGACATTTAACAGGTAACTAGGGTAGATCTACATTTTCAATATTTTCTTATATATACCTTTAAACCATATCAAATCGTTTATAAAGGATTAAATAAAATCGGATTACCTCTCAAGTTTACAATACAAAATTTTAACGTTATCTTTTTTTATTCACTTCGTCATTACTTTTCCTTTTTGATTCCTTATTTAAGTTAATATACATTAATTAAATGAGTTGTTTCACATACGATCTTAACGCTCACACATATTCATTCAGTCAAAAAATCATATATAAATTATCTAAAGAATCAAGGTAAAATCATAAAAAAATATTTGATTATAATTATTATTTTTTTTATAAAATTTAAATATTAATTAATATTTATTTATATATTTTTTTTATGACTGTGCAAAGCACGAACAAATACACTTTTTTTTTTTGATAAAGCATCCATAAAGGACTCAAAATATTATTAACACTCAAAAATATTTCCACAAATAAAAGGCTGATGGGTTTATGTCCACATGGGACCACCACTTCAACCCAAGCTAAAAACAAAAGCAAACAAGGAACAAAAAATAAAAAAACAGAAAAGGAAAGCAAGCCGCCTGAGAATGGGAAAGTTCTCGACGGAAATTAAAGAAACAAAGGGGGAAGGTGAAAGGACATTAGAGCAGCCTCATCGTCGATGCTATGCCCGACGGATCAGCTACTGCTAATGGCGTCTCAGGTACCATCACGCCTCTCTTTATCATTTGGAATGAAACCATCTAAAGTAACTAGCTAGATCTAACTTCTTGTGTTCACCATCTTGTACGAGTGAGCTGATTTCCTAGTGCGATTCCATTGTTAGCGGTCTCTAAGCTCTCACCAGACGCTGCGGAATCAAGATCCAAGACGAGGAAGAACTCAAACCAGCTCATCGATTCAAGCGATGTACTCTTGAAGGTATCTCCAGCTTCCTCTCTCTTATTACCAGCTAGAATCTGTAGAAAACATCGTTAATTTGACCTCCTTATTAACCAAATACTTACAATGGGCTGAGACTCCGGAGAGACTAATACCACCATTAATAAGTCGCTAGTTAATTTAGAGGTCGAATTGAATCAAAAATAAGAACTTGATTTATTGTTGTTGTTGTTCGATACTCCCCAAGTATCTATTCTGTGCTATCGAGGCTTTCAGGAAACCCAATAGCTTCTGCGTAGCGTATTTGTTGCTTCAGTCAGGTTCCCTATTCCTGTAGGTATTGAACCTTAGTTGTGGAATTTGTTGTTTGTCAATATTGATAAGTTTCCTTGCATTTGTTGGAAGCTCCTGGAACTTCTTATATTGAATTGCTTCTGTTCCTGCAAAAAAGAAAACTTCATTAGTTAAAAAAATCTGCTAGTGCATTGCCTTCCCTCAGGGTGTGGGCAAATTGCACTAGCCCTTTGCTCCTCCAGTACTTGATCCTAGTCATTTCTATGCTAATTCGCCAAGGTGCTCCCACTTTCCTTCTATCATGTTAATCAATGCTAGTGAGTCAGATTCTATTAAAACTGGGAGAATCTGATAGACAATACAATGCCTAATTCCATCTAGAATTGCTGAGGCTTCAGCGCAAATGCTAGAAGTCACCCCTAGTCTTCTTGCCTCAGCATACACAAAGTTCCCACAATCATCTCTAATACAGTAGGCTGCAGAGCTCTCCCCAGGGTTCCCTCTGCTAGCCCCATCGGTATTACATTTAAACCACCCTAGATTAGGCTTCTTCCACACCACCACCTGTGATCTGATTAGAGGTCTATGATTCTCAAGGTGCAGAACCAATTGAGGCCACTGGTTAGGGATATCTTTCATCCAAGGAAACCTTAGTTTCACTAGCTTCACAAGGTTGTCATTTATTCCCTGAATCACCTTCCCTTTAGACATAGAACCACCATGCTGGATAGTATTCCTTCTTATCCATAGTTGCCAACAAACAAAAGCTGGAACTGCTTGATAAACAGGAGTGAGTTTGGCACAACTCTTTAGCTCCCACCACTTACAGATAGCTTGTTGAACTTGGATGAAAGGACCATTTAACCCAACTGCATTAGCATAGTAATTCCAAATAGAGGCTGCAAAGTCCCCAGTAATGAACAAGTGAGCAACAGTTTCCTCTTGTGATATATCACAACATCTGCACCTAGAAACTAGGTTAATCTTCAATCTCTTTAACACTTCATCCACAGGGATCTTGTATTTCCACAACCTCCACAACAGAAAAGCTATTTTGTATGGGACTTCCTTTGTCCATATAAAAGAATACTCTTCCTTTTCCTGCCCTCTCTGCCTTATTTCTTCCCAAGCACTTCTCACTGTAAAGTTGCCAGAGCTTGTTTTCATCCACCTAGGATGGTCTGGGAGTTCTGAGATCACCTCATAGTGAAGTTTCTTGGTCACATGATCAACAACTGACTCAGGAAGATACTCCTGGAGCTTGTCAATATCCCATCCATTAGGTTGCATGAAAAAACTTAGATCTTCTACATTATTTCTTCTTGGTATTTCTGGATGAGTTCTTCTAATAACTCCCAATCCTGTCCAGTAATCTTCCCAAGTGTCTGCGGTCCCACTCTTGGGAATCCACCAAATATTCTCATCCAGTGAGTCTCTGGCCTCAATCATTTTCTTCCAAATCTGGGATCCATTCTTCCACAAAACCTCAGTAGGTTTAAATTTCTTACAATACTTGTTCCACATAAAATTGGACCAAAGAGATGTTGTGGTTCTGAATCTCCATCATAGTTTGGCAAACAGGGCTTTAGATATGTCATATAGAGATCTAAATCCCAATCCACCTTCCTTCTTTGGAACACAGAGCTTGGACCAAGACACCCAATGTCTACTTCTTCCTTCTTCTTTTGTACTCCAAAAAAATCTAGCAAAGATGTGGATCTCATTGATAGTGTACTTGGTTGGAACAACTGCAGACAATAAGTATATGGGAATACTTTGCAGTACACTTTCTATCAGAACAACTTTACCTCCAAAAGACAACAGTTTTCTTCTCCAATTTTGTAGTCTATCTTTAACTTTCTTAATCAAATCATTGTAGTACTCCTTCCTCTTCCTATTATGAAAAATAGGACATAGAAGTTACCTTTGGAGAAGACCGTAATTTGCTCAACTTTGTCAAACAGTCTAGCCTCCACTTTGTGAAACAGAGATAAAAGCTGCTCTTATCTCTGTTGATAAGTTGGCCTGAAACTGTTTCATATTCTTTCAAAACCTCCATGATCTGTTTTAAAGATCCCTTCTCCGCAGAAGAGAAGATAATAGTGTCATCTGCATAAACCAGATGATTAAGAAGCTGACTCCATTTAGGCATTCCATATCCCACAAAGTTGTGATTGTCAAACAAGGAGTTTAAAGCTCTTGAAAGTACTTCAGCAGATAGAATGAATAAAGCAGGGGACAAAGGATCCCCTTGCTTAACCCCCATTTGTGGAGTGGAAGAAGCCCTTTGGCTGTCCATTAAACAAAACTGAGTACCAATTATTAGCAATTAACCTCCATACCATGTCAATGAAATGACTTGAGAATCCCATTTTTGCTAGAACCTTAACAAGGTAGAGCCAGGAGACCCTGTCATAGACCTTATCCATGTCCAACTTTATAATGACATTAGCTGGCTTTCCTCTCTTCCTGATGTCTGTAACAATCTCTTGTGTAAGCAACACATTTTCAATGATGCTTCTACCCTTCACAAACCCCGACTGATTGGCAGAGATCAGTTTGAGCAAGACATGCTCTAATCTACCATGTATGATTCTGGAAAAAACCTTGTTAACAAAATTACTTAGACTTATAGGCCTTAAATCTAAGTAAGTTTGAATAATGTCTTTCTTGGGAAGTAGCACTAGATTAGTATGGGTGAAAAATTTAGGCAGTGTCTGCCCCTGATAAAAACTGCAGACAAGTCTGAAAATGTCGTCTCCTACTATATCCCAACATTTCCGATAGAAACAGCCTGTAAAACCATCAGGGCCACTAGCACTATCCCCATTAAGTTGAAACACTGATTCTTTCACTTCCTCCATAGTAGGCATTCTCCTTAAAAGAGCATTGTCTTCTTGGCTGACCATGTTAGGGATATGTTGTAGTAACTCTTGGTTAGAGCATTCCCCTTCCTGTGAAAATTGTTGCTCTTACCAATCTACTGCTTCTGCAGCCATAAGGTTTTCATCATCTATCCAGTTGTCATGTTTGTCCTTAATTCTTTTTATCTTCAATCTGTTCCTCCTCCCTTTTACTAGATTATGAAAGTATCTAGTGTTTCTGTCCCCTTCCACAAACCAATCTATTCCTGCTTTCTGCCTCTAATACTCTTCCTCATAGTGCAAGTACCTCTTCAGTTCTGCTTGACATTCCTGAAGAATGGTTCTGTTGTTATGGCTAGGATCCTCTTCAAACAGTGTCTCTTTGATTCTCACTATCTCCTCTCTGATAATAAGTTGTTTAAAGATGTCTCCATATACTTCTCTGCTCCACTTTGTTAACACACCCTTCATCTTCTTCAGTTTGTTTCTGAAAGTGATAAAGGGGTTGGGCCCTTCCTCTGCATGCCAATTTTGTCTAACCACTTCAAAAAAGTCAGTATGTTCAGTCCAAAATTTCAAGAACCTAAAAGGTTTGATGAAGTTTTGGGCTTGAACACCAAAAGAGCATAGCATAGGAGCATGATCTGATCCAGTTCTAGCTAGGTGCTCGACCTCCATGAAGGCAAAGTGAGCTTGTAAAAGATTAGTAACAAGCAATCTATCCAGCCTTTCGAATATGCAGTCCTCTCCTGCCCTTCTATTCCACCAGGTAAATGGGCTACCTTTGAAACTGACGACTTCTAATTCACAAGAATTGATACAGTAGGCAAAATCGTCAACATCATTAAGGTGCACAGGTAACCCTCCTATCTTTTCTTCTCCATTAAGTACCACATTGAAGTTTCCCCCCACCATCCATGGGCAAGATACATTGTTGGCCAACTGATAAATATCATCCCACAATTCTAGCCTTTGATTAGCATTACACTTTGCATAGACTAGAGTCACCATTACCTCCATGTTAGGATCCATGAGTCCCAACTTTAGAGTGATTTGCTGAGGTCCGTCTTCTATTACTTCTACCTGAATATCTTGTGCTACAAAGTACCAAATCTTGTCATTAATATTAGCTCCTGCCACCTCCATTTTCAGTCTTCTTTTGTATTTTTCAATGTGCTTTGCCCTCTGAAAAGGCTCCAATAAAGCTATAATAAAGAACTTGTGGTGTCTATGTAACATTTGAAGCCTGTGAAAGGCTTGATTGGTCTTCACTGATCTAATATTCCAAATGAATGACTTAATCATTATATGGATTGATTGGATTTAGTGGCCAAGCTCCTTGTTACAATCCTGGAGGATTGTGTTTTTTCCTCAATCAGATTCTTATTGTTCCTTTTCTTGCCTCCTTTATGGTCTGTTTTAGGTGAGAGATCTGCTTTTCTTTCCACCTCTTGCATAGCCCTTTGAATGTCATCTTCCCTATTATCTTTGTCTTCACTCTCTAGTGTGCCTTCCTCCTGATCAGCGTGTGATTTCAACTTGTGAGTCACAAGGTCATGTAACACCATGTTAGGAGATGATGAACTGCTGTGCTGAGTCTGTATTTCTGTTCCGGGTCTAGCATTATCTTCTTCTCTTGACTCAATATATCCTATAGCAGGATATAATGCTATAGGGTTAGGTTCATTATTCTTGACCACAACTATCACCAACTGAGATCCTGATCCTTCTGCCTCCTTTCTTTCAGCTTTATCCAGTGTATCCTCCGACTTCTCATCATTATTTACTGTTTCTTGGCTGGGTTCTTTGCTTAGAATTTGAAGGTCTTCTTCTGTCGCACCATCTTCTAATAGCAATTCCCCTTCTTCTCTTTCCACTCTGTCTCCCCAACCAAGTGTATTCTTGGTGTTGTTAGCAATTGCTTGATTGAGGGTGTTGTCACTACTCTCACCTTTGCTTTTAATTGTGTCTTTTGATCCCTTTTCCTGCTGATTTAATTCCTCTGTACCACTTTGCTCTACTTTGGTATTTGTTGGGCTTTGTTCATTGCTTGATTGATCATCTTCCACGTTTTCTTGTGACTCATCAACTTTACTGAGAACATCAAACTTGTTTACAGAATGTAGCTCTGAACTTTCTTTGTTGTGTTTTTCTCCTGAATGTGTCCTTATTCTATTATCTTTCACTGCATTCCACACCTTTGGATTCCCCACCACTCTTCCACTAGCTAAAAATTTTGTAGGGAAACTCTTCACAATCTGTTGTCTTTCTCCCTGAATTTGTTTGCCTTCGTTATGATCATTCTCCTTGGCTACCTTCTCATCTTCTTCGAAATTGTCCTGCTTCTTGTTAAGCTCAGGATGTAAAACTCTGCAGTCAATATGATTGTGCCCTTGCAATTTGCATTCATTACAATATTTAGGCAAATAATCATATTTTATCTTCACAACTTCTTTCCTCACTCCTCCACCATTGTCTTCATCTGCTATCTCCATAATCACATTTTTGGGAAGATTGACCAGTAAGTTCACTTGGACCTTCACTCTAGCACAACTTGGCCTGGTTTTGTTAACAATAGCCATGTCCAGTTGTAAAGGTTTTCCAACTGCTGATGCTAATGAAAATAACACCTCTTTGACAAAAAAGGTAGGCAATAAATAGGGGAATGAGATCCATGCCATTGCTTGTGTTGTTTCCTCGTTCGCGTTGAACTTAGCATCATAGATGAGAGGTCTCATTTGATAACTGTATCCATCTTTATCATTGAAGTAGTACACACTTTTTGACATGATATTAACGAAATCTTCCATCAAGTTGAATCTGATTAAAATGTGTTTATTGCGCAGGTACCCAATTTGACATTCTCCTTTTGTTCCACATTGTTGGAGGATTAATTTTCGCAATTCTTCTAAAGCAGGCCACCCATATGAGAACTTCCCAACCACTGCATATTGAAGATTCTCGACGATGTTCATCCTTGACACCTCTGCTTCAGTCCAACGCAACACTGGATCTCCTTTGATAATTTGCACTGTTTTCATTTCAATGGGCATTCTATTATGATGGCTCTCTTTGTTTTTTAATAGATCTGTGTACTGCATATCATTTGGTTTGTTGAGAGAGAGGGTAGGGTTAATATTGAGTGATGTTCTGGTAATATGAGAATTTGGTAATGGAGGGAAGTGGCTTAAAGGGTCAAGGGAGGTGGATGCCCGATCAACCAAAGGTGGCCGACCGGCGGCCGTCACGGCCATGGACGGATTAGGCTATTATAAAGAAATTGTGGAAATTTTCTTGGATAAATATTGCCAAATTATGTCAACAATTTCTCTACCTAACTAGACTTAATATCTCTATTATTAAATTTTTTTAGTAAATTATAAAAATATTGTAAAATAAATATATACATAAAAATATCATAATATACAAAACTTTCATAAATTGAAAGACATTTAGGCAGGGGAAAATATTTTACCAAATTCTAATTTAATCGGGTTTCCATGAACGTGAGGTGTTACATCCTTTACCCCTTAGGAACATTCATCCTTGAATGTGAATAACACGCACGAGTAGGTTCATGAACTTCTCAAATTTTTGACAGAACCTTCCCTACATACCAAACTATACCACCTCAACACAAGCAACTCCATCTTTGAAAATGCGACGACTCCCTGAATCAGAATTGACTTCCCCACAAGATCTACAGAGGTATGAAAATCATGAATTTATGTCGCATGATTTTGATACTCACTTCTATGACTCAACTCTATAGCACAATGTAAAAGATGAAAGAATGGTTACCAATACTAAATATCATGTAGCCTCCTGATTATAAGTGTGATCCAGTTTTAAGCTTTTAGCTTTTAACTTTTAGTTTTTTAATGCTTTTTTACTTTATATAACACCTAAAAAACTAAAAAAGAGATTAAAAATTGGTTTGACTAGATTTTAATTCTATTCAAACAAGTTCATAGTTAGTTTGGTTTTCCGAACCGATCTTGGAGAAAGGTGCACAAGGAAGGAACTAAAAAAAAGGCAATATAGTCTTATGATATCATGAGAAGAGGAAATGAGATGAAAAAATTACTTACAATTTGAAATTAAGTAAGTGATCTTTTCAGATCTCTTATGTGTAAAAATAAAATCTTTTATGTGTAAAAAATAAGGATCTCTTATAAAAAGGTCATAAAATTAATTTTTTTTTATTCTGAGCTATATTCGAGTCAGGAGCCTAAAGAGCAACTTTTTTTTATCGAATTTTTCAAACGGACAACCAAAAATTGAAAAGAAACCAAATAGATAAAGGCGTGGGTCAAATCAAGCCTTAGTGTGATTCTTAACGATGCCTTTAATTTTCTTTGATAAGGCATGAAAAATAACACGCTTTGCAAAGCGTGTACTGCCTCACGCCTTGCAAGGCGTGTAGACCGTACGCCTTAGTAGTACTCCAATTTATTCCCCCAGCTTCATATTGTCTTTGTGACTAATTTTTTTCAATTGAAACAAATTAGATTGTAAAGCCACCTTAGTCTTTCATTAAAACTGGAAAAAAATTGTAGAAATATCACACCTTTATGTAGAGCATAAAATTATAATTAAATATAAGAAAATAATGATACACTAACTCTTAATTAGGATTACAAATTCTTCTTTATGGTTATCAAATTTATGTTATAAATCACGGTAAGGGTGTTCACGGGTTGATTTGAATTGGTTATTTGTCAAAATCAAACCAATATAATCGATTTTTAATTTATTGTAACCGATTTCTGGTTTGGTTTAATTTGGTTTTACATTTTTTTAAAATGATAATATTTATTTTGATTTTGTTCAAATAACCGAACCGAACCGATAAATTATATATATATATATATACACAATAAATTATTATTTATGAATAATTTTAGATATCTTATATATGTTTTCATTGAAATTTATTCATAATTTAAATATCTTGTATTAGATGTATACCATCTTACTATTTTATGTGATAATCTCGAGATTTGAATGAATTGTCCTTTTGAACAAAACCAAGACAAAGAAATGAGGTTTTTTTTCTTGATATTCTTGGCTCGAGCACAACCAATCACTTTTCGAACTCCCTTTATTTGGAGGAGTTGTTATCTTTTTTTTTTCCTTTTGAATGAATTTTTTCTTTTATTTTCGTGTATGATAGATAACTGAATAACCGAGCCAAATCGATAATAATCAAACCGATAAATATATTTCATATTTAGTTTGGGTTGGTTTCAATAATTTTAAAAATCGATTTATATTAATTTGATTTAAATTTTGACCAATAACCATCCCAAATCAACTCGTAAATACTCCTACCGTGACCTATAGATCACACGAATTTGACAATCATAAAGAAAAATTTGTAATTCTAATTAAGAGTCAGCATAGCCTAATTAAGAGTTAGCATATCATCATCTTTTTATATTTAATTACAATTTTATAGGCTATGCTGACTCTTAATTAGAATTACAAATTTTTCTTTACGATTGTCAAATTCGTGTGATTTATAGGTCACGGTAGAAATATTTACGGGTCGATTTGGGACGGTTATTGGTCAAAATTTAAATCAAATCAATATAAATCGATTTTTAAAATTATTGAAACCAACCCAAACCAAATATGAAATATATTTATCGGTTTGATTATTATCGATTTGGCTCGGTTATTCAGTTATCTATCATATACGAAAATAAAAGAAAAAATTCATTCAAAAGGAAAAAAAAAGAAGATAACAACTCCTCCAAATAAAGGGAGTTCGAAAAGTGATTGGTTGTGCTCGAGCCAAGAATATCAAGAAAAAAAACCTCATTTCTTTGTCTTGGTTTTGTTCAAAAGGACAATTCATTCAAATCTCGAGATTATCACATAAAATAGTAAGATGGTATACATCTAATACAAGATATTTAAATTATGAATAAATTTCAATGAAAACATATATAAGATATCTAAAATTATTCATAAATAATAATTTATTATGTATATATATATATATATATATATAATTTATCGGTTCGGTTAAGTTATTTGAACAAAATCAAAATAAATATTATCATTTTTAAAAAATGTAAAATCAAATTAAACCAAACCAGAAATCGGTTACAATAAATTAAAAATCGATTATATTGATTTGATTTTGACAAATAACCAATTCAAATCAACTCGTGAACACCCTTACCGTGATTTATAACATAAATTTGATAATATATATATATATATATATATATATATATATATATATATAATTTATCGGTTCGGTTAAGTTATTTGAACAAAATCAAAATAAATATTATCATTTTTAAAAAATGTAAAATCAAATTAAACCAAACCAGAAATCGGTTACAATAAATTAAAAATCGATTATATTGATTTGATTTTGACAAATAACCAATTCAAATCAACTCGTGAACACCCTTACCGTGATTTATAACATAAATTTGATAATCATAAAGAAGAATTTGTAATCCTAATTAAGAGTTAGTGTATCATTATTTTTTTATATTTAATTACAATTTTATGCTCTACACAAAGGTGTGATATTTCTACAATTTTTTCCATTTTTAATGAAAGACTAAGGCGGCTTTACAATCTTTAATTTGTTTCAATTGAAAAAAATTAGTAGTTACAAAGACAATATGAAGCTGGGGGAATAAATTGGAGTATTGCTAAGGCGTGGAGTACTACACGAGGCATGGGGTAGTATACGCTTTGCAAGGCGTGGGGTCGTACACGCCTTTCAAGGCGTGTTGTCTATCACGTTTTACCAAAAAAAATTAAGAATTACATTGAAGCATAGCTTGATCCACGCCTTTACCCATTTGATTTCTTTCAATTTTTAGTTGTCCCTTTAAAAATTTTGATAAAAAATTGCCCTTTAAATTCCGAACTCGCTATATTCCCATTTTTTCTAGAAGCATCCTCAAGATGCTGATGTAGCAGTTAAGAAACTTCAATGTCAATGTCGTGCACTTAATTGTAAGTTTCAAACATAGCAGCTGCTATTCATGTGGTCGGTCCACAATACTATTTTGACTGGCTTCTACTATTTAAATTGGTAACAGCTGTCATCTTAGAAGTTGATTGCACGAATGTGGACACTTTCTGTTAGTCCTCTATTTCAATTTATATCACATATTTTTTTTAATTAACCCTAAAAAAATAACACATTTCTATATTAAATAATTTAAATTTGAAATATCATTTTCATTCTCAATGAAATAATTTAGTCTAATAAACGTATTTACCAATTAATTTTAATAGAATTAATGTCAAAGAGTTATAAGTTTTATTTATTATTATTATTCTTTATGACACACAAATGATAATCATAAACATATGACATAAAAATAATTAAGAGTATTCTAACTAGCCTATTATCATATTACATAGTAATTAATTTAAAATTATATATAAGTTAGTGGGCGTAGAATAACATAATAGTTTAAACCAAAAATATATTGACTATCATACCAAGTCAAATATTATAATAATACCTAAAGTAAGTCATGTATGCAGTAATTAAATTGTAAATCCAAGATTTACGAATGTCCTATTAAAAATGTTGTAAACATAAGAATGTATACCTGAATCAGAAAGAAAATTGACTAACTTTTTAGAAAAAAGATAATCCTGATTTAAGTGGGTCTCAATTGGTTAGAGACTTATGCTGATAACGTATTGTAAAACTTAGAAAAATATATAAAGACTAAACAAGAAAATGAGACAAAAGATATGGGGAGAATATAATTCTTATTACTTTCTTCTATTGTGTGTATATCTTTCACAAAGGAGAAGAATACCCTTTTTTAGGTTTACAAATCTTACGTTAGTCACAAACTTCAAGAGATACATTAATTAGATACATGTATTCTAAAGAATTCACGGAATGTAAACACCCACAATAAATGAATTTATAACAGTCTGCTAATATTTTTATATTTATATTTTATTTTATATTTTAAAAGAAAAATAAAAAGACAAAAAAAAGGAAAAGACAAAAAAGAGAAAAAGACTAAAAAAAAGAGAGGATAATTTCATAGACCTCCCCTCAGGTATGACTTAATAACAGAACTTTTCTTGTGTTTTATGATATTGCAGTTACCTTCCTTATTTTGATTTCTGTATAACGATTCTTTTAAATTAATTATTTTTAATATAAAAGGTTATCTTTGGACTAATTGACTCTTTAATACTAACCTAAAAACCTCTGTTCTTAAACCATCAAAATCCTTAGGATGATGATGTATTGGATGATTGCACCCAAATGTCAATAATTTGTTAATTATTTTTATTTGATACATATGTTTGTCAACCTCTTCGTATTTTCAAATTTCATCTAATAAATAGAATAAATAAATAAATATTCTCATATATGCAATTTTCACTATAGAATTATATGTTGTAATCCTCCAATGCTAACAAAACTAGTGAGGTTAAGAGACTCAATACATGTTTTTAACTCTAAAGTATTGAATGAACTTGGTTTAGTTTGTTGTTAATCTATTTCCCCTTATAAATTGAACATATGAACTTCAACCATGGAATAAAGTCTCCTGGAAAAACATAATCCATATAAATCATTTGTTATGCAAAACAGTATCGAGGATCCTAGCTAATGCTTGCTTGCATGCAGGAGCTCTTGAGGGATCAAGGATAGTGGTTTTTAGGTTGGTATCTCGATGGAAAATTTAGTCCAAACATAACTATTTATATTAATACTAACAACTAATTTAAAAGAATGTTACAAAGAAATCAAAATAAGGAAACTAATTGTAATGTCTTAAACCACAAGAGAGGTTGGATACTTTTGGTGTGACTTAATACCAGCAAGGGTAGTTTAGTCTTTGTACATGCTAAAGATCCAGAAGTTGTTAAGTTAGTTAGTAACTACTAATAATTTAGAGAGCTAATGGCTCAGTCGATAAGCTGATCATCAGCACCTATATAACTCATCTTATATGAGACTGTAAACACTAAGAGATTAAGCTAAGAAACAAATAAAATACTCTCACATTTTCTCTGTCTTCTTCATCCTTCTCTTCTCTCAATTATTTTCTTTTTCTTTCCCTCTTCTTCTTTCTCATTGCATGTCTGAACTCTGTATCTAGTTCAATAGCAACATGGTATCAGAGCCCTGATACAGATCTTTAGAAATTCACGGGTCTATTGGAAAATCGATCGAAGGGCATAGAAACTGTAACACCCCAGAATCTAAACCAGCTGTTAGACTCAGAAACTCTAAAAAATTTGAACTTTCCAGGAATCACGAGCCCAAAGCACGAGCTGTGAACTGAACCACAAGCCGTGGAATGGACTTGTGGAAACTGTTCTGCAGACTCCTCCTCAGGTCTGAGAACCACGAGTGAGGTTTATGGGTCGTGGATGGTTCCACAGGTCTTGAAACCAACTCATGGAATTGAGACTGAGGCCCAGCTTTTTTTCTGAAACCACGAGAGGTTTCTATGGTCCGTCGAACTTTTCACAAGCCATAGACCTTGTCCATAAATTTCAGACCTGTAGCTTATATTTTGGCTCAGGAACCATGATATCAATCCATGAGCCATGGTTCCATCTACGGTCCGTGGAAAGAGTTTGTGGAACCTGAAGCCGAGGTTTTAAATCAGTTTTTTCAAGCTTTTACCCAGGGATATTTTGTAATTCCCCACCCTTTTAACTCCTAAGTGAGGTCATTTTGTACAATTCTAGAAGGGTTTTAACTTCAATTAGCCAAAGTCTTCTCCCATACTCTCATTCAATTCTAGAAGAGGAAAGGGTCTCCATTCTTCCAATCTCCAAGCTAAGGATTCCATCCTCAAGCCTCCATCCCTCAAGTTCTAGATTAAGAAAGCTTCAATTCAAGTATGTGGGTATTCAATAAGGGATTCTTTTACCCTTATACCCAAAACCCCCAAATTTTATATTGACTTTATAAACTTTCAAATTAGGGTTCTTACCCAATTCTCATGGGCTTTTCTATAAATTGTCTTTTCATGATTCTCCTATGAAATCTAATTCTAAATTACATGATTTTGCATGGGTTTTTACAAGTGAATTTCTATTTCATGAATTGAAGGCTAAACTTAGCCAATTTTGCATGCATGAATTGATTTAAGAAAATTGGCATATTTTGATAGCATGACCTCATGATTTCATGCAATTGTATGTCTAGTTCCTATATTTTTATGAAATTGCATGTGATTATGAAATTAAACTAGTGTCATGCAATTTTTTAAGATATGAATTATTATGAAAGACAAGACACCCGATGTGCCATCAATACTCATGAATTATATTCTAAAACAAGGTTTGTGAGTATTATGAAGATCCAGGTTATGAATATGATAATGAACAAGTTTTTACATCTAGATATGTCACATGTATGTGAGCCTCATCATATGCTTTGGGAGTAGTATTTAGCACGCGATGAGGTTTCTAGATAACCTAAATCTAAAACTATGTTGCCACTGTAAGTTACACTCCAAAATATTATAACACCCCAAAATTATAACACCCCAAAATTTGAACCAGCTGTTAATTCCAAAAACTCTAAGAATTTTGAACTTTCCAGGAATTTGAGCCAAAACCACGAGCCGTGGACTGAACCACGAGCCATGGAATGGACTCGTGGAAACTGTTCTGCAAATCCCTCCTTAGGTATGATAACCACGAGTGAGGTTCACGGGTCGTGGAACCAATTTGTGGAACTTAGACTGAGGCCTAGCTTTTCCTCTGAAACCACGAGAGGTTTCTATGGTCTGTGGAACTTTCCAAGAGCTATAGACCTCATCCGTAAATCTTAAACCCACAGCCGATATTTTGGCTCAGGAACCACGACCTCAATCCACGAGCTGTGGTTCCATCTATAGTCTGTGGAAAGGGTTCGTGGAACCTGAAGTTGAGGCTTTAAATCAGTTTTTCCAAGCTTTTACCCAGAGGTATTTTTGTAATTCTCCACCATTTTAACTCTTAAGTGAGGTCGTTTTGGATAATTCTAGAAGGGTTTTAACTTCAATTAGCCTAAGTCTTCTCCCATACTCTCATTCAATTCTAGAAGAGGAAAGGGTCTCCATTCTTCCAAGCTCCAAGCTCCAAGCTCCAAGCTCCAAGCTAAGGATTCTATCCTCAAGCCTCTATCCCTCAAGTTCTAGATTAAGAAATCTTCAATTCAGGTATGTGGGTATT
The DNA here is from genome assembly GCA_003996215.1 of Jaltomata sinuosa. Lineage (NCBI taxonomy): Eukaryota > Viridiplantae > Streptophyta > Magnoliopsida > Solanales > Solanaceae > Jaltomata > Jaltomata sinuosa. The sequence continues at coordinate 59,824 of QJPP01003667.1, forward strand.
CAATAAGGGATTCTTTCACCCTTATATTGTCACGATCCAAACCGTCGTGAGTGTCACTCACGCAACCCCCGGGTGGGCAAACTATCACTTCCCCGAACTTAACCGTTCTAACAGCTCAAAACCAATGTGCAAAAAGTAAACTAGCGATCAATATCAATAGAACAACTCTATTATAATAACCCCTGCGGAAAATCCCCCCCTAGAATTAGAAAGTCAACGCACCAAAACAGTACCAAAACTAGAGTACGGGGATGCAACCCTAATAAAAGAAATAGTCTAAGCCCGAAACAAGTGGGCTACAACTTCAAAAAGATAGAAATCAAGGTAGCTCGACCGAAGCAGCTCACCTTTGACGTCTAAAAGCGCAGGGACTACAAGTGACGTCACGTGTCAACCGCTGGAAGATCGCCTGAACTTACAAAAGAAAAAACAAGTGCAGTATCAGTACACAACCACCGTGTACTGGTAGGATCACCAGCCAGTTCCAAATAAATAGTGTATGATCAGTACAAAACTCAAGTAAGAGTACAGAAACACATGTAATAAGTCAACGGGCATCCCTAGACTATAAGTCTCTTCCTAGCTTGTTCCCACATGTAATCCACTTTTATCACTATGATCAACAATAAAGTATAACAATTAAACAACCCTCTTTATATAGCCCGGACCCACCCTGGAATATCTCTAACAACACCTAAGTGTTAAACATGCAACCCGGTCTACACCAAGATTAACTCAAAATCAGATATAACAATAACCCAGCCTCTCAAGGACCATAAACAATTATCACATTTCAATAACACAACTCGGTCCACTCAGAGGACTCATAATTCAATGCACAATGCATTAAAGTAAACCTATAACAGGCGTGGTACCCGAGCCAACCAGCTAGTATTTCCTGTACCAGGCGTCGTACCCGAGCTAACCGTTAGTATATCTCATACCAGGCGTGGTACCCAAGCCAACAATTAGTATACCCGTACCATGCATGGTACCCAAGCCAACCGAATGTCAACCAATCCACAGTCACAAAAAATGAACAATCAATTTGTAAACCAATCAAGCAAAATACACAGTTCAATTCACCAGACTGTTAAACAGGACCATTATACATTATTGAATCATTTTCTGAGCAATGCAAATATCATACAATTACTTAGATAAGAGTACACAAACATACAAGGTATACAGACCATCACCTACCTCGAAATGATCCAAAGCTCTACTCAACCCAAGCTTTCCCATTCTCCGAAATTCTTGCTTGTTCTTGGTCTAAAACAATATACAAGTACTAAATTAATAAACATGGCCTATACATTACCCGGATTACACCAAATCCCAAACCCAGACCAACCATGATCATCCCACCCTTTTTTTGGACTTTTCCACCATTAATTCTCCTAGTTCTACCATTTTTCATGGATATAATTAGAGAATTATAGTAACATGATCATAATACAGTACTTTTAACCATACCCAAGGACTTCCACACCTAGAATCTCTCTCCTTCCCTGGATTTTACCATTCCTAAGTCATTCCCAACCTTTCCCCAAGTCTACCCCTAGCAATTCAACAGCGTAGGTAAAGTAGTACGGAGCTTGGAGAGTGGAAACCTTACCTTAAGGAAGAAAAACAATGCAATATGGAGAAAAATTGCCTGGAATCTCCCTAGCCCTTCTCCAAAATATGTTTGTGAAAACTGAATGTCTTGGGGAATATTTCTGCATTAAATCCCATCTATCCTGCTATAGCGGTCTACTCCACTATAGCGGTACCGTGGTAGCGGAGTTATCCGCTATGGCGGAGGCTGCCCGTCATTGACTTCTGCTGTAGCGGTATTTTCTCTGCTACAGCGGAGGTTTCTATGGCGGAGTGTCAATTGCCATGGCGGTTGACACAGAATAGAACGTCGTAAAGTCCCCATAATTAGTCTATTTTACAACACACTTATTTTCCCGACGTCCCGGAACAACCCTTTGCATCAACCTCGATTCTAAGAGTTCTACTTACCGGAATTTAATTCTGAAAAGTCCCCCGGACTCCTTTATGACTTGGCTAAATGGAAAACTAGCTAAAGTCAAGACTCCCTTCCCAATCCTTACCCGGATTGCCCTAGACTATACCTCTCTCCTAAACTGACCGAGACTGGCCTAGCCCAGAATTTTCAACTCCCAAACCCAGAAGTTTTCTAACCCAAAACTTGGCACGAAATATTTACCCGTAATGACAAACCCGATCATTACAACAGATACCAATTTACCCATCGTTCATCCCTGAATGATCAAACCTAAAAATACAAAAAGTAAAGAGCAAAAAGAGTAGTACATGTATCCTCAAACAGGTGAGGGTACTTGTCCCGCATGTCTTTTTTGGTTTCCCAAGTGGCTTCCTCAACCAAACGATGCTTCCATTGAACCTTTACCATACTAATCACCTTTTTCCTTAATTTTCGGACATCCCGATCAAGAATCATAATTGATTCCTCTTCATAGTGAAGATCCTTACCAAATAGTACCTCATCCCACTTGATGATGTATTCCCATTCCCATGGTATCGCTTCAGCATGGATACATGAAATACTTGATGGACACCTGACAGACTGTGTGGTAGTGCTAATCTGTAAGCCACTGGCCTTACGATCTTAAGAACTTCAAATGATCTGATGAACCGAGGGCTAAGCTTTCCCTTCTTACCGAAACGCATAACTCCCTGTTCACCAACCCAAAATTCCATATCCCAGACCTTGCGATCTGCATATTATTTCTGCCTGCTTTGGGCAGCTAGTAACTTGGTTTGATTGCCTCTTACCGTTTATTGTGCCTCCCTTACCAAGTCTATGCCCAGCGGCTTTACATCACCTTCCTCAAACCACCCAATCGGTGATCTACAACCTCTCTCATACAATGCCTCGAATGGTGCCATGTCAATACTGGATTGGTAGCTGTTGTTGTATTAGATTCGCACAATGGTAGGTACTAGTCCAAATGACCCTAGAAATCAATCACACATGCTCTCAGCATGTCCTCCAACACCTGGATCGTCCTCTCCGACTGACCATCAGTCTGAGGATGGAAGGTTGTACTAAAAGTGAGTTGTGTACCCAACTCTTCATGGAACTTACCCCAGAACTTAGAAGTGAACTGGGTACCCATGTCTGAAATAATGGATAGTGGTACTCCATGCAATCTCACAGTCTCATTCACGTAGATCTTAGTCAATTGCTGCGAATTGTAATCTACCCTGACCGGAATAAAATGAGCTGACTTGGTCAGTCTGTCAATAATGACCCAAATTGAGTCATACTTCCCCAAAGTCTTGGGAAGACCCACCACAAAATTCATGGTTGTTCTCTCCCACTTCCACTCTGGAATGGGCATTCTCTGAAGCAGTCTTGCAGGTCTCTGGTGCTCATACTTTACCTGCTGGCAATTCTGACACTTGGACACAAAATCAGTTATGTCCTTCTTCATCCCGAGCCACCAGTAAAGTTGTATCAAATTTCTGTACATTTTAGTCACACCCGGATAAATTGAGTACCGCGAACCATGAGCCTCTGCCAAAATATTCGGTATTATATCATCAACCCGAGGAACACAATTCCTCCCCCTAAAATTTAGTACCCCACCATCATCCAACATGGCATCCCTGGACTCCCCAGATATTACTTTACCTCGTAGCTTATTTAGCTGCGGATCCTGAAACTGCTTGGCCTTTATATCCTCTATGAAAGGGGCTTTAACCTCAACACTGGCCAATACCCCACCTCGTTCTGAAATATCCAAGTGCATGAACTTGGACTCAAATGCCTGAATTTCCCTTGCTAATGGTCATTTGGACACCTTCAAACAAGCCAAACTTCCCATGCTAACTGTCTTCCGGCTCAATGCGTCTGCCACCACATTAGCCTTACTCGAATGGTACTGAATAGTCACATCATAGTTCTTCAACAACTCCATCCACCTTCTCTGTCGTAGATTCAAGTCCTTCTGAGCGAAAACATACTGCAGACTGTGATGATCAGTGAACACATCACACTTGACACCATAGAGATAGTGTCTCCAAATCTTGAGTGCAAACACCACCGCTGCCAACTCTAAATCGTGAGTCAGATAGTTCCTCTCGTGAACCTTCAATTGTCTAGAAGTGTATTCTATCACATTCCTATCATGCATCAACATTGCATCCAAACCTGAATGTGAAGCATCACAGTAAACAATAAAGTCTTTACCTTCAATCGGCAAGGACAAAATAAGAGTCATGGTAAGAAGTGTCTTAAGCTTTTGGAAGTTCTCCTCACACTTGTCGGACCACACAAACGGTATCTCTTTCTGAGTTAGCCTTGTTAAGTGTGTAGCAATAGATGCAAAATCCTTGATAAACCTTTGGTAGTAACCTGCGAGCCCAACAAAACTCCTCACCTCAGTTACAGAGCTAGGCTAGACCCAACTCTTGACTGCCTTAATTTTCTGGGGATCTATCATCACCCCCTTTTCTGACACTACATGCCCCAATAATGCAACTGAAGTCAACCAAAATTCACACTTGGAGAACTTCCCATAAAGCTTTTGATGTCTCAATATCTCTAACACAACCCGGAGATGTTCAGCATGCTCCTCCCTACTCTTGGAGTAGATCAAAATATCACCAATAAAAACAATGACGAAAGAACCCAAATATGACTTAAATACCTCATTCATTAAACTCATGAATGCCGCAGACACATTAGTCAACCCAAATGACATCAGTAAAAACTCATAATGCCCATACCGAGTCCGAAAAGCAGTCTTAGGAATATCCTTGGGCCTAATTTTCAACTAAATGATACCCAACCTCAAGACAATTTTCAAAAACACCGACACACCCTGTAACTGGTCAAACAGATCATTCATATTGGGTAAAGGGTACTTATTCCGGATGGTAACTGATGTGACGCTAATTTACGTCACTTTCGACTCCTTTTTACTAAGAACAATCGTACGTTTTCAAGCAACCGTTGTTGTTTTTGATGTTTTTATGTTGTATTTGTAGGAAATGGAAGCAAACACGAGAACGGAAGAAAATACGCGAAAAACAACATTCTGCCTAAGAGTGACGGCCTGAGTGACGACCCGTCACAAGGCTGACGGTCCGTCACTGGGACCGTCAACTTAAGGCAGCAACACTGCCAAGCAGTGACGGCCCAGGCGACGGTCCGTCACTGCCCTGACGGTCCGTCAAGCCTGGCCGTCACGCTTAGGCAGTGGCCTCAGGCGGCGACCCGCGTTTTGGGGATTCCTAGCCCGTTTTGGTTTTGGTTTCTTTGACTCCTATAAATACCCTATGTTAGGTTTATGTAATCATTACTCTCCCATTATTTCAAACACGTTTTTAGTTAGTTTTCGAGAGCAAGAACACGTTTCTTGAATTAACAATTGTGTTCTTGATTCGTTCTTGAGTTCTTGGTTTCTCTTGTTCTTGAAGATTGAAGAGTGGTTTTCATTATATTGTAAGAACTTCTTCTCCTTATTATGAATTCAATTCTCTTCTCTTTTCTTTATAGCATGAGTAACTAAAACTCCCGCAACTAGGGTTGTGGGAGCCAGGGCGGCAAACGTAGCAATATAGATTCCGGGTAGCGTTGGGTTCGATATATGTATTGTCACGTTGTTAATCATACTTTATGTCACGTTTTCTAGTGGTTGCAAACATTAGAACATGCCTAGGTTTAGTTTGCTTGAGTAAAGAGATTTAACCCGGGAAAACTTGATTAACAACAAGGATTCGAGACTACAAACTCTCGTCTTAAAGAATAATGCCGTAACTGGATTACTCTACTTGATGTTAGGATTGCTAAGCTAAAAAGCACATCTTTTCGAGGTCGAAAGAATAGAAAAGGAAATTTGTTTATTTGGCCGAGAGACGTTTAGACGATACAATTGACGCAATCACATCGTGACAAGCATATAGGAAGAACCCAATTAAGCCTAAAATCGACATTGTTACAACGCCATGGTGAACACTCCCCTAGTTCATTCTCTCCTACTGATTTTTCCATAAGTTAATTGTTTATTTTGTTTACGATTTGTTACACAAACCCCCCCTTTATTTACTGGAAACGATTGACGAATAGTCAACTAATTCACTAAAGTCTTAATCATCACCATATTCTCTGGGGGATTCGACCCCAACCTTGTTGGGTTATATATTTGACAACGATCGCGTATGCTTCTTAAATTGAGGTGTAGTTTGAGCGTTATCAAAAATGGCGCCGTTGCCGGGGAATACGGTTTTTGATTAAGTCTAGTGTGTTTATTTGTCTCTTAGTCATTCTGGGGTGTCTTGATGAAGTCTGAGTAATCAAGACACCCGCGTCGTGCCGCGACGTTAAATCAGGCGCTGTATGGGAGGCAACCCATAAATTGTTGTTGTATTATAGTCTAATTAATTCGTGGGGAAACCTGTGAGTCACCACCGAGGGTTTTTGTTGCCGTGTTTCTTTTCCCTCCGGTGTGGTATCTAGTAGAACCGGCATGTTTAGGTTGTTTAATTTAAATTTTTTTTTTAGTGTCTATAGCAAAGCATGCGATTTCTTATCAAAGTAGCGCCCCTTTAAAAATTTTCTGGTTTTGAGCTTATGTTGAAACGATTGACTGTCTGGATCTGTAGATGTCATTGTGTGAATATGATAGAATGAGTATGCTTAAGCCGAGCGGTTGTTTGATAGTTGGTAGCGATATAGTTTCTTGGTGCTAAGAGTGTGTGAGATTAATTGTTATAAATTCTTAATCTGTGCATGCATCTAGAACTTGCCCGGTCTATTTTGTTAAGTTTGAAGTTGGTTGCTTAGGAAAGGATCGCAGGCCCTTTTTGATGCAGTCCACTTAGCCTATATGACCGTCCAAATACAAAGAATCCCTTGATCCCTATTCGAGCCATAATTGACCTTGTTCTTTCAATAACCTGTCACCATTCCTGTTTAACTTTGAATCCCTATCTTGGCCCTGGTCCTTCCTTGGACATCGTGCACCTCAACGTAGGCAAAACAACCTAAGTTGAGGGTGGCTACTATAGAGGTAAACCCTGCTTTGGCCCTGGTCCTACCAATGGACATTGTGCACCTTGACGTAGGCAATCAGCCTAAGTTGAGGGTGGCTACTACAGTGGTAAAGGAGAAGAAAAAGAGGATGGAGATGATTGTTGTTGAATAGAATGAAAATCCGGGTGTGCGCCTAAGAAAAAGAAAAGAAAAATAAAGAAAGATGAAAAAGATCGAAAAAGAAACAAAAAGAATTGTCAATAAAGAGGCCGCACCTGTATCTAGAATAAAGGAAATAAAAAGGTGAATAAGGATGGATAAAGTGAAGTTATGTGGTGATAAGATGTAAATGGTTCCAAGGAGGGCTTAGTCACTAACCCCTAAATGTATCATACCTTCACCCGAAGCCTCATTACAAGCCGAAACAAGTCCTGTAGTGATCCTGAGTAGCTTTCTGAAGAACCGAAATAGAATAGTAAGGGCAAGCCTATGGTATCGCATGTGCATTGTTTGAAATCGTTTGTGAGGGTGAGCGCTTACCTAGTCCCAAATCTTGTGTGTGGGATTTCTTTGTGGTGAGGGCACCAAGATGTCTATATTGTCTATTGATTGTTACGATAGCTACGCGTGTGTATGCATAATATTCTATCATATCGGAATGACATGTTTGGATCCTTGCAAGTTAGTGTTTCATACATACGTGTGCTACGAGGGAGCTTGATTTAATTGAATAAGTTTTGAATGACCATGAAGTGCTATAGACATGAGTTCGTGTTCTTAGTTGAGTTGTATTATTGTTTTATGTTATGTTGCTTGAGGACAAGCGAACGTTTTAAGTTGAGGGTGTTGATGTGACGCTAATTTACGTCACTTTCGACTCCTTTTTACTAAGAACAATCGTACGTTTTCAAGCAACCGTTGTTGTTTTTGATGTTTTTATGTTGTATTTGTAGGAAATGGAAGCAAACACGAGAACGGAAGAAAATACGCGAAAAACAACATTCTGCCTAAGAGTGACGGCCTGAGTGACGGCCCGTCACAAGGCTGACGGTCCGTCACTGGGACCGTCAACTTAAGGCAGCAACACTGCCAAGCAGTGACGGCCCAGGAGACGGTCCGTCACTGCCTTGACGGTCCGTCAAGCCTGGCCGTCACGCTTAGGCAGTGGCCTCAGGCGGCGACCCGCGTTTTGGGGATTCCTAGCCCGTTTTGGTTTTGGTTTCTTTGACTCCTATAAATACCCTATGTTAGGTTTATGTAATTATTACTCTCCCATTATTTCAAACACGTTTTTAGTTAGTTTTCGAGAGCAAGAACACGTTTCTTGAATTAACAATTGTGTTCTTGATTCGTTCTTGAGTTCTTGGTTTCTCTTGTTCTTGGAGATTGAAGAGTGGTTTTCATTATATTGTAAGAACTTCTTCTCCTTATTATGAATTCAATTCTCTTCTCTTTTCTTTATAGCATGAGTAACTAAAACTCCCGCAACTAGGGTTGTGGGAGCCATGGCGGCAAACGTAGCAATATAGATTCCGGGTAGCGTTGGGTTCGATATATGTATTGTCACGTTGTTAATCATACTTTATGTCACGTTTTCTAGTGGTTGCAAACATTAGAACATGCCTAGGTTTAGTTTGCTTGAGTAAAGAGATTTAAACCGGGAAAACTTGATTAACAACAAGGATTCGAGACTACAAACTCTCGTCTTAAAGAATAATGCCGTAACTGGATTACTCTACTTGATGTTAGGATTGCTAAGCTAAAAAGCACATCTTTTCGAGGTCGAAAGAATAGAAAAGGAAATTTGTTTATTTGGTCGAGAGACGTTTAGACGATACAATTGACGCAATCACATCGTGACAAGCATATAGGAAGAACCCAATTAAGCCTAAAATCGACATTGTTACAACGCCATGGTGAACACACCCCTAGTTCATTCTCTCCTACTGATTTTTCCATAAGTTAATTGTTTATTTTGTTTACGATTTGTTACACAAACCCCCCCTTTTATTTACTGGAAACGATTGACGAATAGTCAACTAATTCACTAAAGTCTTAATCATCACCATATTCTCTGTGGGATTCGACCCCAACCTTGTTGGGTTATATATTTGACAACGATCGCTTACGCTTCTTAAATTGAGGTGTAGTTTGAGCGTTATCAGTAACCCTGTTCAACTAACTGTAATCTATGCACATCTGCATACTACCATCCTTCTTCTTTACAAACAATACTGAAGCACCCCAAGGCAAAGCACTGGGACGGATAAATCCCTTATCTAGGAGTTCCTGAAGCTGATTCTTAAGTTCCCTTAACTCTGCCGGAGCCATTCGATATGGAGGAATTGAAATTGGGCGAGTGTCCGGCTCAAGGTCAATACAAAAGTCGATATCCCTGTCCAGAGGCATACCAGGCAAATCCGCTGGGAACACCTCTCAAAACTCTGAAACAACTGAAATTGACTCAAAAGATGGGGACTCCACACTATCATCCCGTAGATGAGCCAAAAAGGCTAAACAACTTCTTCCCACTAGCTTCCTAGCCTGAACAAATGATATAATCATGACTAGCTTAGGCCTGTAAACACCCTCCCACTCTAGCCTATCCTTACCCAGAATTTCTAGAGCCACAGTCTTGGTGTTACAATTTAACACAACATGATAAGGGGATAGCCAAGTCATGCCCAAAATTAAATCAAAGTCAACCATGTATAGAATTACCAAATCTACCCAAGTATGCAACCCTACAAACACAACAGAGCAATCACGATACACGTGAGTCACAATCACAGACTCTCCAACTTGGGTAGAAATATGGATAGGGGAATCAAGGTTATCACATATTAAGTCCAGACCCAAATCAAACTTCAGAGACACATAAGAATAAGTAGAACCTAGGTCAAAAACCACAGAAGCCATCCTATCACAGACTAGAATTGTATATGTGATCACCGTGTCTGATGCCTCAGCCTCTGACCTCCCTTGGAATGCGTAACACTGAGCCCGGTCATCAATCTAAGCTACTTTCCTTACTGACTATGCCCCGCCCCTGCCTGCACTGTCGTTCCCTCTATCTCCCTGGCCTCCATGAAAGTTACCTCGCCCACCCTGTGGACGACCTCTAGCATGACCACCTCTACCTGCCGGGACCACAGCCTTAGACTGCTGATGAACCTGATTACTAGTCTGCCTGTGAGGGCATTTCCTCTTCAAGTGGACCAGATCACCACAATGGAAGCAACCACGATCAAGTGTAGGCCTGCTGGCAGATGTGTAAGAGGCTCGCTGGCCTCTAGGAGCTGAAAACTGTTGATTAGCTCCCAGACGACCACTTGTACCAGCTGGCAGAGCTGACTGAATAGGACGGGCTGAGTATACCTGCTGATTCTGGCCCCTAGAGTACGAACCACCATAATTTCCCTCATTCCAGGGCTTCTTGGCTAATGCCTTAGCCTGCCCCGCTTGCTTGACCCCTTCTAATTTCTTAACATAATCTGTCACTCCATTAAATCCCTTACCTGAAGAAGTCATGTGCATGGATAGTACCTGTAGTTTAGTGTTCAGGCCCTTCACAAACAATCGGACCCTCTCCTCCTCTGAACCCAACAACGGAGTAGCATAACGAGACAAAGCATGGAACTTAGCCTCATAAGTAGAGACTGACATGCTTCCTTATTCTAGATGCAAGAACTCATCCTTCTTCCTGTCTCTCAAAGTACGAGGTACATATTTCTCTAAGAAGAGAGCATGGAACTCTTCCCAAGTCAAGGCAGGTAATGTTGATGGTCTGCACTCTACCTGAGACCTCCACCATTGCTTAGTGTCACCCTGTAGCTGAAATGTGATGAACTCGACCCCAAGTTGATGTACGATATCCAACTTGTGCAACCTTTCATAGCAATCCAAGATGAACTCATAAGCATCTTCCCTATCAGTACCCTAAAACGTAGGAGGTTTCAGCTTGAGAAATTTGGCCAGCATCTCATGTTCAGTTCCTGTCATTACCAGACCAAGCATTGGCCTGAAGAAATCACCAGTGCCTGAAGTTGCATCCATCCTAGGAGTTGTAGTGACCGCTAGATGAGTGCCCCGAGACTGATTTGCAACACCCGCGGGGGTGGCTTTGGCACCAACCAAACCACTCAAGAAGTTCCAAGCCTGCTGAAATACCTCGGGTGTCAAAGGGGGAAGGCCTGCACCTCCAGCCGGTGCTACCTCCGCCTGCACCTCACATTCCTCAGCAACAACCTCCACTTCTTTGACAACCTGCTCCTGATGTGAGGGAGGGGTTGCTTCTCGCACTCCTGTAGCAGTTTGAGCTCCACCCCTGGTGGGTGTGGCTCTACCTCGTCCTCTGCCCCTTCCTCTGCCTCTACCATGGACAACCGAGCTCACTGCTGAGACCGCTGCTCTATCTCCGTTGCTCCTAGTATTAACCATCTACGGACAGAAGAGTGAATGAGTCAAATACTAATTTGTGTCACCAGATACCAATTGGAATCAAGTTATAGCACAAAAGAAGAAAGAAGGGAGTTTTTCCTAAAGTCCTATAGCCTCTCGAGGACAAGTACAGACGTCTTCATACCATTCCGCAAGACTCTACTAGACCCATTTTGGTACGGCGAGATCAACGAACCTAGGGCTCTAATACCATCTTTGTCACGACCCATACTGCCGAGAGTGGAACTCACCCAACCCCCGGATGGGCGAACCATCACTTCCCCAAACTTAACCGTTCTAATAGTTCAAAACTAATGTGCAAAAAATAAACTAGCAATCAAAATCAATAGAACAACTCTATTATAATAACCCTGTAGAAAATCCCACCTAGAATCTGAAAGTGAACGCACCAAAACACTACCAAAACTAGAGTACGGGAATGCAACCCCAACAAAATAAATAGTCTAAGCCCAAAACAAGTGGTCTACAACTTCAAAAAGATAGAAATCAAGGCAGCTCGACTGAAGCAGCTCACCCTTGATGTCTGAAAGCGCTGGGACTACAAGTGAGGTCACGTGTCAACCGCTGGAAGATCGCCTGTACTCACAAAAGAAAAACAAGTGCAGTATCAGTACACAACCACTGTGTAGTGGTAGGATCATCAGCCAGTTCCAAATAAACAGTGTATGAGCAGTACAACAAATCAAGTAAGAGTACAGGAACACATGTAATAAGTCAACGGGCATCCCTAGACTACAAGTCTCTCCCTAGCTTGTTCCCACATGTAATCCACTTTTATCACTATGATCAATAATCAAGTATAACAATTAAACAACCCTCTTTATATAGCCCGAACCCACCTGGGATCCCCTCTAAACAACACCTAAGTGTTAACATGCAACATGGTCTTCACCAAGACCAACTCAAAATCAAATATAACAATAACCCGGCCTCTCAAGGACCATAAACAATTATCATATTTCAATAACACAACCCGTTCCACTCAGGGGACCCACAATTCAATGCACAATGTAATAAAGTAAACTCGTACCAGGCATGGTACTCGAGCCAACCAGTTAGTATTTCCCATACCAAGCGTGGTACCTAAGCCAAACGTTAGTATATCCCATACCAGGTATAGTACCCGAGCCAACCGTTAGTATACCCGTACCAAGCATGGTACCCTAGCCAATCGAATGTCAACCAATCCACGGTCACAAATAATGAACAATCAACTTGTAAACCAATCAAGAAAAATACACAATTCAATTAACAAGACTATTAAACAGGACCATTAGACATTATTAAATCATTCCCTGAGAAATGCAAACATCATACAATTACTTAGATAAGAGTACACAAACATACAAGGTATACAGGAATCAATAACTATCACCTACCTCGAAATGATCCAAAGCTCTACTCAACCCGAGATTTCCCATTCTCCGAAATTCTTGCTTGTTCTTGGTCTAAAACAATATACAAGTACTAAATTAATAAACATGGCATATACATTACCCAGATTACACCAAATCCCAAACCCCAGGCCAACCATGATCATCCCACCCCTTTCCCGGTCTTTCCCGGGATTTTCCATCATTAATTCTCCTAGTTCTACCATTTTCATGGATATAATTAGAGAATTATAGTCACATGATCATAATACAGTACTTTTAACCATACCCAAGGACTTCCACACCTAGAATCCCTCTCCTTCCCCAGATTCTACCATCCCTAAGTCATTCTCAACCTTTCCCCAAGTCTACCCCCAGAAATTCAATAGCGTAGGGAAAGTAGTACGGGGCTTGGGCAGTATAAACCTTACCTTAGGAAAGAAAAACAATGCAAAACGGAGGAAAATTGCCTGGAATCGCTCTAGCCCTTCTCCCAAACGTGTTTGTGAAAACTGAATATTTTGGAGAATGTTTCTGCATTAAATCCCATCGAGCCTTCTATAGCAGTCCGCTCTACTATAGCGGTACCGCCGTAACGGAGTCATCTACTATGGCGGAGGCTGACCGTTGTTGACTTCCGTTGTAGCGGTATTTTCTCCGCTACATCGAAGGTTGCTATGACGGAGTGTCAATCGTCGTGGCGGTTGACACGGAATAGAACGTCATAAAGTCCCCAAATTGGTCTATTTTATAACACACCTATTTTTCCGACATCACAGAATAACCCCTTCGCATCAACCTCGATTCTGGGAGTTCTACTCTCGAATTTGATTCCTAAAAGTCCCCCAGACTCCTTTATGTCTTGTCTAAATGGAAAACTATCTCAAGTCAAGACTCTCTTCCCAATCCTTACCCGGATTGCCCTGGACCATACCTCACTCCTAAACCGGCTGAGACTAGCCTAGCCCAGAATTTTCAACTCCCAAACCCGAAAGTTTTCTAACCGAAACTTGGCATGAGATGTTTACCCATAATGACGAACCCGGTCATTACATATGCCCAAAACTCCCAAATTCTATATTGATTTTATGAACTTTCAAATTAGGGTTCTTACCCAATTCTCATAGGCTTTTCTATATAAATTGTCTTCTCATGATTCTCCTATGAAATCTAATTCTAAATTGCATAATTTTGCATGGGTTTTTACAAGTTAATTCCTATTTCATGAATTAAAGGCTAAACTTAGCCAATTTTCATGCATGGATTGATTTAAGCAAATTGGTATATTTTTATAGCATGACCTCATGAATTTTAAGCAATTGCATGTCTAGTTCCTATGTTTTTATGAAATTGCATGTGATTATGAAATTGAACTAGTGTCATGCAAGTTTTTAAGATATGAATTATTATAAAAGATAAGACACCCGATGTGTCATCAATACTCCTGAATTATTTTCTAAAACAAGGTTTGTGAGTATTATGAAGATCCGGGTTATGAATATGATTATGAACAAGTTTTGACATCTAGATATGTCACATGTATGTGAGCCTCATGATATATTTTGGGAGTAGTATTTAGCACCGAGCGAGAGTTTTCTAGAAACCCAAATCCAAAACTATGTTGACATTGTAGGTTACACTCTGTGACTTATGACATGATCCTTATGTACATGGTTCTAACCTTGGCTGGTTAGGATAACTTTTTTCACTGTGGGTGCATGACGCTAAAATCCATGTAGCTGATCATGGTTTAATATCGGTTAAGAGAAACTCTCATATGAATACTTTTTAGCTACTAAGTTAAATGATATTCAATTTTCAAGCTTTATCATTGCTTTATGATTTATGCTTAAACTATAATTTTCACTTATGATTTCACTTGAAGTCCTTATACTATGATTTCTCTTACTAATGCATGATTTCAGTTTTAAGTATGCTTTCAAGCATGTTTTTATCATGCTTTTGGCATAAGCTCGCATACTTAGTACATTCCATAATACTAACCACATATCTCTTTGTGTTGCATCCTATTATGATGTAGATTCTGTAGACCATTCTCAGACTCGTCGCTAGTAGACGAGCAGCACATCCAGCCAGCTTGGTGAGTCCTCATTCAAGGATTTGGAGTTTAACTTCATTTCAGTATTTTAGTTTGTTTATTTAGTTTTCAATATTTAGAGTTAGCTGGGAACTTATCTCAGCAGCTCGTCAGTAGTAGAGGCTTTAAGACATAGAGTCAGATATTCAGTTGTATTCAGACTGTCATTCTTAGACTTTTATTTATACAAAGGATTAAGTTGCTTATTGCTTCTTTTAAAGCTTCCGCTTAGTAATTATGTTGTTTAAGTTGAAGTCATGCTAAGGCCAAGAGTTAGCTTGGGATCACTTGTGGTCTCAGGTCCCGCGTTACGTCCAGAGGGTAGCCTTGGGGCGTGACAGAAATAAATACAAAGCTTCTGCTATAAAGTTCTTGAAAGAAATCAACAAATAATTAGTCGATTTGGGTAACTCCAGCGGCCAAGTTCCCGGAATAGATTATAATCATCTATTATTCTTGCATTCCTCAGATGTAAGTGGAATTCAAATCATCTCTTTTCAGTTGACTGGTATTGAGAACTATTCTATTTGGTATCATTTTATGAGAATTGTTTTGTTAGGAAGAAGCAAGTTGGGGCTAGTTGATGGTACTTCTAGTAAAGAGCAATTTCTAGAAAATCTGTGGGGTCATTGAGAAAGGGTGAACGCAATAGTGCTATCTTAGAACATGAATTTTGTATCCAAGACTCTTCTTGGAGGAATAATGTATGCTTCTGATGCTAGGGCAATGTGGATAGATTTGCAAGAAAGATTTACTAAGGTTGATGGTTCAAGAACCTTCAATCTTTGTAAGGAAATAGCCACACTGACTCAGGAAAGTGCATCGGTCTCTTTTTACTTCTCCAAATTGAAGAATCTTTAGGAGGAGTTTGAAGCACTTCTGCCAACTCCTACCTGCAATTGTGAGACTTCTAAAGAATTAATACTACACTTGCAGAAGTTGATGTTGTTTCAATTTCTAATGGGCTTAATTGATTCATATCTTTAAGTAAGAAGCCAAACCTTGCTTATGCATCCTCCTCCAACTGTGAACCAGGCTTACTCAATGATTATCAGTGATGAGAGTCAAAAAAATATAGCTGCTACTGCTGGAATTTTGGGAAGTAATCCAATGAATGGAGCAAGCATGTTTAAAGGAGCTGGGTACTTAAAAATAGGTGGAAACCAAGGATGTCCCTCAAGATTTAAAAGGAACACTAATCTCTACTATGAAATCTGTAAAGTTTCAAGGTTGTTGGATATCCTTCTGACTTCAAGTACAAAAAGAAGGGATATGGAGAAAACCAAGGTTCAATTTATGGTTCAAACCAAGGCTTAGGGTACGTAGAAAATCATGGAGATGCCTGCAATATGTCATATAAGTCCCAAAGCATTCCTCAAATGGTTTTCAATATGCTCAAAATGCTAATGTAGCCACTACCAGTTCCAATGGTCATTATGCTTAGAGAGCTGATGGTGCATCTACAAGTGTTGGTGTCAACTATACTCATGGTGAGGTACATCAAGGAAGAGGACCATTTACTAAAAATTAATATGATGAGATTATACAAATGCTAGAAAACACTACCATAGGTTCTACTGATACATCTGCAAATGCAGCATGTACACATAGGTATATTTCACTGTTAGAACCTCATTGTCCTGAATGGATTTTGAAAACTTGAGCCATAAACCATATGGCATCTAGTCTCAACGTGGTTAACAAAGAGACTATAGTAGAGGCTCCCTGTCTAAAAAGGGTCCATTTACCAAATGGAGATGTCTCACTAGTTTCACATACAGGCTCAAGTTCTATCTCAAGAAGGAGTATAATATCAAATGTGTTTCATGTTCCTACATTTCAATTCAATTTACTATTTGTTTCTAAACTAACTAAAGAACTGCAATGTTTTGATTCTTTCTTTCCTGACTTTTGCAGTTTTCAGGATCTCTTCACTGGGAGGGCGAAGGAGATTGGTAAAGAGGTTGAAGTAATGTATCTACTACTGAATCATCATGCTAATCTTATCAAGAATGTTAACCTTAGCAGCTCAGGAGTCAATTGTCACTGGAAATGGTAAACTAGACATTAGCTTATGGCACAAGAGGTTTGGCCATACTTCTATATCAGTTCTTAAAAAATTGTTGCCATTTAGTTTGAATGAAATAAAAGATCATATTACTCAATGTATTGTTTGTCCATGTGCATACCAGGCTAGATTACATTTCCTTTCTTGCACCATTAAGAGTACTAGTTGCTTTGAATTGTTACACATAAACATATGGGGGCCATACAGGACTCCCACTTTTGATGAAAATAAATACTTCATTATAATGGTTGATGACTTCTCTAGAGTTACTGGAGTATTTTTACTTAAATAGAAATCTGATGTCTACTTATCCCTTCAACACTTCTATACATATGTAAAAACACAGTTTGACAAAGTTATAAAAAGGATAAGAACTGATAATGGATCTGAATTTCTAAGCTCTACTTGTGAAATTTTTTTTAAACAATCAGGTATACTTTATGAGACTACTTGTGTCTATACTCCTCAGCAAAATGGAGTTGCTGAAAGAAAGCATAGATACATCTTAGAAGTGACTAGAGCCATTAGATTTTAGGCTTATATACCTATCAAATACTGGGGACATTTCATACTAGTTGATGCATATTTGATCAATAGATTGTCAAGTCAAGTACTGGATGTCTTATCTCCCTATGAGAAATTGTACCATAGGAAGCCATCTTTGAATCATCTAAGGGTGCTAGGATTCTTATGCTTTTCCAAAGATAATAATCAAATTGATAAAATAATTTCTAGACCAAAAGTAGCAATACAGATGGGCTATTCTGACTTGCAAAAGGGTTATGTCCTACTTGATCTAACTAGTAAATCTTTTTTTGTTAACAGAGGGATGTTATCCTCAAGGAATCTATCTTTACTTTTCAAACTAAAGATGATAAAGCAAAGACAGTATTCTTGGATACAAGTTCAAAGTTCTATGACTCAGACAGCTGGGGCAACTTTCCCAGTCATGATGTAACTCATGCTTCTGAGCCAGATATTCAACCTTCTGATCAGCAGGAACTTATGGATCAAGGGGGTCATGGTAAAGGGTTATTAGAGGATCAAGGAAATGTACTAGATGTGGTACCTCAACCACAACCAGTTCCAGTGCCTCCGTCATAACCACAGCCTCCAACTGCAACAAGAAAGTCCACCAGAAGTACTCAACCTCCAGTTTGGTAGAGTGACTTTGTATCTTTGAACATTCATCAAGAGATTCCAAATAGTTTGGACAAGTATATCAGTTATGCTCATCTATCTCAGAATAGTAGAGCATATGTGACTAATATGTCACAAACAGTGGAGCCTAAGACATTTGTTGAATCTAGCAAAGATCCAAGATGGGTGCAGGCTATGCGAGAATAAATAAAAGACTTAAAATGTAATAAGATATGGGATGTTGTGTCACTACCTGCAGGCAAGTCAGCTATTAGATGCAAATGGATTTACAAGGTCAAGTACAAAGCTAGTGGAGAAATTGATAGATTCAAAGCAAGATTGGTTGCCAAAGGTTATAGCCAAAAGAAGGGGATTGATTATCAAGAAACTTTTTCCCCTATTGTAAAACTAGTTACAGTGAGGTCTATTTCTGCATTAGTTGCTTCTAAAAGGTGGCACATCTACCAAATGGATGTTTACAATGCATTTTTTCAAGGAGATTTGTATGATGAGATATATATATATATATATATATATATATATATATGAAACTACCACAAGGATTCCAAATTCAGGGGGAGTCTCAAGTATGCAGACTTGTGAAATCCTTGTATGACTTGAAACAAGCACCAAGGCAATGGAATGCAAAACTATCTGAGGCTTTACTTAAGTTCAATTTTAGACAAAGCCAATACGATCACTCACTCTTCATCAGAGAATAATACAAAGGTATTTCTTTGTTTTGTATGTGTATCAAATAAAATATAGTGTTGAATTGTGAGATATGATCAAGGTATTTCTTTGTGAGCCACTTCTTTTCTTACTATTGTTTGTGTCACCCTTTTACGTTATTCTTAATTAAGTCTCTTTGAGCCTTAAGCCTATTACTTTGGCTAGCCGCATATTTTGCTTATTCCCCATTATTTTATTACCCTATGTTAATTTGATCCAAAGATTCCTGAATGCACTTTGTAGTTGAAAGACTTAAAAAAGGAGAGGGAACAAAAGATGAAGGATAAAAAGATAGAGGGAGGTTGTTGTGGTAAGAATAAGAATTAGATATGGTGCCCTTGTAAAAAATAATCTTCTTTGTTAGTAAGGAGAGGAAAAATCAAAAAGCGAAATTCAGAGAAAAAACAAATTAAAAAAAAGTTTAGAAAAATCTCCTTGCTAACAATAAGTGAATGAAGGATAAGGTGAGAAACCAAAAGAAAATGGGGAAGCTTGAAGGGAAAAATGAACATAAGTTGAAGTTGAGGTGATATAAGGAAAAGAGTGAAAAGTTTAAAGTAAGTGTCTTAAAGTGAATAGAGAGAATAGTCACTATTGGCCAAAGTGTTCTTACCCTTCCCTTAGTCGATATTACAACCCGTACAAGTCCTTTTGATCCCATGATTTTGATGATTTGTTAATAGAGTATTACACTAAAGGCAAGCCTATAGTATGTTTTGTATCCATGAAACTTTTTTTGAGAGAGTGAGCGAATTTCTTATTGATATGCCCCAAGTTTAAATATATATTCATGATGTGAGCGAGGGTCATCTCTCTTAAATGTGAGGACACAAAATGGTGAGAATTTGATGTACTAAGGATAGTTATATTGACACATGATCATGTTGGCCTTATTTTTTATGAGAGTCAGTTTTAGAAGTTGTGTTGTGTCAATGGAGGGTTTGTGGAAATTTGATGTATGCATGTTGAGTGGATTATGGGTCATGATTAAATTGTTTAGCTAACTTAGGTGTGAGTAGACATGTTCAATTGGTAGCTTGAGGTGTGAATTTGTAGGGTGTACAGTGATTTGTTCGAGGACGAACAAAGATTTAAGTGTGGGGTGGTGATCTTGGGCGTATTTTGTACACCCGCTTGCCATGTTTTACTCGTGTTTTACCCATATTTTACCTTGTTTTGAGGACATAATTCATCTATATTGTGGCAATTATTGACATATTCCTGATGGTGAGCTAATTGTATGATTAGATGTGTTTTGCAGGTAAAAATGTGAAAAAATTGACCCACGAAAGCTAAAAGATGGAATTCCAAAGCTTGGGAACGAAGGAGTAAATAGACAGGACAAAAGACCCGTGGAGCTATGGCTGGTGCCTCGCCCCACAGGCAAACCAAAGAAAAAGTCTGTGGGGCTATGACTGGGGCACCGCTCCAGCCCCAATCCGGCATCCAAATTTTCCAAATTCTACTCCTAGTTTGACAAGGATTGAGGGTTACTTCCTATATCTATAAATACATCCCTAAACTCGAGTTTTACACAACTTTTGACCTACGAAGAGCTAGAAGCCGCCGTGGAGGCCGGAGAATATTGGTTTCATCTTTTCTTTTCCTTTATTATTTATTTTTACATTGTTCTTTGGATGATTTATTGTAATTGCTCCATGTCTATGTGGAGTTAAACTTCTCGTTCTAGGATTATGGTAGTTAACTACATGATTGTTTAGTAGACGATTGATTCGATTAAATTTGCTTATCATATTAGTTATTCTTATATTCTTTTGCTTACTATTTTAATGCTTAGCTATCATTAAAATAAATATATAGTCACTTTTTTAACTTGGAAGAAGAATCATTGGGATAGAACAAAGAATATAGGGAGTAACATCTTGTTAATGATAAAATAAAGACTTGATTTGCGACTAGGATAGCAATATACCTAGAACGCCTTACTTGGTTATGAAACGGGAAGACATATAAATGCGTTTGGAATAGGATGTCACATTCCCGCTCAATGATGTAGTTGTGCGGCTTAGGGGTGTGCATCGGTCGGTTCGGTTCGGTTTTGTATATTATCGGTTTGGTTTATCGGTGATCGATTTGTAAACATGCAAAACCGATAACCAAACCAATAAGATATTCGTTATCGATTTTCGGTTAATTGGTTTTTGGTCCTTAGTGGTTCGGTTATCGGTTTAACCGATAAGAAAATGCTCCTATAATATTTTGATTTCTCTTATTTTCTTCTTCATATATAGACTACTTTCATGCATAAACATCTATACAAATTACAAGCATAAGCAAATTCAAATACGTTATTACTAAAATAAATTTATTTTCTTTCTTATTAAGTAGAAAACTTGAATACAGTAGCAACGGTAGCAATTTCTCAAAAAGAAAAGCAACACTGATAGGTAGAATGCTTCAAACCAATGACTTTAGAAAGAAAACAACAACACTAAGACAACAACTATAAAATGCAAAAAATAATAGGGTATATATTTAAAATCTAAAGTCACTATTATACAATTATGAATAAAAATATAATCTAAATATAATCTTATTGGGTTATCGGTTTAACCATTAACTAAAACCTTAAAACCGATACCAAACTGATAGCCCAATAAATTTTTTTACAAAACCATTTAAAAACCGTTAACCCAATAACCCAATACCAATAAACCAATAATATTTTTATCGGTTCGGTTTATCGGTTAAACCGGTTTTTGCACACCCCTAGTGCGGCTATTCTGGATAGACGATTAGAGGCTCAAAAGGCTATAATCATGTCATCAACCCCGTAATCAATAACTAGATAAATAGGAAAGTCAATAAAATTGCTTACTCAACATGGTCATTAGCGAATCTATTGTCCTAGATCGGTTTCACCCTATTGACTACGTAAGAATCTGCTCTTCGGCTGGTTATAGTTCATTAGTTAACTTCTTCTTTTTATTTCTAGATTAGTTAATCACAAATTCATCTTTAGATTTTTACGCTTGAATAAATAATTAGAACTAGTTTAATTTAGTAAAATAGTTAATCAAAAATTCCCTGTGGGTACGATATCTAGACTCTCAATTCTATATTACATGTACGACCGCGTGCACTTGTGTGCGCGTTAGAACACAACATCACTGGAAGAAGTTTGGATTTGATCAAGGAAACTAAGACTTCTTTACAACAAGCATTCAAAATGAAAGACCTTGGAGAATTAAGGTACTTTCTAGGCATTGAATTTGCTAGAACAAGCCAAGGAATTACTATGCATCAAAGGAAATATGCCTTGGAGCTTATTTCTAAAATTGGTTTATCAGCAGCTAGACCATGTACTACACCAATGGACAACAACGTCTAACTTACCTCCAAACAGTATGATGAGTGTATTGACAATAAAGCTGAAAGTGATCCACTAGTTGATCAGAAAATCTATCAAAGACTGATAGGAAAACTGCTCTATCTCACAGTGACCAGGCCATACATAGCCTTTCCAGTACAGACTTTAAGCCAATTCTTACAACAACCTAAGCAATCTCACATGAATGTTGCTATGAGGCTTGTAAGGTATATTAAACTACAACCAGGACAAGGTTTTCTAATGTCTAGCAACTACAAAAATACAGTGTCTGCATATTGTGATGCAGACTGGGCTTCCAGTCATCTTACTAGAAAATCTGTAACAGGTTTCCTAATAAAGCTTGGTGATTCATTGGTCTCTTGGAAGTCCAAGAAACAAACAATAGTTTCCAGGAGCTCAGTTGAAGCTAATTACAAGAGTTGCAACTACAGTAGTTGAACTGACTTGGGTACTAGGATTACTCAAGGAACTTGGAGTGAACATTGCTCAACCAATCAGTGTTCAGTGATGGCAAAGCTTCTCTGCAAATAGCAGTCAATCTTGTCTTCCATGAGAGGACCAAACATATAGAAATTGACTGTCATTTTATTAGAGAAAAAATTCAACAAGGGATGATAACTACTCAATACATCAACACAAAGGAACCGTCAGCAGATCTTCTAACAAAAGGGTTGACTAAAGTTCAGCAGGAGCATCTCAAAGACAAGCTAGGTGTTTTCAACATCTTCACCACACCTAGCTTGAGGAAGAGTGTTGGTGTGACTGAATACAAGCAAGGGTAGTTTAGTCTTTGTACATACTAAAGATCCAAAAGCTGTTAAGTTAGTTAGTGACTGTTAATAAGTTAGAGAGCCAATGGCTCAGTCGGTAAGCTGATCATCAGCACCTATATAACTCATCTTGTATGAGACTGTAAAGACTAAGAGATTAAGCTAAGAAGCTAATACAATACTCTCACATTTTCTCTGTCTTCTTCATCCTTCTCTTCTCTCAATCTTCTTCTTCTTCTTTCCCTCTTCTTCTTTCTCATTGCATGTCTGAACTCTGTATCTAGTTCAATAGCAACAGATACTTGAAGGGAGAATTGAAAAAAATGGTGGGAATGTGACACTGGTAATCAATCCATGCCCAAGTTTTAAGCACTATAATCCTTTAATGGGCATTACAGCTATTGTGATTATACATACATAAAGGGGATATTCAACAAAAACAGTCGATAACTCTTTGACGCACTGCAGCTATTAGTATTAAAGTTAAATATAGTGGTTATGGCTTATCAATCCCAAAAAAGTCATGTGCTGTTTATATGATTTGAGCAGCTGTGGTTCATACAATTTTCACGAATACGCATACTATCTCGTAAAATTTACTCCTACTTAAATTACACCCATCTGCAGGACCGTATGCTACAAATCTTGAACTATTCCTTCTGTTATCCATTCCAAATTCCACGACACTATCCTTCAAGAATGGTTATCGTATATGTGCTGCTCTGCTATGAAATTCGTGAATCACTACAAACTTTTCATTATCAGGTTATGTCCTCAAAAGTATTAATACACGTCTTGTCTCCAAAAGTTTCTTTGTTGAGTTTATCACTGCCATTATACTCGGTTTTGCCTTGCTTCCAAATGACGATGTATCACCTGTTAGCGTCATTTAATGACATTATACTCAAAAGCATACCTCCATTAGCAGACTCATAAGGTCGAACAATAACATGCATGTTATTTGTTTCTTCATCCCCAGAATTTGTAACACAATGTCTACATGTTTCTGGGTTCTCTACTATCACAAGCAATATAATGCTGACAAGACTACAATTGTTGCTACTATACACTTTTGAGTAATGTCAATGAACAAGAGTGACACCTATCTTTTGTTCTCGCGACACCCTTCCAACAATATTAAAATATGTTCGGGTTGCTTTCCTTCCAATCTCTCTTTTTATTGCTTCTCCAGACCTTATTTTGGCTATGATATTATGCACAAATTACCCTCTTTTGAATTCAGGCCCCGGTTTTAACGTGACCTCCAATCTTGTATGGCAAGGTGTAACGTGTGGTTTGGGGTAAGCATCTTGTGCTGCAATATCTGTTTCGTCACAGGTGACACGTTTTGTCTGTGAACCCATGCCTTTATTGCTCTGTGCTCATACGTAAAGCCATCGGCTGCTATATGTGGGTCTTCCATTACTTCCTGCAAAGATGTTGCAGAATAATAGAGCAGGCAGCGGAATGAGAATCAGGGTTTCAGAAAAGAGCACTTTACAAATGATCAGATCATCTCATCGAATTTGAATTCTCACCTGAAGGATTGGACAGAAGTACTGGCTAGGTGCCCTAAGGTTTCCCTCTACCTTGACATGCATCTCGGCCAATTCGATAAGTTTTTTCAGAAGTGGAAGAACTTCAGTCTCAAGATCTGGTCTATCTCTGCATCTAAGCTTACAGCACTGTAGAGCCATCTTAGATAGCTCCTCTGCCTCAATCAATGGCCAGTCTACAACTGACTTATCAAGTACATCTGCGAGCGAATTTGTGTCTATAGCTTTTTCAAATTTCAAGATAAGGCCATTAGGATGACAAGCAGCCAATAGTTGAAGTGTTATTATTCCAAAAGCATACAGATCAGACTTAGGTCTCAGAGTTCCAGTTCTTAGATACTCTGGATCCATGTAAGCAAAGGTGCCAGCAAGAATGGAGTTCCTATACTCTGTAATACTTTCTGGAACAATATCTGACATAATTTTCGCTAAACCCACGTCTCCAATTTTACTCACGTAATTTTTGTCCAACAATATGTTTCCTGGCTTTAGATCTCGATGAACGATGGGCTCAGGCTTTGAGTTGTGCAGGAATGCAAGAGCGCAAGCCACTTCAAAAAGTATTCGGAATCGAACAAACCAGGGAAGGGGTCTGTTTTTTCCTTCGAAAATGTGATCTTCCAGGCTTCCATTTTCCATATACTCATAAACAAGGCACCCATTTCCTGGAGAGGCTCCGAGCAGTAAAACAATGTGTGGGTGATGCAACTGGCTTAGAACCTCAACCTACAAATGATTGAATACGTAATTAATCAAAAAATGGAAGTTTAGCCAGAATGACATTGCCTCAGTTCCCTGAAGTGAAAAACTTACTGGCATGACATAGGCATCTTGTGAGGTACTAAACAAGCCCACATTGATATACAAAATCAGAGAGTATTTAATTGTAGCTCTTTAAGAGAAAAGGAGAGAGATGAGAGGAATCTATTAATGATATGAAGTCAGAAGTACTATTTTGTGAGGATAATAATGCTACAGAAGTGCCTCAGACAAAAATGAACATGTGCTTTGAACGGCAAGCAGCCATGGTCAAGAATGCATAAATATTGAATAAGCAAAAAAACCAATAAAGATTGAGGAGAACCTCTCTTAGAAACTCCTCTTTCTTTTGTGATGCATCCGGATGAAGAACTTTGATGGCAACAGGGGTATGATCAAGGTTGCCTTTGTAAACTTTCCCATAGCCTCCTTCACCAATCATCTTATACTCAGAAAAAAAATCAGTAGCCACCTGAATCTCTTCCCTAGTCAGTCTCCTATACCTTCCATCACATGATAGTAGTGCATCAACAACTTTTTGTTTTTCTAAGGACTGTTGGAGAGCCTTCAACTCTGCTATCTGTCTCTCACAAGCTTCTTTGGCGAGCAACTTTCTTGATGTCTCGACCTCCTTCTCAGTTTCTACATGTTTCTTCTTCACTTCAGCAGCTGTTTTCCTTAGGCTTTCTTCTCTTTCCTTGGATGCATTCACTTTTCTTGTTTCTTCACGGCATTCAGAAGAAAGTAATTGGACCTGAAATAAAGTCAAAGAGTCATGTTCTGATATGTTGATAGCAGCAGTGGACAAGAATATGGTCAGGCAATAGGTATCTTGCCCTAGTGGCTGAGTTACTATACACTTCATAATGGTCCACCGTCACTTCATAATGGAACTCAAAATAGGATAACAAGAACTTGATTTTGACAGCCAGCATAAAAACTTTTGTTCATTTCAGTATGAAAGAGGAGCACTCAAGAATTACCCATTTCGAGGTAAAATAAAATAGATCAAGATTTTACCTTGTTTTGGGCATGGATCAGATGTTCACATGTTTGGTTATACAATGTGATGGTGTTTCGCAACTCTAAGCGCAATCTTCCCATTTCAACCTGAATGTCTGACTGCTCAATGACATCAAAAACGACCTCAACATACTAATACGTTCCACGGTTAAAAGTATATTATACAGTAATATGCTACTGTAAGAAAGTACAATATTCAAGAGAAAGCTTGCTAAAAAGAATTAAAGAAAAGATCAAACTCACATGTTCTGAGTAAGTGGGAAAATGGCTATTCTTGACCTCCAGACCTGCTGCCGATTCTTCTAGATTGTGAATGTATCCTTGCTGAGGACTGATATGATTAGAAGTGTTCCCATGTAAAAATGCTGGAGAATTGAGATAAGTAAAGTCTGCAAGAGATGATGCTCTGCTATGAAATTCCATTGTGGCACAACACACATTGGATTCTTGTTGATTGATACTATGAAGTTCAGTCTCTGTTTCAGAATAGAAGTACTTGTTGGAAGTTAGAAACTACTATCCTAGGAAAGGCAGTGAAAGAGATCACCAAGGAGATCAAGGAAATGACTGAGCTTTTCTATGTACCAGTAGATAACAAGGGACTCAAGGAATTTTTAACAAGTCCATTTGATGACACCACATAAACATCAAAAGACTCAGAAGCATGCTTGAGGATAGCTGACGGTACATCTCCATCCTTCTGTCTCCTGGTTAAAATTGATTAAAAAGTTTAGTACAAGTAGCAATTGAAATCAAGATTCACCATAGTATCATGTAAAAGGTCAAGTTGCTGCCCAAAGACTCAAAATCGTCAGATTAACATAACTCCCAATATGGAGATTACGCAAAACAATTAGATTAATCATGATCAACTACAGTTTGGGTAATTCTTGATGCAATGTAATCATCAGAAGGACAGGAACTTAATATTACCAGTCAAAATTTTCGTATTATAAAAATGTTATAATTGGACAATTAAATTGTTGTGTGACCATCTCAGATCAAAGTCTAATTTTTTCGAATGGTAAGCAAATGTTCAATTACTCCACGAGCACTAAGATGGTGCTATATGTGACAATTATAGCCGGACAGAAAACAAAATTCCACTACTAATCAGTGAGAGTACTGAGAAAATCTATGAGCCTAGCAACCTCATATACATTTTCCATTTTACACCAATAAGCCCAAAGTGAAATGCTATTGTACTTCAGTGTTATTATGTTTTCTTCCTTGCTCTCGAAACATCTTTGATTTCTTTATTCCGTATCATCCACCAAATACAAGCTGGGATGGTTCTCCATATCCACCAATTTAAATTGTTAGATAAGTGACACCTCTTTTGTTTATTGCAGTTTGTACTAGTTTCCATAGGTCAGAAATTTGAAAATTCTTTAATGAATGAGGAAATGAAATTCAAACACGTGATGTCTCCGGCTGCCATGCATGGAAAAGTATATGAGCATGATAGGAACCTTATTGCGATAACCCATTATCTTATTGAGCACCGTTATAGAACCGATATAAGACATTATACATCTCTAACAAATGCATATCCAAGCCATCCTGATCCTATGCCATACCTGCCAAAGTAACTGGGAGAGGAAGAGCCCAACACTAAACTATTAATCCCAGCCTGAGCTACATATTTTAGAAGCACTGTTGCAGGATTATCCCCTTCAAGCACCACAGTTTCAACCTACAGGATGTTCAGACATTAGCACATATGACAATCATTCTACCTTAAGATACATCTAACAAACTAAAGGAAGAGAAAGCTTACACTTTTTCTTTTGCATAGATTTTTAAATGGGATAAATATTTCTTCACATTTAGCCCTCATATCCTCTATATACATTTCCACCACATTGTCATCAAGCTCGTTAGCTGGAATATTCTCTCCTGCTATAAAAGTCACCAGTCATAGAATCATAGATATTACAAACTCAGAAGACTAATATTAGTATAACCTTTTCTTCATCAAAAAAATATTAGTATAACCTTTTAAATAGATCCAATAATCATACATCAAGATCGGACTAAGTAATCTTTAAAATGGTGTGTGAAAACCGAGAAAAATTCAATCTCAAGTAGTACATACCAAATACTTAATGAATCTGATCCAATCAGTCAGCTCATTTTCATGAAAAGGCAAGTTGAAAAGGTAAACGTTATTTAATTTCTCTAGACATACAACAATTGCCATATGTTTTTTTTACAAAATTTACCACCATTTCTATAATTGCAGATGCAATGGACAGAAAGAAAATAGCTATCAAACTATAGCGTGCGTGAACAAAGTTCTACGTTGGAAATTGAATAGTAGCTACATATAAGTGTAATAAAACTCTTAATACCATGAGGCCTCCTGAAAAAGCCTAGGCTTGACCCAAGCGGAGACAATATCAATCCATGCTAAAAGTCACTTTTAGGTTGGTTTAACTCTGCATGTGGCATCAGAGTTGATGGCTTGATGGGACAACTATGGAAATGACTTTGAGTAGCTCTCATATTTCAGCTCATGAAGAGCTAAAGAGCAATCCCATCGGAGTGATAGCGTAGGATGGGTTTGTGGTTGTGGCCCATAGTGAATCTCTTAATAAGCTCATGAGTCTCAGTGATGGGTCATATGGTACTTAGTTCGAGGAGGAAACTGTTGCGTGTGTGGACAAAGTTTCACATTAGAAGTTGATGAGAAATAGAAACAACATTTTTTATAACCGTGGTGGCTGGATTTTTTATAACCGTGGTTGCTGGGTCTGGTTTGCATGCACCTCGACTAATTCCACGGGATACTTGTCACCTCCCACCAACAACAAGTACCAGGTAACTCTGTCCACCAAGGCTAGAACAGATGTGAAGAAATCACCTAGTGTTTTTCTCTCTACTGGGATTTGAACCTGAGGCCTCATGATGCTCAACTCACTTCATTGACCACTATGTCACACCCTTGGGTGCTGAATAAGAAACAACATATAAGTCTATTGATACTCTTAATAGTACAAGGACTTTTGGAAAATAGTGAGGTTTAGCCCAAAGCAGATAGTATGTTAAGAGTCACATTTGAACCGTCAAATTAGATATTCTATCCTTGATTTCGGAACTTTTAGCTCTCTAAATAGTAAAGAAAATGAAAATTTACAACATAAATGATAGGGTAAATTACAATAAAACATACTGCAAAATTAATCAATTGCTGATACATCCACTGTATTTCAAAACCAAAACATTACATCCCTATACTAATTTAGTAACGTGCGAGTATAGTGAACTAATCATCTATATATGACTTATCAAATACATAATAAGAAAGAGAGGTATGAAGGAGAATTTACAGGGAGTTGGAATTGCGGTGACGGTGGGCATAACATGAATGAGGAAAAAGCGATGAGCTTTAGGCAATAACTTCTCTATAGCCCACCGGACGGCTCGCTGACTGCCCCTCCCTTCGGCGCTCTTAACTGCCACCGCAACGTTGACCATCGCCGCAGCAGCTGACGGCGGACTATCCCTGTCGACCTGCATACTTTAGAAAGTGATCAGCATACTCTAAGCACAGGCTTATTAGTTAAATCCTCACATAGCAATAAATAATTTGACGACGCGTGGACCGGGTTAGTTAATTCATTAGGCGCCGGTTGCAGACCTGACAAGTAGGCATTTCTACCCAAGAAAGAAAGACAAGTAGGCATGGAACGCCCGACCCCAACTTTTTATATTATATTTTAGTGATAATTTCTTTTAATTAACACTAATTCTTAATCGGGAAATGTACATGCAAACTATTTACAGCTAAATAACTCTTATAAAAAATATCCCTTAACTAATTGAAGAAAATGTCCCCTTGTGTGATACTTTGTCGGTATATTATGATATTCTATCGATATCATATAAGACTATTCTTTTTTTGAAGGGAATAAACAAGAAATAATTAAAGAATTTTTTTTGATTATTTTGTTAATTTTTATTTTATTTTATCTACTTGTTTTCTTTTTTTCTTTCATTCTCCTTTTTTTTCTCATTTATTTATTTATTCTTTACTTTTTGCCTTCTTTTTTTTCCTCAAATTATATTATTCGTATTTTTTCATCATAATCTAATTTCATACTCAATTTTGATTTCTTTCCGCTTTTTTTTATTTTTTCTTTTATTTTTTTCTCCAAAATCTAATTTCATTCACTTTTTTTCATTTTTTTCATTAAGGTATGCTTCAGTCTAGCAATCTTCAGTTTTCTATGATACCATCACAATATATTTATATACTGGCATAGTATCATGGAGAACTACTTCAATCCTTCAATGTGACACTCCTTAGTATACCATCATAGTATATCTATATATTGATATGGTATCACGTAGGACTGCTTCAATCCTTCAATAAGACATTCCTCAATATACCATTATAGTATATTTATATACTGACATGGTATCACGTAGGACTGCTTCAGTCCTTCAATTAGACACTTCTCAGTCTTTCATGATACCATCACAATATATCTATATACTAGCATGGTCTCATCTTTCGATGAGACAGTCCTCAATTCTCCATAATATAGTATCTATATACTGACATGGTATCATGGAAGACTGCTTCAGTCTTTCAAATGAGATACCCCTCAGTTCTCCATAATACCATCACAGTATATCAATATATTGTCATGGTATCACTGAAGTTTGTTTTAGTCCTCAATCATATCATCATAGTATATCTATATACTGTCATGGCATCATTGATGTCTGCGTCAGTCCTTCGGTGATAGCAATAAATAATTTGACGATGCATAAACCAGGTTAGTTAATTCATTAGGCGCCGATTCCAGACATGACAAGTAGGCATGGAACGGTCGCCCTAACTTTTTATATTTTATTTTAGTGATAATTTCTTTTAATTAACACAAACTCTCAAATGGGAAAAGTACATTGCCCCATGGGAGCAACCTATTTACAGCTAAATACCTTTTACAGAAAATATCTCTTAGCTAATTACAGAAAAAAACTCCTTCTGTGATACCTTGTCGGTATATTATGATACCATATCGGTATCATGTAACACTAAATTCTTTCTTTGAAGAAATAAAGAAGAAATAATTAAAGAAAAAATTATTAATCATTTCGTTCATTTTTTAATTTTATCTACTCGTTTTATTTTTTTTCTTTCATTCTCCTTCTCTTTTTTCTCGTTTATTTATTTATCCTTTACTTTTTTTTGTCCTTTTTCGTTTATTTTTTTTCTCAAATCATATTATTCTTATTTTTTCACCATAATCTAATTTCATACTCAACTTTGGATCCTTTCCCTTTCTTTAAATTTATTTCTTATTTTTTCTAATTTCATATTCTTTTTTCTTTTATTTTTTCTCTCTATAATCTAATTTCATTCACATTTTTTTGCTCTTTTTCATTGAGGTATGCTTCACTCCTTCAGTCTGGCACTCTTCAATCTTCTATGATACAATCACAATATATTTATTTACTGACATAGTATCATGGAGGACTACTTCAGTCCTTCAATATGACGCTCCTCAGTATACTATCACAGTATATTTATATTCTGGCATATCATCATGCAGTCCTTAAATGAGATATTCCTCAGTATACCATCATAGCATATCTATATACTGACATGGTATCACGTACAAATAGTTCAGTCCTTCAATGAGACACTTCTCAGTCTTTCATGATACCATTACAGTATATCTATATACTAGCATGGTATCATCCTCGTATGAGACAGTCCTCAATTTTGCATGATATAGTATCTATATACTGACACGATATCATAGAGGATTGCCTCAATCCTTCAAATGAGACACTCCTCAATCCTTCGTGATACCATCACAGTATATCTATATATTGTTATGGTATCATTGAGATTTACTTCAATCCTCAATGATACCATCATAATATATTTATATATTATCATAATATCACTGATGTCTTCTTCAGTTCTTCAGTTAGACCTCCATGAAAGCATCACAGTATATCTATATATATTGATAAGGTATCATTGAGGTATGCTTCAGCCCTTTAATAGACCACAAGATTCAAAAAAATTCTTTACTTTTTAAAATTTTGTGTCAAGTTATTTATTTATTTTATTTTTATCTTTATAGTTTATTTTTATTTTTGAAAAAGGCAAAAATATAGAAAGAGAAAAAAATAAAAAAGAATATAAACTAATAAAAAATAGAAAAAAAATTAAGAGAAAAAACGAGACCAAAAAAAAGAAACAAATAATAAAAATATTACCAAATGATATTTCTAATAAGAGATAAAATAAAACAAATAATAAAAATAATAAATAAAAAAGGATAAAAATAAGAATAATGTTATAAATGTATTATAATAATAGTGAATGTCTACCTCTCCTATTTCTTTGGAGAAAAGTTAGGAACCCTAACTTAGAGACTAAGTCAATTTTTCTCTATAAATAAAGGGGTTCTCTTCATTGTATTTTCATCCTTCAAGAGAAATAAGAACTTCTCTCTCTCTACTATATTCTTCTTCTTTCTTGCTTTAATAGTTTATAATACATTATCAGCACGAGACTTTACCGTCTCAAGACTTGAAGGCTAAGGTATTATTCTCTTCTTTTTAATATGGTCAATCTTACAAAACTAGAGTTTGTTGCCCTTCAAAGTTCGGGCAAGAGCTACCTATCATGGGTGTTGGATGCAGAAATCCATCTAGATGCTATGGGTCTTGGAGACACCATTAAAAAGGAAAATAAAGCATCAAGCCAAAATTGCGCTAAAGCGGATGATATTCTTGCGTCATCATATTGATAAGATTTTGAAAAGAGAATATCTCACTGTTAAGGATCCACTTATTTTATAGAATAGCCTAAAAGAAAGGTATGAACACCTTAAGATGATCATCCATCCAAAGGCACGATATAATTGGATGAATCTGAGATTTCAAGACTTTAAGTCTGTTCATGATTACAATTCTGCTATATTCAGAATTACCTCTCTGTTGAAACTATGTGGAGATACCGTCAGTGATGTTGATATGATGGAAAAGACATTCTCCACCTTTCATGCCTCGAATGTGCTCCTACAATAGCAATATCGAAAGAAAGGTTTCACGAAGTATTCTGAGTTGGTTTCTCATCTCCTTGTGGCCGAGCAAAATAATGATTTGCTCATAAAAAATCATGATAATCAACCTACTGACTCTACACCATTCCCTGAAGTCCATGCTAGACGTGGAAAAGATCGTGGTCGTGATCGTGAACGTGGTCGTGGTGGTGGTCGTGGTTGTAATCCTGGCCAAGAAAGAAATCATGTTCCCGGTGTTAATCATTCACAAAAAAAAAGACACCATCAAAAGGAAAAAGGAAAGGATGAGAAGCGTAGCAGTTAGAGCAAGTGACCCAAAATGCTATAGATGTGGTAGAAACAGACATTATGCACGTGATTGTCGTATTCCACAACATTTGGCTGATCTTTATCAAGCATCACTAAAGAAGAAAGAGGAAAATTCTGAGGCCAATTTTATCTCTGAAAATTCTGTTGACATCACATGCTTGGATGTAGCAAATTTCTTTGAGCACCCTAAAGGAAAAATAGATCACTTGATTGGTGATAGTTCTGTGGCCATGG
This sequence comes from Jaltomata sinuosa, assembly GCA_003996215.1. NCBI lineage: Eukaryota > Viridiplantae > Streptophyta > Magnoliopsida > Solanales > Solanaceae > Jaltomata > Jaltomata sinuosa. The sequence goes on from QJPP01003667.1 coordinate 93,772, forward strand.
AAGAATGAAGAATTTTAAATTTTTGCCAAGTGATAGTAGAAATAAAAGATCATGTATTATAATTATTTACATGAGTATTAGTTTTATTTATTTTTGATTAATATTAATTAGTCTTGTCATAGTTCATTAGTAATCAAATTTAATATGATTTTGATTTGATTATATGATATTTTAATACCATTTTTAAATTTACTTGCTTGCTGAAAAATATATATAACAACACACTCATATAAAAATTGTCTAATAAAGCTTCGTGAATGCTAAATTTGAAAAATAAGTTATTTTGTCCTACTAGGACTTATTATTTTTCTATGTTGGCCAAGATATTTTTCTATGTTGGCCAAGATAAATATAGTATCCATGTTGTACACGTTAATTTAGAAAACAACAAATTGATTTACTTATAACCCATGTGGTCTCTTACAAGTTATTGTGGTTGTCAGTTTGTATTAGTCTTTCATTGAAAATTTTTATTGGGACAATAAAACCAAATAACATGTCAATAGTCAATAAATAAATTTTTGTACAAAGTTTGATCATAAGTGCTACATGCATTCACGTAAAGCACTATGTGCTGAATGTAATCTGTGTGTAAGTCGTCTTTTCTTTTTGTGGTGTTGTTCTTTTTCAATTACAAAAAGCAGTAGCAAAACATTAATTTAAGCAAATGACGTGCAGGAGTACTACACTTTGTTAACTGTGTAGTAGAAAATAAATTATTATATTTAATTTTCACTTGATATAAATATTTGATACTATATATATATTTTTTGTATGTCATTCTATTTGAAGATATGGATAATTCTCAATGCAAGTTATTCAATTATGAAGATATTTGTTTGATTGATTCAGGTACAACGCACACAATATTCAAGAACGAGAAATACTTCTCTCATTTACTTATGGGTAAAATAAATATCACTACGATTTCTGGTAGTGCTAATTTAATTAAAGGCTCCGGAAGAGCTATCATAATTTTGCCTAAGGGAACCAAACTCATCATAAATAATGCCATGTTTTCTCCTAAGTCTCGGAGAAATTTATTGAGTTTTAAGGATATCCGTGAAAATGGATATCACATTAAAATAACGAATGAGATGAATCTTGAATATCTTGGTATCACCAAGAATGTCTCTGGCCAGACATGTGATATAAAAGAAAAGTTCCCTGCTTTATCTTCTGGCTTGTATTGGACAAAGATTAGTGCAATTGAAGCACATTCTATAGTAAACCAGAAGTTTACTAATTCCAATACCTTTGAACTTTGGCATGATCGTCTGGGACATCCTAGATCTATAATGATGAGACGACTATAGAAAATTCAAATGGGCATTCATTAAAGAACTTGAAGATTCTTTCAAATGGTGAATTTTCTTGTACTGCTTGTTATCAAGGCAAGTTAATTGTTAGACCATCACCAACAAAGGTTGGAATTGAATCTCTTGCGTTCTTGGAACGTATACATGGGGATATTTGTGGACCTATTCACCCACCTAGTGGATCGTTTAGATATTTTATTGTCCTAATAGATGCTTCATCTAGATGGTCTCATGTGTGCCTTTTGTCATCTCGCAATCTGGAATTTGCAAAATTATTGGCACAAATAATATGATTACGGGCACAGTTTCCTGATAATCAAATATAGTCTATTCGCCTTGATAATGCTGCAGAGTTTTCATCCCAAGCATTTAATGATTATTGCTTATCAATTGGGATAAAAGTAGAACATCATGTAGCTCATGTTCACACTCAGAATGGCCTTGCTGAGTCATTAATTAAACGTCTGCAATTGATAGCAAGACCATTGCTTATGAAAATTAAGTTGCCCACTTCTGTTTGGGGTCATGCAATTTTGCATGCGGCAACACTTGTTTGTCTCAGACTGATAAATTATCATAAATTTTCTCCATTGCAATTAATTTTTGGTCAAGAACCTAATATATCCCATCCAAGAATTTTTTGATGCGCTGTATATGTGCATATAGCACCACCACACCGCACTAAGATGAGTCCTCAAAGAAGGTTAGGAGTTTATGTTGAGTTTGAATCGCCCTCCATTATTCGCTATCTTGAACCATTGACGGAAGATATGTTTACTGCTCGATTTGCAGATTGTCGATTTGATGAGACACTTTTCTCAAAATTAGGGGGAGAAAAGAGAGAACTCAAAATAAAAATTTTGTGGAAAAATCTATCATTGTCTCATCTTGATTCACGTACTTCTATTTGTGAACAAGAAGTACAAAAGATTATTCATCTGCAGAAAATAGCAAATCAAATGCCAGACGCATTTACAGATTTGAAAAGAATTACTAAATCACATATTCCTGCAAAGAATGTTCCAATTCAAATTGATGTCCCTGCAGGACCATCATATAGTGTCATAGCTAATGAGTCCAAAGCACGCCTAAAGCGTGGTATACCATTAGATTCTAAGGATCGAAATCCTAGAAAAAGAAAGACAAATGGTCAAGATAACACTATAAAAGAATCTCATATGGAAGTTCAAGATTTGAGCAATTCTGATATCCTTGAAGAAATCAATGAGCCTGAAACTCAAAAAAATGGGGAACTATTCATAAATTCAAGTGATGTTGAAACTAATTTGAATCGATCAAAAATAGTGGTGGATTATATCTTTGCATATAATATTGCAATAAAAATCATGCAAGATAGTGAGGATCTTGAACCTCAATCTATTGTAGAATGTCGACAAAGAAATGTCTGGCCAAAATGGCAAGAAGCAATTCAATCAGAATTGAATTCACTTGTCAAGCGTGAAGTGTTTGGACCTATAGTTCAAACACCTAATGGTATTAAACCTGTTGGCTATAAATAGGTCTTTGTGCGAAAAAAAATGAGAAAAATGAAATACAAAGGTATAAAGCTCGCCTTGTTGCACAAGAATTTTAACAAAGACCTTGTGTCGATTATGAAGAGACATACTCACCAGTTATGGATGCAATAACATTAGTTATCTTATTAGTTTCACTGTCCATGAGAGACATGAAATGTATTTGATGGATGTTGTTACAACCTATCTCTATGGGTCACTTGATAATGAGATATACATGAAAATCCCTAAAGGATTCAAGATGCCTGAAGCGCATAGTTCAAAGCCTCGGGAAATGCATTCTATTAAATTGCAAAGATCATTGTATGGCTTAAAGAAATTAGTCCGCATGTGATATAACTGCCTTAGTGAGTATTTATCAAAGGAAGGTTATATAAATGATGTCATTTGCCCATGTATTTTTATAAAGAAAATAACATCGGAGTTTGTTATACTTGTCGTTTATGTTGATGACATAAACCTTATTGAAACTCCAACAGAGCTTCAAAAGGCAATTGATTACTTAAAGAAGGAATTTGAGATGAAAGATCTTGGGAAGACAAAATTATATCTTGGTTTACAAATTGAATATTTGGCAAATGGTATCTTTGTCCATCAATCTGTCTATACAGAAAAGGTGTTGAAAAGATTTTATATGGATGGAGCACATCCATTAAGTAGTCTGATGGTTGTTTGATCACTTGATGTGAATAAAGATCTATTCTGACCTTATTATTAGTCCTGAAATACCATATCTTAGTGCAATTGGTGCACTTATATATCTTGCTAATACTACAAGGCCTGACATAACCTTTTCGGTTAATTTGTTAGCAAGGTATAGTTCTGCTCCTACTAAGAGGCATTGAAATGGAATCAAACACATATTGCGATATCTAAAAGGGACTACCAATATGAGCTTATTTTACTCTAATAATTGCAGTCCCGATCTTATTAGTTATGCTGATGCAGGGTATTTAACTGACTCACACAAATATAGATCTCAAACAAGTTATGTGTTTATATGTGAGGGTACTGCCATATCATGGAGATCTACAAAGCAGACTATTGTTGCTACTTCATCAAATCATGCTGAAATAATAGCTATTCATGAAGCAAGCCAAGAATATGTGTGGTTGAGGTCAATAATACATCTCATTCGAGAAAAGTGTGGCTTGAAATGTGACAAAGTACCCACGGTCTTATATGAAGATAATGCAGCATGCATAGCACAATTAAAGGGAGGATTTATAAAAGGAGATAGAACGAAGCACATTTCACCAAAGTTTTTCTACACTCATGAGATCCAAAAGAATTGTGATATCGATGTGCAACAGATTCGTTCGAGTGATAATATGACTGATTTATTCACTAAGTCTCTATCAACTGCAACTTTCAAGAAGATGGTGCACAATATTGGGATGCAAAGATTCAAGTCTTTGGATTGATATTTTCATGAGGGGGAGTTAATATGCACTGTACTCTTTTTCCTTTACGAGGTTTTGTCCCACTGAGTTTTTCATGCAAGATTTTTAATGAGGCAGCTAAGATGCGTATTATTAGATGTGTACTCTTTTTCCTTCACTAGAATTTTTCTTAATGAGTTTTTTTAGTAAGGTTTTAATGAGGCACATTGTCTATCGATTAGACATTCAAGGGAGAGCGTGATAAATGTATTATAATAATAGTGAATGTCTACCTCTCCTATTTCTTTGAAGAAAAGTTATGAACCCTAACTTAGGGACCAAGTTAATTTTCCCCTATAAATAAAAGGGTTCTCTTCATTGTATTTTCATCCTTCAAGAGAAATAAGAACTTCTCTCTCTAGTATATTCTTCTTCTTTCTTGCTTTAATAGTTTATAACAAATAAAAATAATAAATGAGAAAATGACAAAAGTAATTAATGATAGAACAAATGAAGTAGAAAGACATTAAAGGAAAGACAAAGAATTAAATAAAAGGACAAAAAAAATTAAAATGGAGTACTTCTCCCGTAAAAAAAAAGGGCATCTCGCGTAAATATTTTGGGGCGTCTGGGCATTTTCAAATTAATATGGGAGGGAGCAATTTTGGGTAAATAGTTTAGTTTTAGGTCTATTTTATATATTCTTTTCTTCTTTTTATTAGTTTGTATCTCAAATCAAAATACCTTTAATTTGATCATCTTTTTTTTTCTTTTATTAAGTAAGTTTTATCAGATACATAAAAGAATGTTTATGCGTAGAAATATTTTTTTGTGAAAGAAAATATTTATTTGAATAAATATTATTGATTTGGCCTCCTGTTTATTTAAGAAATAAAATAATTTGAAAACATTAAGCCTGTCAAAAGAGTCACGTCAGTCTCGTTTCAGCCAAATAAAAATTGGGTCATCCTCACAAGGAAAATTTACTTAATGGGTCAGCAAAAATAAGTCTGTATAATATAATAAATAGTTATAATTTGAAAATATTATAATTTCTAGTGATAGTCTTAGTTTCACAACAAAAATTTACAGGTATCATGTATTCTTTTTTGTCACCCCTAAAACACATCTCCCTTCTCTCTCTCTCTCTCTCTTTCTCTCCCTACTCTCCAACACCGACCTCTCTCCTTTCTCTTCCTTCTCCGACAAACAACCACCAATTATACGAGCTCTCCTAACCCTGTTACCCCTCTCTCTATCTCTTGTAGCTCTTACGGGAGAATAAAATTTTGACGGTTCATTATTTTTTTTTATTTGGTCAGATTTAATTGAAAGTTCTCAAGTATCTAACAGTGCCATTTGAACATAGCATATATAGTTTTCGAATCTTGCAAGAAATTGCAGAAAATCGATTCAATCAGCATCTAATGAATACAAATGTTGAGAGTTTCTTCTTCTTTGTATATGGATAGAAAAATTTGGGTTATATCTGAAAAGGGTTTAGAGTTGTATAAGTTTATCCAACAGAATTAAGAAAGTGTATCCAATAAAATTGAGTATTTTGTTAATCTCTCTAAATAAATATTGAATCTGAAAATATTTTTTGGCTGTATCAGTGTGTCCAGTAAAATTGAGAAAGTACATTCAATAAAAATTGAGTATTTTTTTAATCCCTGAAAATAAATATTGTATCTGATACAAATGACTTATTCTAAATTCATTGTATCTAGCAAAATTGAAAAATAGTTGATATAGTTAGGTTGAGCGAATAACTATAGTGTATCCAACTTATTTGGGCGAATAGATACAACAAAATTTAGCAAACAGATACAACAAAATCACTATATCAAAAGGTTGTATTAGTGATACAATACAAATTTCAGAAAACTGTCTCATTGATATAACACGAATTTTAAAAAATTGTATCATGATATAATATAAATTTCAAAAATGTTGCCACATATCGTAATTATCAAGAGTATCGCTATTTATATATGGTAAATAAATAATAAAGTGAGTCTATTTTGTAAAAAAAATTCTTCGTCCAATTGTTCTTATTTTGGGTGATCTTTAATTTTTGCTCAAATAAGACGGTCTTTAAATTTTTTTCTTCAGCACTTTAAGTAATAAATAAGTGATTGAAAATATCCCTGACATCGAAATGACAAATAATTTTTGACGTATGTCGAGTAAGCCAAAAGTTCAGTTTCAAAACTCATAAATTATGACGTAAGAGATGTAACTTGATTCCTATAGAACTTATGCCCGCGGAGCAAAAATTCTCTAAACTTATGCTAGGTGAGACAAAATTTGTCTAAGCTTATGCTGAGCGAATTAGATACTACACAATTTATGTCAAATAACATAATTCCTACAAAACATATGCTAGAAGAGACAAAAAAAATCTCTAAATTTATATCGAGCGAAATTAGGTCATAGATAAGGGTACTTTGGCCCATTTAAAAACTATTATATTTGAGGGGAAAAAATAATAAAAATTACCCCTAAATAAGAGCAATATGTGCAAAAACATTACAAAAACTCAGACCTGAGTGGCCAATTTATATGGAAGCAGTGATTTGAAAAGCATTTTTTGAGGCGAGTCCCCGAGAGGAGAAGTATTGAAAAGATGCATCAGGGTGATCTTGGGAGGTGAAAGTGTTGTGAGGTATAAACTCCATTATTCTGGGAATACATTTAGGCAGTTGTCACACTCCGAGCCTATACCCTGGATGTAATATGGTGCTTAGAGCCACAAGTGATCCCAAGTTGACCCATGATCTGGCATAATACTAAATATCCTGTAAAAATAAATCTGAGCGGAAGCTAAACTGATAAAAATATAAGTTTTAAGATTTATCTGAAAACCTCTGAAGATAATATTACATCTGAAAAGTAAGACCCAATCTGAAAATAAGCTGAATATCTAACTCTATGTCTGGAAGCCTCTGCTACTGACGAGCGACTGGGATAAGTCCCCAGCTAACTCTAAATACTGAAACTGAAAATACTAAAGAAAAAAATCATAAAAGTCTGTCCTCGAATGATGAGGATCCACCCTTGGTAACTATTGATGTTGGGATGGATCGCACTAACTGTGATGCTGAGACTGAGAGTCTGAAGCTGATATCATAATACGATATAAAGCAAACAAGTATGCGGTCAGTATTTTGAATGTACTAAGCATGTGAGATATGCACCAACTTAAAAATTATTAGAAAACATGTATATACTGAAAGCATAAGTATAAACAACTGAGAATGCGTAAGTCAAACTGTAGGACATAAACTCTTTTACTGAAGAGAGCGTAAATCATGTTTCTGAACTGTAACTGCGGGATCGTGATATTTAAAGATAAGTAAAACTGTTACTTGGAGATCCATAAACTAAAAATATGAATTATATTTGTAAGTCATGAAATAGTTCAGTTGAGTTGAAAATCATGAGTCATGCCAAATGTCATACTTGAAGTAAATTCATAGGGGAGTTTCTTCTACTGAGCATGCTAAAAATACTGATATACTGTACTGAATGCAAACTGAATACAAAGTCATGCAATATTTGAGTTTAAACTATGGGAGCTACTGTTAACCGACATATCCCAAGCTGAGCTAACTATGGGGCCAATCTGTAATCCTGGATGGAAGGGTGTTCATACCTTACCAAGGGTACGAACACTGGCTGGCGTGGATCCACTAAGCTGATGTCTAAAAGGACTAAGGTGTCAAACCTGATCTGACGGATGACTTTTAAAACCTACGGTGGTACCGTAGTTCTGGAACTCAGAGAATTCTACTAAAGATCTCAGTCCTAATTGACGGGTGAGCCTTCATGTAATGACCCTTCCGGTCATTTTCCTATTTTTCGTGCTTTTTCTGAATTTTGAGCTTTCCTTCAGCGGTTACATGTCATTTATGACTTACCGGGACTGACGGTTCGGTGCCCGAACCGTTCGTTAGGTCGTAATGAGCATTTCCCTGTTTTAGAACTTAAACTTAGAAAATCTTTGATTTTGGTCAACTTTCTTGATAAACGTGCTCAGAATTGAATTCTGACAGTTCCGTTGGCTTCGAAATAGGGATTTTGGTCTAGTAGGACCATTGGTCTGGGTTTGAGTGCTTTCGGTTTGATTTTGTGTTGCTTTTTGTGTTTTCAAGCCAGTTTGGCTGGTAGGGTTGACTTTGGTCAACATTCGGAGAAGACGACCTCGGATGGAAATTCTGTCAGCATTATTAGCTCCGGAATATTGACTTTGGGCTAGGAGAATCTTTGGTTTGGGTCCCGGGACTTCCGAACTTATTTTGGGGCATTGAGTTCTGAGTTAGTTTTAGGCGTGGGGCCCACTTTTCCTTAAAACAACCTCCGTTGGTAAATTCGTTGATTCCATTGAGTCCGGAATGTCATTTTTACTCAAATAGCTCTATTGGTTTGCGAGAATCCAATTCCAATCGTGCCCGAAATGCCCCGGAGAAGTTTGGAAAAACTGCAGGTTTTTGTTGCAGGCCAGGCCTTCAGCGCCAGCCAGCGTGATCGCGCGCGCGCCTGGGCTTTCAGCGCCAACAGCGCCAGCCTGCGGCCAACCCTTTTACAATCTTGTTTTTCACGATTTTTAGACTCCAACTTCATTTTTCTCAACTCTAATTACTCAAGAACAATGTGGGCTTGTGGAAATTCTCAAATTTTCGTTAATCTCGCTCCTTTATCGTGGGTAAGTCTCTTCTTCTTCAAGCCTTGCCCTCCTCTTTTAGCTTGAAAACCTCCATTGTTGAAGCTGTTACAAGCTTGGTTTTTCTTGGGTTAAAGCTGCGTTGGTGAGCTTGTTTTTCCGTGGTAGCTGTAGTTTCGGTCTATGGTTGATTCTTGCTTCCTACTTGGTACGTTTCCGCCCTGGAAAATCGCAGTTCTCCACTTTTATTCTCATGAATTAGTAGTACTTCGGGGATGTTTTGAGCCTTGAAATGAACTCCGTTTGCACTCTAATTTTGAGCATGGGTTCCTAAATTCACCACAGACATAATTATGAATTTTATTTTCCATTTCGCTGCTCGAGCCCCGAGGGTCATTTTTCGACCCAATTATCGGCCCAATTTTCCATATAGCAATATGGGTGTCGTTCTTCTCATCTTGACCCCTAGATTATGTTCTTGATAGCGTGGCAACTTTCTGAGGCTGTTCGAAAGGGAAAGGCACACGAGTGAAGGTTCGTTTTTGCAGTTCGTGTTTGCAGTTCGTCCCCGAGGTAGGTTACGGTTTACCTTTTAGACTGGGTTAGTTAGATACCATATATTTGTATATTACTAGAATGCTAGGTAGGATTTTAGATAGACTTTAGACTTGAATCCTGTTTATCATGTTAATTGGCCATTTTGGTTTTTTAGCCTAGAACTGTATGTTATCCTTAGCCTAGGAGCGTACTTCTTCTGTGTGACTAGTATAAAATCTTTAGCATTCTTGTAGGAGGCTTTAGAGGTAGAATAGAGTCCTTTCCCATTGGTTTGCATTTATTTATGCTTTACCCCTTTACTCTATCGTTGTGTGTGACTGTGGGCCCGATGCCATGGCTAGGATTTGGATGGAGTTCCAAGTTATTTCTCTTGGTTTGGAGGGTATTCTTGCCCTGTTTGATCTGATGGTGTGGTTCTTCCTTTGTTTGTGAACATTCATACTCATATCGCATGGCATATCATTGGTACAACATGGATGGTTTTTCAAAGGTTTTTGGTTTGAAATGAGGCTTTACCACGATTGTGGAGATTTCTGGACTTATATGAAAATTACTTTGAGTATTACTATGAGATTTTAGAAAGAAAAGGAGAACTACTATTTTATATATATATTTATAGTCCGATGCGGTATTCCGGACCCTCGATGCGTTATTCTGGGTATTTTACTCTCATATATATATTTATAGTCCGATGCGGTATTCCAGACCCCCGATGCGTTATTCTGGGTATTTTACTCTCATATATATATTTATAGTCTGATGCGGTATTCCGGACCCCTGATGCATTATTCTGGGTATTTTACTCTTATATATATATATTTATAGTCCGATGCGGTATTTCGAAACCCCGATGCATTATTTCGAGTATTTTACTATTTCACATATATATATATGCATAGTCCGATGCGGTATTCCAGGCGCCCGATGCAGTATTTCGGGCTTATATTATATTGCATTCATACATGCATTATCGTGCACCGCATTACATTTGCTTTGGCATGTGGATTGACCCTGGTTTGGCTTGATGTTGTTTTCCTTTCTTTTCTCTTTTTGTTGGTTTATTGGCATGTCTCCAGCTTTATAACTAGATTTAGGTGGATCCCTGTATAGTTAGCTGCTTTTCTGTATCCATTCTTTATATATTATCTTTCTGCGCTCGATCGACCTATGATGCCTACTGGGTACCCGTTGTCTCGGTACTCATACTACACTCTACATCTTTTTCTGATGCAGCACCTAGTACGAGCCACCCTCATTGACCTTCCTGTCGTTCGAGGCCCGTTGCTGTTCGGATCGCGGTGAGCTCCCGACGCTTTTGGAGACTTTACATGCTTTCTATCTTGTACGTCCTGTCTATATTTTTTATTTTGGATAGACAGAGGTTATTGTATAGCTACTCCTTACTTTAGTCGCTCTTGTACTAGTGACACCAGGTTCGAGTTGGTTCTCGAGTCTGTTTTGTCTCGTTGGTCACTTTACGGCCTTCTTATGTATATTTTGTACGATGGTATGTATATATGCTATTGGTCCTGTCTTTTCATTTATGTCTTCCATTTTTACTTACTTTAACTGCTTTATTGTCTTCCACATTGTTGGGTTTGGCTTGCCTACTGGGGGGTTATGTAGGCGCCATCATGACCCAGTTTTGGGTCATGACAGAGTGGTATCAGAGCTCTAAGTTCACCTGTCTCGCCAGTACAAGAGCAAATGTCTAGTAGAGTCTCGTGGATTGGTATGATGACGTCCATATCCTATCTGCGAGAGCCTATAGGATATTTCTAGGAAAGATTCCATATTGTTTGATTCATAATCATGCGTCCTTGACTCTATCAATTTCTAAAACTACAGTTGTTTTCTTCCTCCTCAGAAACCCACGATGAGTATGACAGCGGGTGATGTCGAGGCTTCTGCGCCTGTTACTTGAGTTCCTCTTTAGCCCCCATGGATTTCAAGTATGGGCTTATCGCTTTAGCTAAGAAGGGGTTGGGGCCTAGCCCAACTTTCAGTGCAATTTATGGCTACCCCAGTTCCTCAAGACACCATGGCTGGGATTCTGAGTCTTTCAGAGGAGGTGTCTATGTCATGGGTAGGGGAAGCACCCGATTCTTTGAGGGGTGCTTTGGCTAGGTTTAAAGTTACGTTTTCCCTACCTTAGGCTTTGCATTTGTTGGTTGTAACTGTAATCAACTGGCACCTTGGGTTGGGTATTCTAGGTTGGCACCCCAGACCTTGCCCATTTCTTCTGCCGTCTTATTTCTGCCTTGTTGGTAGTGTTTGATCAAATGTTGTAGTATTACCCTTATGGCCCCGCGTGGCCTTTCTATCTGCCTTTGGACCATAGATGGTGGGATATCTGGGAATGTCCATGAGTCCCAGACATCGAGTTGTGATTTTAGGTTGGTTATGTATGTTGTAGAGCTGATTGTGCCCGTGCAGGGCCGATAGGTCGATTGTGAGTTATTGGGCTTTTGTCTGTTTGCGATCCTATCATTCATGCAAAGGGTTTCCTGCATATTTTACTTCTATTTTGGCTACGGATCTACTATAAATGGTTTATAAAACTTGCATGGCCTTACGGGCCCATTTTTTGGTAAAATGACTATAAAAGGGATTTGGAACTGACTTTATGGATTTTCTTGGGGTAAAAAGGAGTATTATGATAATGTTATCATCGATTATCATACTGATACTAGGTTCGGATGTGCCACAGAGCTAGGCATAGTTTTATTATGGATTTAGTTCCGGATACAATTTGGGCACCCTATATAGGGGTCTGAGAGTTATGGTTTACTGTTTTAGACTCGGATAGACTTCGGACATTTATGCTTTGAAATCCCTCAATTTTTGTATGTGGTCACTTAAACTTGCATGGATCTTGCCAATCTAGACTAGGGGCCATGAGCTGCGAGTGCCAGGAAATGTGCATACAACACTACGGTCACATCTAGTTCCATCATATCATTCATATTGTGTTCCGATTCTTTGTTGCTGGTTTTTCAGTGGGCTCTCCAGTGGTATAGGATGCTGGAGGGATTGTATGCTCTTGTGTGAGCTCCTCGGGTGTGCAAGCGCCTATCAGGATTTAGGTGCTTTAGCGTAGGCTATCTTCTTGTAGTATTCATAGCCGCTTTTCGATCGGTTGTAGATGTACTTATTCCATCCTATGGTAGTACTTGCGAGTTTTGGTGTGTTTTCGAGTGGTTTTCTTGGTAGATTATTCTTTAGTAGTGGATGGGGTGAGTTGTCCTTGAGAGGTGTTTTCCCGGAGTTTTGACTCGTGGGCAGGTCCTGCTTGCTTTATTTCCAGTTTAGCTGTGGTTCAAGGTTTGGGCTAAGTGTTTCTTTTGTCTAGCGCCCTTAGGTGGTTGTTGCCTAGGTCGTTATCTATCGTGTGCCAGGAGTTGTCTGTTAGTATGGTGTGGTACCAGTGGTAGTGCCAGAGTTTGAACTCCTGTCTTAAGTCGGGTGGTGTAGGTTATGCTGATGAGAATTGGTTGGTTTTGTTTTCTCGTGTGATATAAATTGACCTTCCTTAGTGTTGGGTTTGGTAGGTTAGCAGGTATGGTTTGTTTTTGTGGTTCCTTCTGTTCTAAGTCCAAATGAGTTCTTTTCTGCCCTCTCCAGTTCTGGATGATATAATCGAGTTTGAGTATGGCATCGTGGTCGGGTTCTGGCTTTATCTGTGTGGCTAAGTGTTGGTTATAGTGTCGTGACTGAGGTTTTTACTGTGGAATTGTGGCCTTGCGGTTGGATTTTTGATTATAGCATTTTTTCTTTGGTTGATTTAGGCATTTGACCTACCCTCATTCCATCGTATCAAGTGGTACCGGTAGGAGTTGTAGAAGCTTGTTAGGTTTGGTGTTTCCTTGGAGAGGGGTGTTGTTGGGTTTGCGAAGGAGGGTGATGACTCCTTGTTCATGCTTATGTGACATAGTAGTTGGCAGAGGTGATGGTTGAGAGCTGCTGGGGTTTGTGTGTGTGGACATGACTCGACTGACTACAGATTGCAGTAGCTTTTCTTCGATTGGTCCGAGGTCAGAGTTCCTGTTGGTGAGGGATCGAGGTAGTGGTCATTTTAAGTACTACCTTTGGGGACTCATTACCTCAGTTGTGATTTCCTGTGTTGTTCGGTAAATGATCCAAGTCATTGTAGCATTACAGTTTGGGAAAACTGTATGTTCAGAGCCTAGCTGACTCCAGTTCCTAAGTGTTTATCAACAGTGTATGGGTCTACGCAGAGGTTCGACAGGGGATGTGGTTGTCAACTAGAATTGGGTTTCAAAATTGTGGGCTAGCAAATTACTCCAGGTGGTTCATGGTTGGTTCTCTTCGGTTGTAGCTTCTAAGAGTTGAGAGGCGATGAGTTCAGACAACGTGGCGTCCTTATTTCAGTTATGGAGTGACAGTTAGCCTTGGACACCTAGTCCCTGGCTAACCTTTGAGCCAGGCTGGACATTTTATCTTTCAGTGGTGTTCTAGATACTACGAGGTTCCTTCTATTATGGTTGGATAGATTCAGCGGCGTAAGTTCGAGATTCGGCGGTGGTGTATTATATGTGATCAAATTGTGTGGGTTGAGACTAGCAAGGCTATTGCGGGTTCCAATGATACTTTGAGGATAGTGGTCGCCTTGTATCCCGAGGGTTTAAAAGCTTGGTTTGTTAGTTCTTCAGGGTTATCTGTTATGTGGTATTCCAGTGTTGGTTGGACTTGGCTAGTGTAGACTAGCAGTTCGGTATGTTGTAGGCTTCAGAATAGGTGGTATGGTGTGTTGATGCAGTAGAATGGTTGATTCGAGCCAAAGAAGTGAATTGATGGGTTATGCAAATTTCTATATCTAGATGGCGGTCTTGAACTTCAGGCACCCTTTTCCTGCCTACGGGGTGTTCTGACTTGATATTCGCAGCGTGGTTGACTTCTTCCTAAGTTGAGACTGGTAAGGTGATTTTAGAACTCATGTAGTGTTCGAGTGTTTGGAGCTTAGTTGGTGGTTACAGACCTTGTGGCAGACTTACCACACTTCTTACGGGTCTTGGTTTTGTTTTGGGTCATTTGAGTAGGTCATCGTGGTTCATTCGGTTTTCGTTGTTTTAGAATTGGCGTAGTTCATCGAGGTTGGGTTCATTCTATGGTCAGAAGGTTCGCCATTGGCACCGGGTGTTCATACATTCCTTTTTCAACCATAGTGTGCAAGCTTCAGTCGAGTTCAGATGGTTAGTTCAGTCGATTGGTCCAGATGAGTTCAGGTGGCTAGGCTGGCATTAGTAAAAGTGGTCATCCTTTGGTTGGTCGTCAGTCGGGGTAAAATTACTACAATTTTTGGGGATGCGCGCCGGGTTAGTATGTTGGAGATCAAAAGATAGTAAGCCACAACTTAGTTTGGATTAAATCAGAGTAAAAAGTGTGACTTCATTCGTGGTGGAGTACAAGCATAAACTAGGGATCTTTGGCGTGTCCGTTGATACTTTGAGAGTATCGAGTGTACGACTTGTGTGCAACTTCATAGTTATGGTGCAAAAGGATTCAGATAAGAATAAGGGGTTTTGCGGACCAACAGTTCATGAGTTGAAGCTTTAGGCTGGTGGCTTTTCTGGGTAAACTTGGTTGTGATATTAAGGATTCTGATCCTGTGTGTTGATCACCTTAGTTCTCTGGTTTCAGTGTTGTGTCGGTGCTTCCGATCGAGATTCTTGAGGGTTAGTTTGGTTGGGAGATCTTTGGAGGATTTAGAGTTAAAGGTTAGAGTCTAGTTTGACTGAAGAGGTGTTGAGGGTAAGTAGTTTTACTTTGGTTTAGCTCTGTGGGGTGTCACCCAGTCAGGGAGGCTACTCGGGTTTTTGAGAGAGTGGTGCAGGCTTAGTATCCATTTTTGTTCTTGTCTTCAGGTGCTATCCTTTTCCTAACTTTCGCGGACGAAAGTTCTTTTAGTAGTGGATGTTGTAATGACCCTCCCGGTCATTTTCCTATTTTTTGTGCTTTTTCCGTGTTTCAAGCTTTCCCTCAGCGGCTACAAGTCATTTATGTCGTAATGAGCATTTCCCTGTTTTAGAACTTGAACTTAAAAAATCTTTGACTTTGGTCAACTTTCTTGGTAAACATGCTTAGAATCGAATTCTGACAGTTTCGTTGGCTCCGGAATGGGGATTTTGGTCTAGTAGGACCATTGGTCTGGGTTTGAGTGCTTTCAGTTTGATTTTGTGTTGCTTTCTGTGTTTTCAAGCCAGTTTGGCTGGTAGGGTTGACTTTGGTCAACATTCGGAGAAGATGGCCTCAGATGGAAATTCCATCAGCGCTATTAGCTTCGGAATGTCGACTTTGGGCTAGGGGAACCTTTGGTTTGGGTCCCCGGGCTTACGAACTTGTTTTGGGGTATTGAGTTCCGAGTTAGTTTAGGGCGTGGGGCCCGATGTTCCTTAAAACGACCTCCGTTGGTAAATTTGTTGATTCCATTGAGTTCAAATTGTTATTTTCACTCAAATAACTCTACTGGTTTGCGAGAATCGGGTTCTGATCATGCCCGGAATGCCCCGGAGAAGTTTGGAAAAACTGCTGGTTTTTGTTGCAGGCCAGGCCTTCAGCGCCAGCCAGTGCGATCGCGCGCGCGCGCCTGGGCCTTCAGCGCCAACCTACGGCCAACCCTTTTAAAATCTTGTTTTTCACGATTTTTAGCTCATTTCTTTCACTTCTTTCAACCCCAACTTCATTTTTCTCAACTCTAATTACTCAAGAATAATGTGGGCTCGTGGGAATTCTCAAATTTTCGTTAATCTCGCTCCTTTATCGTGGGTAAGTCTCTTCTTCTTCAAACCTTGCCCTCCTCTTTTAGCTTGAAAACCTCCATTGTTGAAGCTCTTACAAGCTTGATTTTTCTTGGGTTAAAGCTGCGTTGGTGAGCTTGTTTGTCCGTGGTAGCTGTAGTTCCGGTCCATGGTCGATTCTTGCTTCCTAATTGGTACGTTTCGGCCCTTGAAAATCGTAGTTCTCCACTTTTATTCTCATGAATTAGTAGTACTTCGGGGCTGTTTTGAACCCCGAAATGAACTCCGTTTGCGCTCAAATTTTGAGCATGGGTTTCTAAATTCACCACAGACATAATTATGAAATTTATTTTCCATTTCGCTGCTCGGGCCTTGAGGGTCATTTTTTGACCTAATTTTCGGCCCAATTTTCCATATAGCAATATGGGTGTCGTTCTTCTCGTCTTGAAACCTAGATTATGTTCTTGATAGCGTGACAACTTTCTGAGGCTGTTCCGAAGGGGAAGGCACACGAGTGACGGTTCGTGTTTGCAGTTCGGCCCCGAGGTAGGTTACGGTTTACCTTTTAGATTGAGTTAGTTAGATACTATATATTTGTATGTTACTGGAATGCTAGGTTAGATTTTAGATAGACTTTAGGCTTGAATCCAGTTTATCATGTTAATTGGCCATTTTGGGTTTTTAGCCTGGAACTGTATGTTATCCTTAGCCTAGGAGCATACTTCTTCTGTGTGACTAGTATAAAATCCTTAGCATGCTTCTAGGAGGCTTTAGAGGTAGAATAGAGTCCTTTCCCATTGGTTTGCATTTATTTATGCTTTACCCCTTTACTCTATCGTTGTGTGTAACTGTGGGCCCGAGGCCATGGCTAGGATTTGGATGGAGTTCCAGGTTATTTCTCTTGGTTTGGAGGGTATTCTTGCCCTGTTTGATCTGATGGTGTGGTTCTTCCTCTATTTGTGAACATTCATACTCATTTCGCATGGCATATCATTGGTACAACATGGATGGTTTTTCAAAGGTTTTTGGTTTTAAATGAGGCTTTACCATGGTTGTGGAGATTTCTGGACTTCAATGAAAATTACTTTGAGTATTACTATGGGATTTTGGAAAGAAAAGGAGAACTACTATTTATATATATATATATATATATATATATATTTATTGTCCGATGCGGTATTCTGGACCCCCGATGCGTTATTCTGGGTATTTTACTCTCATATATATATTTATAGTCTGATGAGGTATTTCGGACCCCGATGCGTTATTCTGTGTATTTTACTCTCATATATATATTTATAGTCCGATGCGGTATTCTGAACCCTTGATGCGTTATTCCGGGTATTTTACTCTTATATATATATTTATAGTCCGATGCGGTATTTCGGACCCCCGATGCATTATTTCGGGTATTTTACTATTTCACATATATATATGCATAGTCCGATACGGTATACCAGGCGCCCGATTGTAATGACCCTTCCGGTCATTTACATATTTTCGCCTTTCTTGTACCATTAGAGCTTACTTGTAGCGGCCCAAGTCATTTATGGCTTGTCGGGACCGGTAGTTCGGTGCCCTGGCCGTTTGTTTGGTCTTTATGGCCGTTCCTCATTTTAGAGCTTCAACTTTGGAAATCGTTGAATTCCGTCAACATTCTTGGTAATATCAAAGAATTAAACCAAGGTTCTAGGTCAAAGGATTCCCTTACTCAAAAGTTTGAGTTGAAGAAATGCCTCATGTAACACCTCGCCCTTTTGGAAGGTTTGAAGTAACCCGTGCCTAGGGGTTAGACTAATAGTGTCTAATATACTAATAAGGATGTGTTATGAGATATTATAATCGCAAAATGGTCGTATGATAAGTTTTGAAGTCAAGCAAGTTGCGAAACAAAAGTCGGAAAAAGTTATTGTAAATTCCTTTAAGTAATTCTCTTCAAATTTGGGTTAAATATCTTGGGGTGTTTCTCCCTATCTATAAAGAGCTAGTGGGCCCCCAATATACAAAATTGAAGGTCTACGAGTCTAGTTTCCAACGCACTAAATTGTTCATCGATACGACTTCAGAATAGAGATATATTCATCTTTTCGTAAGACTGCGCAAGCAGACACGTCAAAGCGGGACCCACATCCTAAGTCGGTTTGCCTTTATAAATCAGCTTCTCCTTCGTTTTAAACCCATAAAAACAGACCAAAACCATAGAAAAACAGATGAAAACCTTAGAAATAATCCATGGACCTTGATCCATTAAATTCGGAAGTTTAACGGAAGTTGCTCTACGTCGCGAGCTCATCATCGTGGTACAATTTTCTCGTCGTTTTGGCTCCGTTTGTTGCTACTGCAAGGAGGCAGTTCGTGGAACTGATATTTTTATGCTATTATCATTTGATTATCGGAAGGTAAGGGTTCTAAATCCTTGACTCATTCTTAATTTGAGCTTTAGAATCAATTCCGAGGAGAACTTATCGTTATCGGCATGTTTGTCATGTTTTCTTGCCGTATATTGTTACAGCTCGTGGTGGGTCCTTATAACAGCATGTTTAGCTTGGTATTTAAAAGATTCTTTTCGCGGTAACCTTCCTCCTATGACCCTCCTTCATTATTATATGTTCTAGTAATATTTTATGGATTTCTGAGCCACGAAGTGATATTTTGGATCTGTGGCTCTGGGCAGCCCCTTTGTCATATTAAATTGGGTTGTTATTGTTGAATGTTGATGGTGTTAAGGTGTTGGAGGTACTGAGAGTTGGTGTGATTCTTATTGGAGTCACGAACGATGGTTATTGGATTGAATGAAATGAAGTACGCCTTGAAATACTGCCTCGGGAGCTCGTCGCTCCTTGGAGATGTGGATAACGTATTGTTGTTGGATTTAGCTGCCATTTGTTATTGTTATTGACCTCATTTTTATGCTTTGGAGTTGGCTGGTCGCAATGTGACATTAACACCTTATCAATTGGCTATGGCTCGTTCTTGCAGCCTTGTCGATTCTAGCAATTGTTCCATTACCTTGGTTGGTCAGGCTTCATAGAGACGCCTTTGGGACTTCAGTTGAAAGTATTTGTTTTGTGTGATTCAAAGCATCCTGGAGCTGTTCGAGTCTGGACGATGCCGTTCCCGCAGCTAGTCATCGGATAACAGGTAGGTTATGGTTTTCTCCTATCTAGACTCTGCGTATATAGGCTATAACTGCATTAATTAGAATCCTTGGATGGGTTGTTATAGTTTGGTACCCCAGACTTTGTCCGCCTTTCGTTCGTCTATTTCATATGTTGTTTGTAGTATTCGCGTAGTAATGTATATTACCTTTGTGGTCCTGTGTGGCCTTGTATTGACTCTGGAACATAGATGGTGGGCTATTTGGGAATGTCCGCGAGTCCCGGACATAGACATTATCCTTTTAGGCTGGTTATGTCTGCTAAGTAGCTATTGGGCCTGTGCAGGGCTGATAGGAATTATTGTGAGCCGTTGGGCTACTTTTATATTTGTGTGCGAGCATATCATCCAAGAAAAAGGTTTTCCCCTGCATGTTTTACTACAGTTTTGGCTGTGAGCCACTACTGACAGTTTTCCTAAATTTGCATGGCCCTGGGGGCCTATTTTTGGTACTGTTGTTGATAGAAAAAGGTATTTTTAGATGTTTTCGCACTGGTTTTATTACTGGTACTAGTCTCTGCGGGGCAGAGCACCAGACTTGATTTTATTACTGATACTAGTCTCTGCGGGGCGGAGCACTAGACTTGATTTACTACAGTTTTAGACCCGGTTATGCCCGGGCACCCTTGGAGGGGTTTTTGAGGAATTTTCTACTACTTTAGTCCTGGACGGGGTCTGGGCATGCATACTTGAGACTGGGTCCCTATCTTGATCTCGGACTTGCTTCCGAATGACATATCTTGATACTGAGTTTTAGTATGGGGTCGGGGACCTCCATGGACCTTGCCGCTCTGGGCCTGGGGCTTCGGGCTGCGTGCGTCAGAGGGAAGGGTATACGGTGGAGTAGAGGTATACATGCTGAGTCCTTCCATGGAACCTGCCTGTTGGGCCTGATTGGCACTGGAGGAGGTACATACAGAGGTTCAATTTCACATCATATCATATCATGCATTGGATTCCACCCTTGTTTGTTGTGTGTTCAGTGTACGCTCTGGTAGTATGGGATGCCGGAGGGTTTGTTTTCACTTGATTGTGTTCCTCGGTTGTATGGGCGGCCGTTGGGACTGTAGGTAGACTATATTTACTCTTGTTTTTACTTAGAGCTTGTCTTGGCACCCGGTTCTTGAAAGATTAGTGATGGCTAGCCTGTTGAGGCTTTGGTTGTGGGATTTTGAATATTGAGAGGTCTTTAGAGTCCTATCTTATTGAGTCACTTTTGTGTGGCCTTCTGAGCAGAGTGTGAGACTCTGGTTCTATTCTTGTGGGAAGCTGAGTGGTATCTCTCGGTTATTGTGGCCTAGTTATTTCATCCTAGGGTTGTACTTGTGAGGTGATTCCCTGTTTATGCTATCATATGATTGGATTGGTGTTATGATTTCCTTATACTGGTTGATTCCATTTTGAGTATGTTAGACTGCTCTACGTCTTTTCCTTCCACTTGAGGTTACCGGTATACCGCCATTTTCTCAACTCTCTCTCTACTTACTTATATTATTATGCAAGGACTCCATCTGTGTTCTCCTTTCCTTCACCTGTGATTCTATGTAATTGTATCTCTGTGCTAGCATGTGTTACTTGAAGCTCTTGGTTATGGATGATCTGTGCTAGCTCCTTGTGCCTTGCTTATTGCTTCAGTGACTGCTTTCTTGGTATCTGTTACTTACTGCTTTTATATCTTATATGCGCTTAGTCGGTCGATGATACCTACTGAGTACCCGTGGTTTTGGTGCTCATACCATACTTCTGCACTTTTTGGTGCAAATATTAGCTGAGCTTTTGCCGTTGAATGCATTGGAGACTCGTGCAGCTTTTGGATCTTCGAGACTAGGGTGAGCGCCTGATGGTCGGGGCTTGTCTACATCTCATCTTTTGTATTGTTACTCTTTGTATATTCGGAGACAGTTGTACTTATCATTTTGTTACTTCTAGCACTTGTATTCTATTAGAAGCTTTTGTACTGTCGCTACCAAGTTTTGGGGTTGGTGTAGTTTCGTGATGTATATATTCGGGTAAATTGCTTCCGCGTTGTCTTATCTTTATATTCTGCTTCTGCTTATCTCAGCTTGTTGAGCGTATTGGTTAGGTAGTAGCCCATTACTAGCTGTTCCAGGCTACGTAAATTTGTTCGCCTACTGGGGGATTGTAGGTGCCATCATGACTTGAGAAATCGGGTCTTGACAGCTTGGTATTAGAGCTCTAGGTTCACCGGTGTCATGGTACAGAAGCAAGTGTCTAAGTAGAGTTTCGTGGATCGGTACGATGACGTCCATATCCTATCTGCGGGAGGCTACAGGGCATTGTTAAGAAATATTTCATCTTCTTGGCTCCTCATCGTGCGTTCCTGGCTCTATTGAATTCTAAAACTTCAGTTGTTCATTCATTCTGAGATGCCTCAGACGAGTGCGATAGCGGTTGGTCCCGAGGCTTCTATGCTTGTTGCTTTAGTGCTTCCGTTAGCACCAAGACTTCAGAGTGAGAGTTTACCGCCTCAGATAGGGGGTGTGGGGTCATCCCTGCCTTCGATTGGATTTATAGCCACCCAGTTCTTCAGGACACCGTGGCTAGGACTCTGAGTCCTCCGGTGAGTGTTTCAGTACCTGGTTCTGTGAGTGGTGCTTCAGTGATAGTTGAGCTTCTAGTTCTTCAGCAGGGTTGTCTGTTGGTATTGGAGTACGAGGCGAGATTTTCCCGTCAGATTTCATCTGGTATATGCTATTTTTGGTGTGGTGAGCATGGGCACTTTGCTAGGAATTGCCCCAGGATTGTGTATCCCAGACAGCCTGGTTGTTATCATTGTGGAGAGATTGGTCACCTTTATTGAGTTTGTCCCCAGCGAGGGCTGGTTGGGGCTTCAATTTTGACCACTCAGTCCAGAGTTAGACCCCTTCAGCTTGATGCTCCTCTTGGTGGGCCAGAGGTAGAGGTTCCTGACATCGTTACTCCAGGTCAGGCTTTTGCTACCTTTGACTTATGTTAGTCCCATTCGTGTTGCGACTCTATAATTGCTTTTATGCCTACCTGCTACTTGTTTAAGTTGTTTGGCTACCCGAATTATAGTATCGATACGTTGTTTTATTGGTAGTTTATTCTTTAGTAGTGGATGGGGGTAAGTTAGCCTTGAGAGGTGTTTTATCGGAGTTGTAGCTCGTGGGTAGTTCTTGTTAGTCTGTTTCTAACTGGCTTACCCCTGTTTCATTGTGATTCTGGACTTTTGGTTGGGTTTCCCTTGTTGAGCGGTCCTAGATGGTTGTTGCCTAGGCCGTTATCTAGCGTGGCTAGAGATCCATGTGATGGTTCGGTGTATTACCGATAATTAGGCCGGAGTTGAGATTTTGCCTCAGTTGGGAGGTATTGGTTATGCTAGTGTGCATAGATTTGTTTGGTCTCTCGAGTGTCTAGAGTCGACCCTCTTTGTTGATTAGTTTAGGAGGTTGGTAGATATATGGGTTGTTCCTATAGTCTCCTCCACTTCCTTGTCCGTTGGGTGTTTGGTTGTATCCCTAGCTCCAGTTGGAACGAATCTTGATCATAGTTCTTTCGATGAGCTCTGGATGTTGGTATCGTGATTGGGTCTTGAGTTTAAGCACTTCCGACTAAGTGTTGATCGTAACCTCGTGGTTGGGTTGTATTTGTAAGCATTTCGGGTGAGTTGGGCATCCGACCCATTCTTCTCCTGCCTTAGTGAATTTGACGTGTAGCTATGAGTAGTAAGGTAATGGCTTCAGGTTCTTATTCGAGAAAGGATTTGTAAGGTTTAGTATGTGCTAAGGAAGCATTTTTGTTTAGTTGAAAAAGAAGGGATATACTCTTTGTATGTGTTTATGTGTCCTCGTAGTTGCCTGAGGTGGCGATGAAGGTTTGCTTTGGGATTGTGTATTGGTGATTCGATTCAGCCGTCTACACATTGATGTGGGTTTTCCATCGATTGGTTTTGTTTTAGTAGCAACTGCGGTTTTGGCAATTTGCATATTCAGGCCTAGTTGGCTTGGGTTCTTACGAGTTCATTGGCAGCATCCTGGTTCGACCAAGGCTTTAGTTGGTAGTTTTGAAAGTTGGGGTTAAGAATCATGGCTTGGCAGGTTACATCGGATGGTTCGTGGCAGTTTCTATTTGGTTGCAGCATCCTAGTGCCGGGAGGCAGTGGGTGCGGGCAACTTAGCTTCTTTACTTTAGTTGTGGATGCGGCTATTGGCCTTGGACACCTAGTCCTTGGCTAACCTCTGCAAGAGGTGAGATATTCTAGATTTCAGCAGTGTTCTAGTTAGTACGAGGTTCTTCTACCATGGTTGGACAGACTCAGTGGCGTAAGTTTAAGTTTCAGCAGTGGTGTATGCTTTATGTGGTCAGCTTGTGCGGGTTAAGACTAGCGAGGCTATTTTGAGCTCTGATGATACGTAGAGACTGGTAATAGCCATTCGTTTGCCCAGGATTTGAAAGCTTGTTTAATTGATTCCTCCAGAGTTGTTGTTTATGTGGGGTTCCAATATTGGTTAGACTCGGCCAGTATGGACTAGAAGTTCGTTAGGGTATATGCTTCGAAGTGGTTGGTTGTTTTCAGAACCAGTAGAGCGGTTGATTCGAGCCAAAGGAATGAATTGAAAGTATATGCGAAAATTTCTATGGCTAGATGGTAACTTTGAACCCCATGCACCTTTTTCCTTTGCCTTCGGGGTGTTTGGACTTAATATTCGTGGCATGGTGGGATTCTTCCTGCCACGAGTCGTAGAACCAAGTCGTGGGAATCAAGGGACTAGACCACTCTCTGTCTGAGTTCCACGGGTTGGTTCTAAGACCCGTGGAAACTTCCACGAACCATGAAACTGACTCGTGGTTCTCAGACCTTAGGATGGTCTACAGGACTAGAATCACGAGTCACTTCCACGACTCGTGGAACCACCCACGGCTCATGGACTTGACCCGTGATCCTTGGAAGTTCAAAAATTTCTGCAAGTTCTGAGTTTAAAAGCTTGGTCTATTTCTGGGGTGTTACAATATCTCCCCGTTGGGATCATTCGTCCTCGAATGGAGATTAAGCAAGATAAAATAAAGAGAAAATAGCCCAACTAGAAAAAAAATATGGAAATCAAGGAAT
The DNA here is from genome assembly GCA_003996215.1 of Jaltomata sinuosa. Taxonomy (NCBI): domain Eukaryota; kingdom Viridiplantae; phylum Streptophyta; class Magnoliopsida; order Solanales; family Solanaceae; genus Jaltomata; species Jaltomata sinuosa. The sequence goes on from QJPP01003667.1 coordinate 118,238, forward strand.
AAACATGAAAACTGAACTTTCCAACTTAAAACATGGTTAAATTAACTTCAAAAACATGAATGCATGCTAGGATCATGCGAATAACTGATGGAATAGGATCGGAGGAACATACTAAGGATGAAACTATTACCTCAAGCTGGAATAGAATCAGAAGAAAATAGATGGGGATATTTGTCCTTCATGGCCTCTTCCGCTTCCCAAGTAGCTCCTTCAACAAGTTGATTTCTCCAAAGAAACTTTACCGAAGCAACTTCTTTATTTGTCAACCTCTGAATCTGATGATCAAGGATCTCTATGGGAACCTCCTCATAGGTGAGACTATCCTTCACACCCATATCCTCCAAAGGGATAATCACGGTCGGATTACCAACACACTTCTTCAACAAGGAAACATGGAAAACTGTATGAACCGCTTCCAACTCTGTTGGAAACTCTAACTCATAAGCAATGCTACCAACTCTCCTCAAAATCCGATAAGGACCTACAAAACGGGGACTAAGCTTTCCTTTCTTGCCAAACCTCATCACACCCTTCATGGGTGACACCTTTAGGAAAACCCAATCATCAACTTCAAATTCTAACTCCCTTCTCCTCACATCCGCATAAGATTTCTATTGACTCTGAGAGGTCTTCAACCTTTCCTTAATAAGCTAAACCTTCCCCGATAGTCTCATGAACTGTATCTGGATAAATCAAGGCAGCCTCACCTACGTCTAACCAACCAATAAGAGATCTACATCTCCGGCCATAAATTGCCTCATATGGAACCACCTGGATGCTAGAGTGAAAGTTATTGTTGTAGGCAAACTCAATAAGAGGTAAGTGATCATCCCAATTACCTTTGAAATCAATCACACACACTCTAACATATCCTCCAAAGTCTGAATAGTACGCTCTGCCTGGCCGTCTGTCTGAGGGTGAAAAGGTGTGCTAAGCTTCACCTGGGTACCAAGACCATTCAGAAACGATCTCCAAAACTGAGATGTAAACTGAGGACCTTTATCAGAAATAATAGACAAGGGAACACCATGAAATTGAACTACCTCCCCGATATAGAGTCTGGCATAATCGTCTGCTGAATTAGTAGTCCTAACAGCTAAAAAGAGGGATGACTTGGTCATCCGGTTTACAATCACCCAAATGGAATCATGTTGCCTTCGAGTATGAGGCAAACAAGTAATAAAGTCCATATTGATTGATTCCCATTTCCAAGTGGGAAGGTCAATATCTTGAATCATGCCACCTAGCCTTTGATGCTTCACCTTTACTTGTTGATAGTCGGGACACTCAGCCACAAACCCGGCTATATGCCTCTTCATACCATTCCACCAAAAGTCTTCCTGTAGATCACGGTACATCTTAGTAGCACCTGGATGAATGGAATATCTAGAACTGTGAGCCTTAGTCAGAATCTGCTGTCTCAACCCATTTACATTTGGAACACATAAGCGACCCTGATAACAAAGCACACCATCTCCCCCTTGGGAGAAAACCTCCACCCGCTACTGATGAACTGCACCCTTAAGCTGAAGTAAAATGGGATCACTGTCTTGCTTTGCCTTCACTTCTGCTACCAAGGATGATTCGAAACCATTCTGAACAATAACACCACCTTCCGTCGAGTCCATAAGGCGAACTCCTAACTGAGCTAGCCTATCGACCTATTTAACTAATTCCTTCTTCCCATCTTCAACAGAAGACACACTTCCCATGGACAGTCTACTCAAAGCATCTGCCACGATATTGGACTTACCCGAATGGTAAAGCACACTCATATCATAATCCTTAAGGAGCTCAAGCCATCTTCTTTGTCACAAAATTCAATTCCTTTTGAGTGAACACATACTGAAGGCTCTTATTATCTGTGAATACATCCACATGCACACCATACAAGTAATGTCTCCAAATCTTCAAAGCAAAGACCACGGATTCCAACTCGAGATCATGAGTAGGATAGTTCTTCTCATGAGTCTTAAGCTGTCTCGAAGCATAAAGCAATCACCTTACCACGCTGCATCAAAACATAACCCAAACCAATCCTAAAAGAATCATAATACACAACAAAATCATCTAGGACTTCCGGTAGAGCTAACACTGGAGTTATGGTCAGTCTAGTCTTTAATTCCTGAAAGTTCTTGTCACACAAGTCAGACCCATGAAACTTTACCTTCTTCTGAGTCAGTCGGGTCAAAGGGCAGCGATGGAAGAAAATCCTTCTACAAACCTCTTGTAGTAGCCAGCCAAACCCAAAAAGCTTCTAATATCGGATGGGGAAGTAGGTCTAGGCCAATTCTTTACCGCCTCAATCTTTTGAGAATCAACTCGGATACCATCACTAGTCACAATATGACCTTGAAAGGCAATGGACTTCATCCAGAACTCACACTTGCTAAACTTAGCAAACAACTGTCTATCCTTGAGAGTTTGCAACACAACCCTCAAGTGGTCTGCATGCTCTTCCTCACTTTGAGAGTCGATGAGGATATCATCAATGAAAACAATCACAAACATATCCAGGTACTGTTTGAACACACGATTCATCAAATCCATAAAGGCTGCAGGAGCATTCATTAGACCAAAAGACATCATAACAAATTCATAATGACCATACCGAGTTCTGAAGTCTATCTTTGGAATATCACACTCTCTAACACGAAGCTGATGATAACCGTATCTAAGGTCAATTTTGGAGAAGAAACTAGCACCCTGAAGCTGATCGAATAAGTCATTAATCCTAGGAATAAGATATTTATTCTTGATTGTGGCCTTGTTCAACTGACAGTAGTCAATACACATTCTAAGAGAACCGTCTTTCTTTTGAATGAATAAAACTGCGGCTCTTATAATTGGTGAATACATAAACATGCATACCATACAAGTAATGTCTCCAAATCTTCAAAGCAAAGACCACGACTGCCAACTCAAGATCATGAGTAGGGAAATTCTTATCATGAGTCTTAAGCTATCTCGAAGCATAAGGAATAACTTTACCACGCTGCATCAACACACAACTTAAACCAATCCTATAAGCATCAGAATACACAACAAAATCATCTAGGCGTTCGGGTAGAGCCAATACTGTAGTTGTGGTCAATCTAGTCTACAATTCCTGAAACTTCTTCTCACAAAGGTCAGACCACTGAAATTTTACCTTCTTCTGAGTCAACCGAGTTAAAGGGGTAGAAATGGAAGAAAATCCTTCCACGAATCTCCTGTACTAACCAGCCAAACCCAAAAAGCTCCTAATATCAGACGGGGAAGTGGGTCTAGGCCAGTTCTTTACAGCCCCAATCTTTTAGGAATCAACTCGAATACCATCTCTAGTTACAATGTGACCCAGAAAAGCAATGGACTGCATCCAGATCTCACACTTGCTAAACTTAACAAACAATTGTCTATCCTTCAGAGTTTGCAACACAACCCTCAAGTGGTCTGCATGCTCCTCCTCACTTCGAGAGTAGATGAGGATATCATCACTGAAAATAATCATAAACATATCCAGGTACTATTTGAACACACGGTTCATTAAATCCATAAAGGCTGTAGGAGCATTTGTTAGACCAAAAGATATCACAACAAATTCATAATTACCATACAGAGTTCTTAAGGTTGTCTTCATAATATCACACTCTCTAACACGAAGCTGATGATAACCGAATCTAAGGTCAATTTTCGAGAAGAAACTAGCACCCTGAAGCTGATCGAATAAGTCATCAATCCTAGGAATGGGATATTTGTTTTTGATTGTGACCTTGTTCAACTGACAATAGTAAATACACATTCTAAGAGAACCATTTTTCTTTCGAACGAATAAAACTGGGTCACCCCATGGAAAAATGCTAGGCCTGATGAAACCCTAATCGAGAAGATCCTTTAACTGATCCTTTAATTCTTTAAGTTCCGCGGAGCCATTTTATAGGGAGGAATAAATATAGGATTCATATCTGGGAGAAGGTCTACCCTAAAGTCTATCTCCCACTCGAGAAGGACTCCGGGTAAATCCTCGAGAAACACATCTGCAAACTCATTCACAATTGGAATAGACTGAAGGGATGGGGTTTCAGACTCCGTGTCCATAACCCGTACTATGTGATAAACATACCCCTTTGAAATCATCTTCCTAGCCTTAAGATAAGATATGAAAAGACCTTTCGAAGAAGGGGGACTGCCTTGCCATTCTAAAATAGGTTCATTTGGAAACTTGAAACTTACAACCCAAGTACGACAATTAACAGAAGCATAACATGCATACAACCAATCCATACCAAGAATGACATCAAAATCAGTCATCTCCAACTCTACTAGATCCGCTGAAGTGACTCTATGAAGGACTAAAATAGGGAAATTTTGGTAGATCCTTTTGGCTAAGACTGACTCACCAACAAAATTAGAAACACAAAAGGGTTCTAAAAGAAATTCAGGACATACTTTAAATTTGTATGCTATATAAGGGGTCACAAAAGATAAGGAGGCACGGGGGTCCAAAAAAGTATACACATAAAAAGAGAAGACTTTCAACATACCAGTGACAACATCTGGAGAACTCTCCTGATCTTGACGGGAGGACATAGCATAAAGATGGTTCTGCCGCTGACCACCAAAACTTAAAGCTGCACCCTGTTGGGCTGGTCGACCTCCTGGGGCTACTGGAGCAGACAGAGCCCTACTACCTCTCTGCCCCTTCTTAGCTGAAGGGAAATCTCTGATACGATGTCCAGTCTGACAACATCCAAAGCAACTACCTGAGCCGGCCAAACACTCACCAGAATGACTCTTCCTACTCTTACCACAAGCTGGGTAAGAAGATCCCTTAGCAACACTACCTTAAGACTGGGAATAGGAACCAGATCCTCTACCACCCTGATCATGAAGAGGCCTCTGGGCCTGGGTAGGAGCACTAGCAAAAGAATGAATGGGTCCTGATGACTTCTTATGGAGCATGGAGCGATGTCCACCTCCAGACCTGTGATGACCAAAACCTGATCACTCAGATCTAGCCCTCTTGTTCTCCCTTTCCATCTCCCTAAGCTTGTCACCCTCAATCTGATGGGCATGAGTCACGAGTCGAGAAATGTTCATATCACTCAACAACAAAGAAGACCTACACTCTTTCTTCACCATATCAGAAACCCCATATATATACTTACTCATTTGATCATGCGGGTCCGCTACCATGGAAGGAGCATATCTAGACAACTGAGTGAACTTCAGACTATACTCTTGAACCGACATCGACCTCTGTCTGAGGTTCACAAATTCCTCCACCTTCGCTTTCCATAACTCTCGGGGAAAGAACCTATTAAGGAAGGCCCTCTTAAAACACTCCCAAGTCGTGGGGACCACGTCCCTCACCCTAGCCTCCTTCCATTATGTGAACCAAATATGAGCTACATCCTTGAGTTGATAGGATGCAGCTCAACACAATAAACCACAACCACTTGCATAACTTTGAAGATCTTCTTCACCTTATCAATAATGTTGAGCGGGTCCTCACTCACTTTCGAACCTCAAAAATTAGGTGGGTTTATATGGACAAAGTCACGAACTCGGGCCGCTACCCCACCTTGAGGGTAGACTGGGGCAGGAGCTTGCTGATTGGCCTGAGTGGCCAAAGTCTAGGCTAGCAAATGGATGGAGTTTATAAACTCCTCATTAGTGACATCGAGGACAGGAATAGGAGGAGCAGCATTCTGAGCGGCTCAGGGAGGCATATCACATCGAGGAGTCATAATCTGAAATCTATAAGATGAGGATTAGAGGGACATAAAAGTTAAGATCTACCGCATGATGTGATCATGAAAGAAGTGAAGTTTTCTAAGACACGTCATAGCTTTCCTCTCATATGTGTGGCGCGCTTCACACACATGAAAGAGACTCTACTCGATGCGGCTTACAGACATCCTAGGACTCTTGAACCTGAGGCTCTGATACCAAGTTTTTCATGCCCCGTGGTTACCCCTAGACGTAACACGGGACTTGAAACCACAAGTGCCCCAAGATAACCCTTGGTCATAGCATCCTCAAGCATAACATAAAGTAAGCGAAAGCACAATATATAAAGTCAGAATAACATAAATGGAGAGTCAAGTCAAATAGGAATACAAGATCCATACGAAGACTCAAATACGGTCTATGTCTGAAAAGCCTCTACTCATAACATAAAGAGTTGCTAGGACAAGGCCCTAGATAACTCAAAGTACGGAAATAAAAGCTGACACTTAAGAACATAACCAGTCCTCGACCTATGAGGACTCACCAACAACTGATAGATAGAGTGGCCTGGAAGCTCTAGCCACGTGCCTGGGAAGGGACTACTAAATCTGCATCATCAAAGGATGCAAGCGCAAGATATGCATTAGTACTATAGGATGTACCGAGTATGCGAGATATGCATAAATGATATGAAAGAAGTCATAAGTAAATATCATATTTTGAGTAATAAGCATGAGTTTTTAGTCAAAACATCAAAGTAAGATGTCATAAAGCTTAGAAAACTTGAAATCATTCATACGGGAGTTTCTTATAATCGACAATAGACCCTAGATTTCAACTAACTATATAACCCTAGATTTCAAAGATGACTTGAACCTTGCCAAGGAACGAGTCACCATTTCCAACTATATAACCCTAGTTGGCAAAGCTGCCCTAATGCCCACTTAGATACAGGACACCATTATCAAGATATGGATCCACTCTCGTAAGCCCATAGGGCACTTCATTTCATAACCTACGCTAGCAATGTAGTTTTTGAACTTGGGCAATCGAACCCTCATCGCTCAGTGCTAAATACTACTCCTAAAACATGCACATATAGCTCATAATTTCTTAGTGGCACAATCTCATGCCAAATCTTGTTCGAAAAGCATGAAAATACATCGGGCATCATGCAAATTCTCATATCATAAGTTCATGGAGCTTAACATAGCCATAGTCCAAAATATGATTTTCTTTCTAAATTCATACTTGAAGAATTAGGCATGCAATTTCTTAAATTCATAAAGCCATGATATCTAATCATGCCCAATTTCACTTAAAAACATGCAATTCAATGGAATCATGCTAGAAATCAACATTGATACTTGGGATTTTAAATCTAATAGAGGAATCATGATCAAATCATAATTAAGTAATAAGAAACCATGAATTTAAGCATAGGAATTGATTTCATAAGTCTTCCCCAATTTAGATCAAAACCCTAATTTCACAAGTTCATAATTCAAAATAAGAATTTGGGATTTTTGGCACAAGGGTGAGGGGAACCCATTGTTGAACACCCACTTACCTTGATTGGAGCTAACCCACTTGAATTGAAAAGACTTAGGAGACTTGGACTTGGAGCTTGAGACCTTGAGCTTGGGAGAGTTCTTTCCCTTCTTGGGAGAAGAATGAGGTAATGAGAAGGGACTTAGGCTAATGAGGGTGGAAACCCTTATTGAAATAGTCAAAACGACATTATTTAGTAGTTAAAAGGGTGGGTAATAACTAAAATACCCCTGGGACTTAATTAGTAAAAAACTTATTTAAAACTCGACTTCAGGTTCCACGTGTGGAGTCTACGACTCGTAGACCTAACCACGACTCGTGGTTCCTTCTCGTGGAAACTGCCTAAGATTTCAGGCTGCTGAAGGTTCCCTATGACTCAACAGGATGACTCATGAAAGCTTCTACGATTCGTAGAACCAAGTCATGGGAATCAGGGGACCTGACCACTCTCTGTCTTAGTTCCATGGGTTGGTTCCACGACCCGTGGAAACTTCAACAAACCATGAAACTAACTCGTGGTTCTCAGACCTGAGGATGGTCCGTAGGACTAGAATCACGAGTCACTTCCATGACTCGTGGAACCACCCACGGCTCGTGGACTCGACCCGTGATCCCTGGAAGTTCAAAAATTTCTTCAAGTTCTGAGTTTAAAAGTTGGGTCTATGTACGGGGTGTTACAAATACTATCATATACTCTTATTTTTTTAAGTGCAGACCGTCTTCTAGAGTCTCAGACGTGACCTCATCTCTAGTTGTGATAGTTGATTCGATCAAAGGGTGAACACTTACATATTCAGGATGCTATGGATCTTCGTATTGGTTCTTGGTCCTCTTTTGGACAAGGAGACTCCTTTATTTTATTATATTTTTGAAATCATAGACATGCTTTTGGATTAGAATTCTTGTACAATGACTTTTGGGTCTTAGGGAATGTAATAGATAGTTAAATAATTTCGTACTTACTTTTGTTAGTTTTTGACTATTTCTCATTATTAAAGAATTGGTTTGGTTGTAATATTATCCAAAAATGGACAATTAATTGTGTTAAGTTTTGTGTTAGATGGTTCTACCATAGAAGGATAGTGTGGGTCTCACTCACGGTCATTTTAGTTGTGAGAAAGCTGATATTAGAGCCCTAGGTTTATTGATCTTGTTGTACAAGAACATGTTGAGTAGAGTCTTATGGAATGGTAAAATGCACTTTTCTTAAGGAGGCTACGTGACGCTAGGAAAACTCAACTTCTTCTTCTCTTTGTGCTATTACTTGATTCCAATTGGTTTCTAGTGATCCAAATTGGTATCAAACTTCTTTCACTTTTATTATCGCAGATGGTGAAAACAGGTGCATTGGAAGTGAGGCAGAGGTGCCAAACCAAATAAGGGATGCGATTTATAGTGGGGAGGCAAGAGGAGGAATAGATATAGGAAGGAGAGCATTGCTTGCCAGGTGTAGGTTTTAGGCCGCAGGACAGGCTTGGGAGAGGTTAGCATCTCCTCTTCCACAAGAGCATCTGACTGAGGTTGCAGAGGATGAAGTAATACTAGTTTAGGAGAATGATATGGCACTAGTTCAGGAAGGTGCAACATTGATTCAGATGTCTTTGACTATGATTCAACAGGTTTTGAGCTTCTTGAGTGGGTTAGAAGAGACTAGGGCTAAACCTATTCTTCCCCTAGTATAGCATTCGAGAGTGTAACATGCTACTGCTGTAGCTCCTTAGATAGATGAGGCTTTGGACACAGGTATCCTTCAGAGACAAGTATCAGGTTCAGCGATGACCGAAGATGAGCACAATCTATTATATAAGATTGTCAAGATGAATCATCTAGTATTCCATAGTCCTGAATTTGAGGATGTATATGAGTTTATCATCGAATTCCATGAACGACTTCAGAAGATGGGGATAGTTTAGAGATATAGGGTGGAGCTCATCACCTTCTAGCTCCAGGGTGATGCTAAGATATGGTGGACAACCTATATGGACTGTAGGGTTGATGGGTTACCCCCATTGACTTAGCATCAGTTTTATTCAATGTTCTTAAAGAAGTATGTATATCCCACGTAATTTGAGGGATAAGAGAAGAGATGAGTTCACCAATATCGAGCAGGGGAGTTCATCAGTTGTAGCCCATAAGGCTCTGTTTTATTTGCTTTCCCATTATTTATTGCAGCTGATAAATAACGAGGAACAAATTTACCATTTTGTTCAGTGATTGAACATATATAGGTCTCCTGATTTCAGCTCTATAGATGGTATCTTCTGGTAGGTCCTTTCAGGAGGTGATTAATTTTGTGAAGAGTGTTGAGGGTGTGAAACAGGAATGCTATACGAAAGGGGCAACAAAGAATTCCCATACAGGGGACAACATCAGTGCTTCATATTCTAGGGGTTATATTTTGTAGGGGTACTTTGTATGCCCTATTTAGTAAGCTATACAGGTGTCATCTAGGTTTATGTTAGGGGCCAGCCATCCTTCTCAAGATTTTAGTGGTTATCTTACTTCTTCTACTTAAGCACAACGACCCACTTTGGATTGAGTTTTCTATTAGTGAAATGAAGCTGGTCATATTCGGAGGAATTGTCCTAAGTATTGGCAAGAGGATTTGTTAGGCTAGCATTAGGCTCTCCAAGATATGGCTCTTGTAGGTGGAATAGGTAATGGTTATGGTAGAGGCCATCAACTTGGAGGGTATGGTAGTCACTAGGCAAGTGTTGCTACCAAGCACACACACAAGTGTACGTGGTCGTGCAAGTAATAAAGTGGCTCTTGCAAGCGGAATATCGATCCCACAGGGACTTGGTGTTTAGCAGATGATCCAGCTTAATTATTATTGAAGTTAAACAAGTGAGATTCATAACCAAGAATATTTTAAGCATTTCTTTTGTAAAATAAATACTAGAATAACAGCGATATGAAATTCAGATTGTAAAAAATATATGAAGAGATTCAGGGTTGATGCATTTACTTCACATTCATGTATAACTATGGTTTCTAGCCGGTGTTAGTATTTATCGTGATTGTTGATCTACGGGGTTAATATTAAAACATAGGAATTGTCATCCTCTAAGTCATCTACCCAAATAAATCTCAAAACTACATCGTTGAGCGGGGATGTGAGTACTCTTTAATACGGATGCATTAAACTATATTCCCGTTTCTTAAACCAAGTGGGGCATTTAGGTATATCGCTATCCTAACCACAAATCATCCTTTACAATTAATATTTAACCCTAGAGGACATGATCCACATTCCCTACGTTCTTTATTCCATCCCTCCACTCCTATGGTCAATTCGTTTCGAGACTTAGATTCATCCTAAAGTTCATGATGCTTTAGAATAGTAAAACAAGAATGCAGGAACAATCACATGACATGATAAACGTATAAACCAACTATAAAACCCTAATTAAGCAATCATGTTGTAGCCTCAACCCTATAAATAGGTTGTTTAGAAACTCATAGTCATACAACAAATTTCCATAGATGAGTTCATAAAGCAAAACTACAAGAAAGAAAAGTTAAAGAACAAAGAACCCTAGTTTGGGCTCCTTGATGTCTTCTTGCTCTCCAATACATGTGTGCTGCCAATGATGTGTGTAAATGTGGCTAAGTACTCCTTATATAGTATTTTAGGTCGTCCAAACGCTTCCCCATAAGATACATATGCATTTAAAACTTTACCCCCAACTTAAACAAAGTTAAAAACCCATTTTTGGACCTTTTTGGGAGGGTTGCATCACGTGGCTCATCGCACGCCTCGACCAGTGGAACCTTGTGATAGGGTGTGAGATTCATGGACTCCTACCATGAATTGGGGTGTGTGATTCATTTCCTCCTCCCCTTCCTGGGGAGTGCGGCGCATGGCCCCCTCCAACGGGTGAGGATTCATCTGATTTTCGCTCTCTTCTCCTCGTGCACTTCTTCCTTGATTCCCCACTTCTTGTGGATTGTTTTTAGGATTCATTTAGCTTCCATAAAACCTACAATAGTCTCCTAAAACAATTCATAGCAAACATTAGTCCATACAATACAATAGATCTCATTAAAAGACAGTAGAATACACATAGCTCAAGCTAGCAACACTAGATTTCTAGTCTAAACTCTATCTGATTATTTTGACTCTTGACTTGTTCCAAATGCACCTTAAACACTTTAAACATATATTTTAGAAACCAAATACACACATACACACTATATACCTCAATAACACATCAAGTTATCCTCAAAACTAAGCTAAACGAATATAGATAATATCACGCCCTGAGGCTACCTCCTAGACGTAACATGGGACCTGGGACCGCAAGTGCCCTAAGTTAAACCTTGGTCATAGCATAACTAAGGTACTCATAACAAAACATAGCAGAAGCATAAATATAAAACTAGGCAACCCAATCCATAACTGATAAAGTGAAGATGAAACATAATCTGAAGAGAGACCCGAATACTAACTATGTCTGAAAAGCCTCTACATGACATAAGGAGTTGTTGGGACAAGACCCCACCTAACTCTAAGTACTTAAAGGACAATAATAAACTAAACTCAAGAACCGGTCCTCAGAAGATGAGAACTCACCAACAACTAGTTGGATGGCCTGAAATCTCTAGCCATAAGTCAAAGAAGAAAAACCTGAATCTGCATCATCAAGAGGATGCAGCGCAAGATATGCGTCAGTACTATAGGATGTACTGAATATGTGAGATATGCATAAACATGGTAAAAACATACTTTAAACATAATTAAAACTTAGTTCATGCATAAAAGAGGTATCATAAGTAAATCTCAAAGTTTAAAGCTTAAAGCATGAAATAGAATAACATAAGTCTTAAATCTTCATACGGGAATTTCTCTTAACCGACATAAACCATGATGAGCTACATGGAGTCTAGTGTAATACACCTACACTGAAAAAGGTTGTCCTAACCGGCCAAGGTTAGAACCTTATCATACCAGGATCTTGACATAAGCCACAGAGGGCACCTACGGTGGCACATAGTTCTTGGACTAAGGGTAATCTCACCCGGTCCAACTCGGTGCTAAATACTACTCCCAAAACATATACATATAGCTCACATATACTTGTGACATATTTAATTCCAAATATTTTTGAAAAGTATAAGGGTATATCTAATAACATGCAATTCACATAGCTTAGGTAGACATATCTAGATGCCAAACCTTTCATAAAACATAGGGACATATGTAATGTCATGCGATTCATAATTCAAAATCCTTACAACTTAGCATAGCCATAATTCAAAACATACTTTTCTTTCTAAATTCATAGGTTAAAGAACTAGGCATGCGATTTCATAAATACATAAGGCTATGTTATCTAAGCATGCCAATTTTCACTTGAAATCATGCAATTCAATAGAATCATGCTAGAAATCATCTTTAATGGATGGGCTTTCAAAATCAATTAAGGAACTTCAAATAAATCATAGATAAGTAATGAGAAACTATTAATTGATGCTTAAAAATGAACTCATAAATTTTCCCTAAATTGGGCAAGAACCCTAATTTCAAAATCCATAAAACAAAGTAAAATTCATGGGTTTTGGGCATATCCCTCATTGAATACCCACATACCTGATTGAAGCTTGCTTGATCTAAGAAGAAAAGAAATGGAGGCTTGATATTGGAGCTTCATACTTGGAGCTTGAAAGAGTTCTTTCTTCTTTTGGAATATGATTGCTTAGAATGAGAAGGGTTTAGGATATTAGGGGATAAAACCCTACTAAAAATGGTCAAAATGACCTCACTTAAGAGTTAAAAGAATGGTTAATTATATAAATACTCCTGGGATTTAATTAGAGAAAAGTTGATTAAAACCTCGGCTTCAGGTTCCACGGGTCCATTCCAGGGACCATAGAAGGGACCACGGTTTGTGAATTGGAGTCGTGGTTCTTGAGCCAAATTTTCTAGCTACGAATAACTTTTCACGCGTTAATAGGATGACTAATGGAAACTTCCACGAGTCTAGAACCTTCTCGTGGTTTCTGGGGAATTGACTGCCCTCAGTCTGAGTTCCACGGGTGGTTTTCACGACCCGTAAAACTAATCATGACCCATAGACTCCACTCATGGTTCTCAGACGAAAAGTGGGAGCTACAGAAGGATTTCCACGAGTCCATTCAATGGTTCGTGGTTCAATCCATGGCTCATGGTCTTGGATCATAATCCCTCGGAAGTCAGATTTTTCAGAGATTCTAAGTTTAAAAGCTGAATCGAATTCTGGGGTGTTATAATATCTCCCCCTTGAGATCATTCATCCTCGAATAAAGAATAAGCAAGTAAAACTGGAGATAAAACAGCCAAACCAAATAACAAAACATAAAACTCAAGGACAATCATGAAAACTGAGCTTTTCAACTTAAAACATTATTGAACTAACTTCGGAAAACATTAATGCATGCTAGGATCATGAGGGAAACCGATGGACTAGAATTGGAGGGACATATGAAGGAGGAAACTAATACCTCAAACTGAGACTGAGTCAGAAGGAAATAGATGAGGGTATTTGGCTTTCATGGCTGCTTCTGCTTCCCAAGTAGCTCCCTCAACTAGATGATTTCTCCAAAGGACATTCACCGAAGCCACTTCTTTGTTTCTCAACCTCCAATTATGACGATCAAGATTCTCCATGGGAACTTCCTCATAAGTAAGTCTATCCTTCACACCTAAATCTTCCAAAGGAACAATCAAGGTCGGGTCACCAACACACTTCTTCAACAAGGAAACATGGAAAACCGGATGAACGGCTTCTAAATCGGATGGCAAATCCAACTCATAAGCAACATTATTAAATCTCCTCAGAATCCGATAAGGACCTACATAGAGGGGACTAAGCTTCCCTTTCTTACCAAATCTCATCACACCCTTCATGGGTGACACCTTCAGAAATACCCAATCATCAACCTCAAACTCCAACTCTCTTCTCCTCACATTTGCATATGATTTATGTCGACTCTGAGCGGTCTTCAACCTCTCCCTAATGGTCTGAACTTTCTTCATATTCTCATTAACTGAATCTAGACCAATCAAAGTTGCCTCACCTACCTCAAACCAACCAATAGGAGATCTACAACTTTGTGTATAAAGTACCTCATACGGAGCCATCTGGATGTTAGAATGAAAGCTGATATTGTAGGAAAACTCAATAAGAGGTAAGTGATCATCCCAATTACCAATGAAATCAATCACACAAGCTCTCAATATATCCTCCAAGGTCTTAATAGTATACTCTGCCTAGCCATCCGTCTATGGGTGAAAAGTTGTGCTAAGCTTAACCTGAGTACCAAGACTTTTCTAAAACAACCTCCAAAACTCGGATGTAAACTGAGTACCCCTATCTGAAATGATAGACAATAGAAAACCATTCAATCATTCTATATCCTGAATGTAGAGTCTGGCATAATTCTTTGATGAATCTATAGTCTTAACAGTCAATAAGTGAGATGACTTAGTCATCCAGTCGACAATCACCAAAATAGAATCATGTTGCCTTCGAGTACGAGGCTAACCAGTAATGAAATCCATATTGATCGCTTCCCATTTCCAAGTAGGAAGATCAATATCTTGATTCATACCACCCGGTCGCTGATGCTCTACCTTCACTTGTTGACAATTGGGACACAGTTCATGGCATTCCACCAATAGACTTCCCGTAGGTTACGATACATCTTAATGGCACCAGGTTGAATAGAATACCTGGAGCTATGAGCCTCTTCCAAAATCCACTATCTCAACCCATCTATGTTAGGAACACACAATCGACCCTGATATCAAAGCACGCCATCTCCCTCTTGGGAGAAAACCTCTACCCTTTGTTGATGGACTGCACCCTTCAGCTGGTGCAAAATAGGATCATTGTCTTGCTCTTTTTTAAGCTACCAAGGAAGATTCAAAACCATTCTGAACAATAACACCACCTTTTGTTGAATCCATAAGGCAAACTCCTAATCGAGCACGTTGATGAATATCCTTGGCCAATTCTTTCTTTTCATCCTCAAGTGAAGACATACTAACCATAGACAACTTACTAAGTGCATTCGCCACAATATTGGCCTTACCCGGATGGTAAAGCACACTCATATCATAATCATTAAGAAGCTCAAGCCATCTCCTTTGATGAAGATTCAATTCCTTTTGAGTGAACATTTACTGAAGGCTCTTATGATCGGTGAATACATCCACATGAACCCCATATAAGTAGTGTCTCTAAATCTTCAAAGCAAAAACCATGGCCGCTAACTCAAAATCATGAAGAGGGTTGTTCTCACATATATCAAACCAATGAAATTTAACCATCTTCTGAGTCAACCGAGTCAATGGGGGCAACAATGGAAGAAAATCCCTCCACAAATCTCCTGTAGTAACCATCCAAACCCAAAAAGCTCCTAATATTAGACAGGGAAGTGGGTCTAGGCTAGTTCTTTACTGTCACAATCTTTTGAGAATCAACTCTAATACCATCTCTAGTCATAATATGACCCAGAAAAGCAACAGAATGCATCCAAAACACACATTTGCTAAACTTAGCAAATAATTGTCAATCTTTGAGAGTTTGCAACACAACTCTCAAATGGTCCGCATGCTGCTCTTCCCTCCGAGAATAGAAAAGAATATCATCAATGAAAACAATCACAAACATATTCAAATACAGTTTGAACACACGGTTCATAAAATCCATAAAGGCTACAGGAGCATTCGTTAATCCAGAAGACATAACCACAAATTCATGATGACCATACTGAGTTCTGAAGGCTGTTTCGGAATGTCATACTCTCTAACACGAAGCTGATGATAACCGAATCTAAGGTCGATCTTGGAGAAGAAACTGGCACCCTGAAGGTGATTGAACAAATCATCAATTCTAGGAATGGGATACTTATTCTTCACTATGACCTTGTTCAACTGACGATAGTTGGTACACTTTCTAAGGGAACCATATTTCTTTCGCATGAATAGAATTGGAGCCCCCCATGGAGAGTTATTGGGTCGAATAAAACCCTTATCAAGGAGGTCTTTCAACTGATCCTTCAATTCCTTAATCTCCAGGAGAGCCATTCTATAAGGAGGGATAGAGATAGGGTGCATATCTGGAAGAAGATATATTCCAAAGTCGATCTCTCGCTCCGGAAGGAATCTGGGCAAATCCTCAGGAAATACCTCAAGGAACTCATTCACAACAGAAACTGACTGGAGAGATGGGGCTTTGGACTCCGTGTCCATAACCTTAACTATATGATAAACATAGCCCTTAGCAATCATATTTCTAGCCTTAAGATAAGATATGAAATGACCCTTCGAGGATGGAGGACTACCTTGCTACTCTAAGACAGGTTCATTTGGGAACTTAAAATTGATGACTCGAGTACGATAATCAACCGAGGCCTAATATGCATACAACAAATCCATACCAAGAATAACATCAAAATCAGTCATCTCCAACTCTACTAGATCTGCTAAAGTGACTCTATGAAGGACTGAGATAGGGCAATTTTTGTAGATTCTTTTGGCTAGGACTGACTCACCAACATGAGTAGAAACACAAAAGGGTTCTAAGAGTTGATCAGGACTAATTTCAAACTTGCAAGCAACATAAGGAGTCATAAAAGATAAGGAGGCACCAGGGTCCAATAAACCATACACATCAAGAGAGAATACTTTCAACATACTAGTAACAATGTCCGATGAACTCTTCTGGTCTTGGCGAGAGGACATGGCATAAAGGCAGTTTTGGCGCTGACCACCAGAACTAGAAGCAGTGCCTTGCTGGGTCGGTCGACTCCCTGGGGCTGCTGGGCTAGACTGACTCCTTCTACGTCCCTGTCCCTTCTTAGATGAAGGGCAATCCTTAATCATGTGTCAAACCTAACCACACCAAAAAGCATCCACCTGAAAAAGCTAAACACTCACCCGGATGACTTTAACCACACTTGTTGCAAGAAGGCCAAGGAGTCCCCTTTGCAACACTCCCCTGAGAATAGGAACTAGATCCTCTACCAGTATGATGATGACGAGGCCTGGGGGCCTAGGAATGAACACTAGCTAAAAAATGTATGGGCTCTGATGATTTTTTCTAAAACAAAGAGCGATGTCCGCCTCCGGACTTCTGATGTCCAAAACTCAAACACTCCGATCTAACCCTCTTGTTCTCCTTTGCCATCTCCCTTAATTTGTCTCCCTCAATCTAATGGACATGCATCATCAGTCGAGAAATATTCATGTCACCCAAAAGCATCGCTGAGCTACACTTCTTCTTTATCAAATTCGACACTTCGTAAACATACATACTCATCTTATCCCACGGGTCAGCCACCATGGAAGGAGCATACCTAGAAAGCTGGGTGAACTTCAAATTGTACTCCTGAACTGACATAGAACCTTGCCTCAAATTCATGAACTCTTCGACCCTAGCTTGCCTCAACTCTCTCGGGAAGAACCAGTCAAGAAAAGCCCTCTCAAAGCATTCCCAAGTCATAGGGACCACATCCCTAGACCTAGCATCTTTCCATTGAGTGAACCAAATATGAGCTACATCCTTGAGTTGATAAGAAGCTAGATCAATACCATCAACACCACCCACTTCCATCACACCAAAGATCTTTTTTACCTCATCCAAGAAATTTTGTGGATCCTCACCAACTTTCGAACCACAGAACTCAGGTGGGTTCATGCAAGTGAAATCTCAAACTCAGGCCATTGTTCTACCTTGAGAGTGGATGGGGATAGGAGACTGCTAATTATCCTGAGCAGTCATAGTCTGAGCTAGCATATGAATGGTATTTCTGAACTCCATATTTGTGACCTCGAGGTCTAGAATCAGAGGGTCAATATTTCGAGCGGCTCGGTGAGGCATGGCACGGCGAGGAGGCATATTCTGAAATGCATAAAGAACGGATTATAGGGTAATAGAGTTAAACTCTATTGCACAAAATTGATCATGAAAGAAGTGAAGTTTTTCCTAAGACACTTCATAGATTCTCTCTCATAAGTATGGCGCGCTTTACACATCACACATATGAAAGAGACTCCACTCGATGCGACTTTCAGACACCCTAAGACTCTTGAACCTGAGGCTCTGATACCAAGTTTATCATGCTCCGAGGCTACTCCTAGATGTAACACGGGAACTAGGACCACAAGTGTCCCAAGCTAACCCTTTGTCATAGCCTAACTCAGATACTCATAAGAAAACATACCGGAAGCATAAATAGAAAACTAGGCAACCCAATTCATAACTGATAAAGTCAAGATGAAACATAATCCAAAGAGAGACTTGAATATTATCTATGTCTGAAAAGCCTTTACATGCGACATAAGGAGTTACTTGGACAAGACCCCAACAAAATCTAAGTACTGAAAGGACAATAATAATCTAAACTCAAGAACCGGTTCTAGGAAGATGAGGACCCACCAATAATTAGATGGATGGCCTGAAATATCTAACCCTGAGTCTGAGGAGGAAAACCTCAATCTGCATCATCAAGAGGATGCAGCGCAAGATATACATCAGTACTATAGGATTTACTAAATATGTGAGATATGCATAAACATGGTAAAAACATACTTGAAACATAATTAAAACTGAGTTCATGCATAAAAGAGGTATCATAAGTAAATCTCATAGTTTAAAGCTTAAAGCATGAAATAGAATAGCATAAGTCTTAAATCTTCATAAGGGAGTTTCTTTTAACCAACATAAACCATGATAAGATACATGGATCCAGTGTCATACACCTACACCAAAAAAGGTTATCCTAACCGGCAAAAGTTAGAACCTTATCATACCAGGATCCGGTCATAAGCCACAGAGGGCACCTGCGGTGGCACGTAGTTCTTGGACTAAGGGTAATATCACCCGGTCTAACTTGGTGCTAAATACTACTCCCAAAACATATATATATATATATATATATAGCTCACATATACTTATGACATATCTAATGCAAAATCTGTTTGAAAAGAATAACACTATATCTAATATCATGCAATTCACATAACTTAGGTAGACATAGATGCCAAACCTTTCATAAAACATAGGGACATATCTAATATCATGCAATTCATACTTCAAAATCCTTAAAACTTAGCATAGGCATAATTCAAAATATACTTTTCTTTCTAAATTCATAACTTGAAGAATTAGGCATGCGATTTCATAAATAGATAAGGCCATATTATCTAAACATGCCAATTTTCACTTGAAATCATGCAATTCAATAGAATCATGCTAGAAATCATCTTTAATGAATGGGATTTCGAAATCAATTAAGGAACTTCAAGTAAATCATAGATAAGTAATGAGAAACTATGATTTGATGCTTAAACCTGAAGCCATAAGTTTACCCCAAATTGGGTAAGAACCCTAATTTCACAAATCCATAAATCAAAGTAAAATTCATGGGTTTTGGGCATAAGGGTGAAAGTAATCCGTCATTGAATATCCACATACCTTATTGAAGCTTGCTTGATCAAAGATGAAAATAAATGGAGGCTTGAACATGGAGTTTGAAGGAGTTTTTTCTTCTTTTGGAATAGGATTTCTTAGAATGAGAAGGGTTTAGGCTATTAGGGAATAAAACCCTACTAAAAATGATCAAAATGACCTCACTTAAGAGTTAAAAGGATGGGTAACTTTAGAAATACCCCTGGGATTTAATTAGAGAAAAGTTGATCAAAACCTTGGCTTCAGGTTCCATGGGTCCTTTCCACAGACCATAGAAGGGACCACGATTCATGGATTGGAGTCGTGGTTCCTGAGCCAAATTTTCAAGATGTGGATAACTTTCCACGAGCTAATTGGATGACTCATGGAACCTTCCACGAGTCGTAGAACCTTCTCGTGGTTTCTGGGGAAATGTCTACCCTCAGTTTGAGTTCCATGGGTGGTTTCCATGACCCGTGATACTAATCAGGACCCGTAGACTCCACTTGTGGTTCTCAGACCAGAGGTGGGAGCTGCAGAAGGGTTTCCACGAGTCCATTCCACGGTTCGTGATTCAATCTATGGCTCGCAGTTTAGGCTAGTAATCCCTTGGAGGTCAGATTTTTCAGGGATTCTAAGTTTAAAAGCTGAATCAAATTTCAGGTGTTACATATAATGACACTTAGGTGTATAAATACGCCTAAGATCACCACCCCCACACTTAAAGCCTTGTTCATCCTCGAACAAGTCCTTACATTAATCACAATCAAGGGAGACTCTAACATCCCTATTAAAACTAGGATACTCAAGCTTGAACTGCAACGACCACATGAATAGAAAGTTCTACCTTAGGCAAGTCATATTGCAATTAAAACACATGAATACTACTTCAAAAATTCCTAGCCTCAATAATTTACTCTACCAAGTTAGCAAACTCATGTACATAACTTAGGAAAGAGATCATATAAGTCACCTATCTATCAACAACCACGCACCCTCACCACAAGAAAGTCACCCATATTCACTCACACATATGCAAATTATCACAAGAATGGGTGTAAAAATCAAATTTCACTCACTTTCACAAAGAATGCACATGTCACATAAGATGTACCATAAGCTTGCCCTTAGTGTATGAGACTAACCGAACTAAGTGGTTGGCAAAGGTTCTCACAAAGACCGGCACTCCAAAGTAGTGGTATCAGGACAAGCCAAAAATCAACAAGGCTTCTTTGACCTTTGAGGCAAAATTCTGGTAGGTTATTGTTTGATTCCAGCTTATGCTGACTAGTGGAGATAATCAGCTGACAATTGATAGGGTTGTTCTTATAGCTAGCTTGTTATGAAAATATAAGATGAATATTGGGAAGATCATAACTGAGGATATTAGGTATAGGGTCACAAAGATCAGTTCCTCATACCCTTTCCCGTTCCTACTGACTGATATATGTGAAGATGTTGGTGTCTCAAAGTATTTGGGTATTGATTGTGGAGAGCGTGCCATCCGGACCCACCATCTTGAGAGGTCAAAAGATGATAGCAAAATGATGGGTCTGGGAAGCACATCTGAATCATCTTAACCCATCACATTCCATGATGCTTTTATGCCTCCTCCAGAGATGATACCTTACATGACTGCTGCTCCTACCCCAAAGGGAACTCTAAATGAGGAGAATACATCAGTAAGGGAGGAAGCTGATGTAACTTCTACTTTGAGACACCCTCATAGTAGATAGTCGTTGACTCCTCAAGTGGTTGACATCTCTATTCTAGAGACTCTAGTGGACCTACCTACATCTGTTGCACCTCTGCTACTAGAGCCTACATTAATCTATGCCTTTCACCCAGCAAATTTTTCCAACACTTTTCAGACTATTATACAATTACAAAAGAAGATGAAAGAGATTGCTGAACAGTTCCAAGAAATTATTGATGCCTCTATATAGAGAGCCATAGCACTATTTTCTGCTGTTCATGGCCGAATAGAGTCAATGGAAGAGAGGATTTCACCCAGCAAATTTTGCCAACACTTTTCAGACCATTATACAATTACAAAAGTAGATGAAAGAGATTGTTGAACAGTTCCAAGAAATTATTGATGCCTCTATACAGAGAGCCATAGCACCATTTTCTGATGTGCATGGCCGAATGGAGTCAATGGAAGAGAGGATCAATGAAATGTTGGATGACATGGGCGCAACTAAACTTAAAGAGATGAAGGAGCATATAGCAGCACTTCGGGTGGATGTTGATTATTTAAAGGTACACCCTCCCTCTATGTACTCTGGTCCTCAAGTAGTTTGCCATAGGTGCCACTCATTCCAATGATAAATTTGTGGGACTATTTACATCCTGACCTCCGAAGGAAAGATGATGATAAAGAAGAGGAGGCAGAAGAGGAGGCACCGGGTATCCCTTCCGAGCCTAAGAAAAAAAGGCAAAGAAAAGATAAATGACCTACCAAATGAGAAAAATGATTCCCTATGATCCTTGAATTTGAGCCTGAACTGACCCTTTTGTTGTTAGCATGTTCACCTTTCCTGTTTCTCGTAAACCTTTGTTTTGGCCCTAGTCCCTCCTTGGACATTGTGCCTCAACTCAAGCTAAACACCTAAGTTGAGGGTGGATATTGTAAGGGTAAATAGGAAGAATGGGGTATGAAAAGATCAGGTTAGTGTTAAAAAGGAAGATAACGGGTGTGGTTTGTGTGCTACAAAAAGCAAAAAGAAGAAAAGCAAAAGAAAAAAAAGGAAGCAAAAGAATTTAAACAAAAAGAGTGTAAAAATGAAAATAAAAGCCACACCTGATGCTTGATTGAAAGTGAAGAGATAACAAAAGAGGAGAATAAGGGAGGAAAATACCGTGGTCTAAAAAGTGGAACGAAGAGTAAGTATAGTGTCAAAGAGGGCATAGTCACTATTTCCCAAATATACCATACCCTTTCCTGAACATACATTACAAGCCAAAAAAAGTCCTATAGTGATCCTAACCTAGCTGTTTGAAAGCCAAGGCATAGAAAATAAGGGCAAGCCTATGGTATTGTGCATATACATCTTGAACTTATTTGTAAGAGTGAGTGTATTCCCAGTCTATGTTTGTTGAATGAGATTCTATGTGAGCGGGACTCCTTTGTGTAAGGGCACTAGAGTAGACTATGGTAGCTGACTCATTGGATAAATATTTGATGTGTATGCTAGCTTGCTTATTTGTGTCATGTTTTCATCCATGGATCTATTTTGTATTGTCTTGATAACTTGTACGTATGCACTGATTTTAAACTGACAAGGAGTGGGTATTGATTTTGTGAGCTGAAATGTTTGAACCACTTGGCTCATGTAGTTCCTAGGTTTCTTTCACTTAAGCATCATTTTAGTTTGTTTTCGTTTGTTGCTTGAGGACAAGAAAACATTCTAAGTAGAGGGTGGTTGATGTGCCAAGATTTCACGGCATTTTCAATGCTTAGAACTAAGAATTTTGGGAGTTCTTAAGTGTGTTTTATTATATATGATGCACGTTTGCTACATGTATAGGGAAAAGTGTTAAAAAGATAAAAAGACTGAAAAGTTATTGTTTCTGGGCTAAAAGTCATGCCCTACTGGAGTGGTATCCACCACGGCCCGTGGGAAGAAATGTTAGAATGAGACAACGGGTATTAAAAGCAAATATCCATCCCACGACTAATTTGGGATGGGCATCAAAGCCGCAACGGGATGTCACAATGCCCGTGGAAATGGACCAGAGGAGTAAAGGCTAGAAGTGAAGTATGACATCCTGCCACAATGCCCGTGAGAGCCACAAGGGGATGTCGTAAATACCCATCAAAATAAGCCAGAGGCACTGGAGGAGCAGATTAGTTAGCCAATGAGTTTCCCAGGATGCCCATGAAAACCACAATGGCTCATCACGTTGAGACATCAAGTGATAGAAGGTTTGATAGGCACCCATGATGCCCATGGCACCCACGATGGCCCATGGGGCCTTCCCGTCAGAACTGTCGCATTCTAGCCCTCCTAGTTCAGTTAGGATTTGGTCTTTGTTGTCTATAAATACATTCCCTAGGGGTTTTTGTGATGACCCTTCCCGTCATCTTCGCATTTATGCATTTATTGCACTGTTAGAGCCTTTCTGTAGCGGCCCCAAGTCATTTATGGCTTGCTGGGACCGGTGGTTCGGTGCTTTGGCCGTTCGTTTAGTCATTTTGACCATTTTCCTATTTTAGAGCTTAAACTTAGAATATCATTGACTTTGGTCAACATTCTTAGCTAACGTGCTTGGAATTGAATTTTGACAGTTCCGTTAGCTCTGGAGCAATGAGTTTGGTCTAGTTGGACCTTTAGTTGAGGCCTGAGAACTTCCAGTGTGGGTTTTGTGTGGTTTTCTCAGTTTTTAGGCCAATTAGAGTTGAAAGTGCAACTTTGGGTGACTTTTGATGATCTAAGTGTCGGATTCAAAATACGACGACTCCATCAGCTCCAGAATGTTGAGTTTGGGGATAGGAAGGTGGTTGGTTCGGGTTGTGGATGAGCTGGACTCATTTCGAGCCCTTGGGTTCCTTTTCATAAGTGTTGACTTGGGTCAACATTTCTCCAAAATGACCTCTTATGGGAGTTTCGTTGATTCTGTTGAGTCCGGAACGTTGTTTCCACTCTTTCAGCATTATTGGTTTTTGAATATCGGTTTCCAATTATTCCCGGAACACCCCATGGAGTGTTAGAGAAATTGCAGAAAAATAGTTGCAGGCCAGCCTTCAGCGCAATAATGCTAAGGCCAGTGCAATCGCGCCTTAGCGCCTGCCATCCTTAAGGGTGATCGCGCCCCTCCCAGCGCGATAGCGCTGAGGCGCCAGCCACCCCATCAGCGCAATTGGCGCTGGCTTAGCGCCGATGGCGCTGGCCATTTTCCAGCAGCTATATAAAGCTGGGTTTTTGTTTTTCCATCATTCTCTCTCACTTTTTCTCACTCTAAACTCTAAATTCTCTGGAACAATTTGCTATATATTGATTCCAAACCTTCGGAAGTCGATTGTGGGTGGATTTTCCATACTTCTTCATCGTTTGGTAAGCTCCCTCTTCTCTTGAAATTTCTTAAAACCTCCATTGATGCCCTTCTCTAAGCTTGAGTTCTTGCTTGTCAATTCTGGCCGTCCAGCTAGTGCATGCTCGTGGGAGTGGTAAATTATCCTTCTTGACTCAAGTTTTTGCCTTTGTGGTAAGTAATCCTTGCCCAATTTAAGTTCTTTTTCGTGAATTTCCACTCCTTAAACTCCAATCTCGCGGGCTGATTTGGCGCCCTTCCTCTTGGCCAATTGTGCTCAAATTTGGAGCATAGATTCTTGGCACCACGCCTCTTTTTGTTTTTGGTTTCGGGTGTTGGACCCTGCGGGCCCGCTTTACACCC
Organism: Jaltomata sinuosa; assembly: GCA_003996215.1. Lineage (NCBI taxonomy): Eukaryota > Viridiplantae > Streptophyta > Magnoliopsida > Solanales > Solanaceae > Jaltomata > Jaltomata sinuosa. The sequence continues at coordinate 143,335 of QJPP01003667.1, forward strand.
AGATATCGACTCGGCTATAATTGTAGCAATATGGGTACCGTTAGACTTGTTTTAACATTATATTCATGAATTTGATAGTTTGATTCTCGTTTGGAGTTTCTCGGAGCAGCTCGGCCTTTGATATCATCATTCCCGCAGCTTGTCGTCAGACGACAAGTATGTTAGGGCTTAACTCCCTAGTTGGCATCCTTGGTTTGGGTTATAGGTTGGTGCCACAGACCTTGATCGCTTTTCCATGATTCATCCTATTTCTTTCCTCCGTTGTGTGTAGTATTCCTATTAGTTGGTGTATTTATTACCTTTGTGACCCCGTGAGGTCTTGTTGACTCTGGAACTTAGAAGGTGGGATTATTGGGAATGTCTACGAGTCCCGGACATAGAAATATCCTTCTAGCTGGTTCAGATTGGTGAGTAGCTTCGGAGCCTGTACATGGCCGTTAGGCTGATTGTGAAATTCTGGGCAGCTATTTATGATGATCATATCATTTCCATGCATATACAGAGGTTTTCCATGTTTTATTATGGTTTTTGGCTTCGGGCCTACGAAAACTGATCTTCTAAACCTTGCATAGCCCTGGGGGGCCATTTTTGATTAAATTAGATTTGGAAATGATTTGACATGATACGTGAATTTTCTTGGGGTAAAAGAAGGTTAAAAATATGGTTTTATCATGATTTACTACTATTTCTAGACTCAACCGGGTGGGAGTGCTAGCTAAGTTTTCTCACTTATTGCTTTAGGCTCGGCTGGGTCGAGCATCTAAGAGGTTTTTCTACTATTTTAGACCCGGTTGTGCCTGAGAACCCTTGAAAGGGTTTTTGAGACATCTTTTTCACTGTTTTAGTCCTAGGCAGGGTCTAGGTATGCATATTTGAGACTTAGCCACTGGCTTGAACCCGGACTCAATTCCGGAGGGCACTTTTTGATTATGAGATTTAGTATGTGGTCTGGGACCTCCATGGACCTTGCCGCTCCAGGCCAAGGGATTCAGGCCGCGTGTGATGGGCGGAAGGGTATATGGTGGAGTAGAGGTATACGGGATGAGTCCTTCCATGGAACCTGCCTACTGAGCCCGATCGGCACCAGAGGAGGTACATACAGAGATTCTATATCACCCTGAGGTCATCATGCATCATATCATCCATTGTTTGTGATACCACCCTTTTTTGTTGTTTGTTGATTGTACGCTCCGGTAGTATGGGATGTCGGAGGATTTGTTTTCACTTTAATGTGTTACTCGGTTGAATGGGTGGCCAGGGGACTATAGGTAGACTCTCTTTACTTAATTACTGATTTGTTCTCTACTACGGTTATAAGTGTGGAATTGGACTTGCTAGACTGTTACTTATGGATTTGAGAATTGGCATGGGTTGGGTGCTTATTTATTCTATTTATCGAGCATGTATACTTTATCCTTCTCTCCCATTCTATATACTTGAGGTAACCGATATACCATCCCTTGCTAGAACTTATCTATATATACTATTTTTGCGAGGATTCCAGGTGTGTCGTTCTCTTTTTCACCTGTGTTTTCCATGTAGATATTCTATTTGCTAGCCTTGCTTGTTTCGATTGTCTTCCCTCTTGCCTAGTTCCTGTGTACTTTATCATTTATTTCTGTGAATGTTTGTTTCTACTCTGCCTGCTATTGTTCTTTTACTTTATATGTGCCCAGTCGGCCTATGATACCTACTGGGTACCTTATGCTTCGCATTTGGTGCTCACCCTACCCCTTGCATCTTTTGGTGCAGATCCTGGTGTGGGCCATCGCCGTTAGAGCGCCAGAGACTCGTGCGGGCAGCTGCTTTTGGATCATCCAGGCAAAGGGTGAGCTCTTGGCATTTAGAGCTTGACTTGGTCTACCGTTTGTATATTCTATACTCTATTTCTATTCGAAGACGGCTTATGTATATATTTCTTTTGGACCTTTTGTACTCCTGTTGTAGTTCGGCTCCTATACCCTTGATACCAGGTTTTGGGTTGGTTTATCTTCTGCTTTGCATTTATATTACTCCGGTTATCCAGTTTATTCATCTTCTTCCCTTGCTTCTGCTTATTTATTTGTTCTTCCGCTTAAATGGTTAGAAAGTAGCCCATTACTAACTGTTCCGGGCTACGGGGAAAGGTTTGTATACTGGGTGGGGGGTTATAGGTGCCATCATGACCGAGAAATCGAGTCATGACAGCTTGGTATCAGAGCCCTAGGTTCACCAGTGTCATCAGTATAGGAGCAAATGTCTAGTAGAGTCCTGTGGATCAGGGCACAGACATCCGTGCTCAATCTTTGGGAGGCTATGGTGACATCTTAGGGAAATTGACTTTTCTTGCTTCTCTTTTGTGCCTAGTATCCTTGAAGGTTCTTGGAAATCTCATTTGTTCTTGTTCACTTTTCCGCAGATAGTTCGTACGAGATCTTCAGCTTCAGGTGGAGGAGATCCTCCTGCCCCTGCACCTTACACTCAAGCTAGGGGTTGGGGTGGTCACAAGGGCAAGGCTAGAGGTCATCCCAGAGCAGGGCACCTGTTAGGGCTTCCAGGGTTGATATAAGGCCGGAGTATGACTACGAGCCAGAGTTAGCTCCAGAGCATCAGCATGTGGACCCAGGAATGGCCCAGGTCCAACCAACTCCAGTGATAGTTCCAGCATTAATTTCTATGCCAGCTTCAGCCCTAGCTCAGTCTTCAGATGTTTGGGGTTTACTTGTTCAGCTCTTGGGTATGATTGGGGAGCGTCCTTCTAAAGCAGCAAAGACATCCGCTCAGGGGGAAGACCTGGGTGTTCAGAGTTTAGGAGCGCAGCCTGTTACTGCGGCTCCCCATGCTAACGTTGTTCCAGTCCCATCGGTTGCCCAGCCTCTTGCTCCTCACCCCGCCATGACAAATGGAGAGCATAAGGCCTTGGGTAGGTTTCTGAGATTGGCACCGCCGAGATTTGTTGGTACACAGGGTCAGGACCCTAAAGATTTTATCACCACATGTGAGGAAATATTACATCACTTGGGGTTATTAGAGACTCACGAGGTTGTCTATACATCATATATATTGGAGGGTCATGTGAAGTTATGGTGGAGAGCACAGGTTGCTTGCAAGCCTTCTATGTCACCTCCTTTGACTTGGTCAGAGTTTTATGAGGCCTTTATGACCAATTTCTTGCCATAGAGAGACAGGGAGCGTCAGAGGGAGGAGTTCACTAGACTTTCCCAGGATTCTATGATTGTCTCAAAGTACGAGACTCATTTCTATCAGCTTGCTCTATTTGGGGCCATGATTATTCCTACTGAGGCCGAAAAGGTTCGCAAATTTGTTTGGGGGATGTGGCAAGAGTTTAGAGAGCCTGCAGAGATGCTAGTTGCTAGCGGTCGGTCATTTCAGGCCATTGCAGACTATGCCCGTACAGCTAAGGATTCATGTCATCATGACACTGAGGCCAGAGATAACAGGCCTCGACATCAGGGTGGTTACAGTGGTTTTAGGCATGGTGGTAGATGTTTCGACCAGTGGGGCCGAGGTTATTAGCCACAACAGCATCAGGGTCAGTCTAGTCGACCAGTTCAGGCTTCACTTCAGGCTTCGGGGTCTTAGTTCGAGCAGTGTCAGGTAGCCATCAGGGACAAAGAGGTCAGTCTTCGAGGGGTGCATCTTTTGGAGCATCAGGCCGTGGTGGCCATTCGGGTTCTTCTGGTTCATCCCAAGTGGGTAGGTGGGCAGGGTCTTGTTACACTTGTGGCGTGGTTGGTCACTTTTCTAGAGATTACCCCCAGCAGGGTACAGTTCAGTCGGCCGAGCCATTGTGAGCAGTTCAGCCTCTGGCTAGATGGGGTGGTGGTCAAGCTAGGGGTGGTGCCCCACGTGACAGAGTAGGTGGTAGGGATAGCAGTCGAGCAGGTGGAGGTCGTTGTCAGTTCTATGCGGTCCCTAGTAGATCAGAGGCATAGGACTCGGATGCTATGATCACAGGTACAATTTTTGTATGTCATCAGCCGGCTTATGCTTTGTTTGATACTGGATCCACTTGTTCATATATATCTTTCTACTTTCTGCCATGTTTGGGGTTGGCTAGTGAGCCATTGTCTGTTCCTATTTCTGTTTTGACCCCAGTAGGAGATTCTTTTGTACTGGATCGGATTGTGAGATCCTGTGTCATTTCCATTGGTGGTTTGGATACTTGGGCTGACTTGATGATACTTGATATGTTAGACTTTGATGTGATACTAGGCATGGACTTGTTATCCCCTCACCATGCGGTTTTTGAATGTTATGCCAAGACCATTACCATAGCCGTGCTCGGTGTGTCCCTGGTTGTATGGCAGGGTTGTATTAGCCATGCACCATCTGGGATCATCTCTTGTCTTTGAGCTAGGATGTTGATTTCCAGTGGGTGTCTAGCTTATCAAGCATATGTCCGAGATGCTAGTGTTGACCTTACGTCTCCTGAGTCTGTTCCTGTGGTTAGAGACTTCCCAGATGTGTTTCCTGCCGACCTGCTAGGCCTTCCACCTGAGAGGGATATTGATTTTTCTATTGAGTTAGAGCTAGGCCCCAAGACCATTTCTATCCCTCCTTACCGTATGACTCCTGCTGAGTTGAGAAAGCTTAAGGAGAAGCTCTAGGATTTGTTAGCAAAGGGGTTTATTAGACCAAGTGTGTCTCCTTGGGTTGCTCTTGTCCTCTTCGTGAAGAAGAATGATAGGTCGATGCAGTTGTGTATTGATTACCGACAGTTGAATAAGGTAATAGTGAAGAATAAGTATTTGATGCCCAGGATTGATGACTTATTTGATCAGCTTCAAGGTTCCGCCATGTTTTCTAAAATTGATTTTAGGTCCGTCTACCATCAGTTAAGGATTAGGGCGGAGGACATCCCTAAGACAACATTCAGGACATGTTATGGCCATTATGAGTTCCTTGTGATGTCTTTTGGGTTGACTAATTCCCCCGCAACCTTTATGGATTTGATGCATAGGTTGCTTAGCCTGTACCTGGATATGTTCGTGATAGTCATTATTGATGACATTCTGATATACTCGAGGAATAGGGACGAGCATGAGCAACATTTGAGGACTGTACTTTAGACTTTGAGAGATCATCGACGTTATGCCGAGTTCTCAAAGTGTGAGTTTTGGCTTGAGTCAGTTGCATTCCTAGGACACGTGGTGTCTAAGGATGGGCTTAGAGTTGATCCGGGTAAGATTTTCGTGGTTCGTGATTGGCCTAGACCAACCACTCCTACCGAGGTTCGTAGCTTTGTTAGGTTAGTCGGTTACTACAAATGGTTTATTGAGGGATTTTCTTCAATAGCAGCACCCTTGACTATGCTAACTAGGAAGGATGTTCCATTTCAATGGTCTGATCAGTACAATGATAGTTTTCAGAGGCTTAAGGCCTTATTGACTCCAGCTCCAGTTCTGACTTTTCCGGTTGAGGATCAGGGTTTCTCCGTGTATTGTGATACTTCAGGGGTCGGTCTTGGTTGTGTGTTGATGCAACAGGATGGAGTGATAGCATATGCATCGAGGCAGCTGAAGGTTCGCGAGCGCAACTACCCCACTCATAACTTAGAGTTGGTGGCGGTAGTCTTCGCGCTCAAGATCTGGAGGCACTATCTATATATAGTTCATTGTGAAATATTCACCGACCATCATAGTCTTCAGTACATTATGAGTCATCGCAAGCTAAACTTGAGGCAGAGGAGATGGATTGAGTTGTTGAAGGACTATGATTTCACTATTCTGTTCCATCCAGGCAGGGCAAACATGGTAGCGGATGCCTTGAGTCAGAAGGCACTGAGTATGGGGAGCTTAGCTTCACTTTCAGTTTCTGAGATATCGTTAGCCTTAGACATCCAGTCCTTGGATAAAAGTTTGGTTAGTCTTGACTTATCGGATCCCAGCAGAGTTCTTGCTAGTGTTGAGGTTCACTCTACTATAGTTGATCTGATTCAGAGCCGGCAGTTTAAGGATCAGAGTTTGTGTGACCTTCGTGATCAGGTGGTTTGTGGTAAGGCCAGCCAGGCTACCTTGGGTTCTAATGGGGTTTTGAGGTTTGAGGGTGGACTTTGTGTTCTGAGAGTTTTTGATTTGATATACTTGATACTCCGTGAGGCACACTATTCCAGATACTCCATTCATCCTTGCGCAACGAAAATGTATAGAGATCTGAGGCAGCTTTATTGGTAGGGTGGTATAAAGCAGGACATGGCAGAGTTTGTATCTCGGTGATTGAACTGTCAGCAGGTGAAGTTCGAGAATATGAGACCAGGTGGCTTGATGCAGTGACTTCCCATTCCTGAGTGAAAGTGGGAAGGTATTACCATAGACTTTGTTATTTGTTTGCCTCATACTACTCGGAGGTTTGATTCCATTGGGGTGATCATGGATAGGCTGACTACAACAACAACAACATACCAAGTATATTCCCACAAAGTGGGGTCTGGGAAGGGTAAGATGTACGCAGACCATACCTTTACCCCAGAATGAAGTAAAGAGGAAATGGATAGGCTGACTAAGTCAACTAATTTCTTGCCGGTTCAGACTTCCTACAGGTCAGAAAGGTTAGCCTAGATCTACATTTGTGAGATTGTACAGTTGCACGAGGTCCTAGCTTCTATCATTTCAGACTGCGGCACTCAGTTCACATCTTAGTCTGGAGAGCTATACAAAGGGATTTGGGTATGGAGGTTCAGCTTAGTACTGCGTTCCACCCTCAAACAGATGTCCAGTCCGAGAGGACCATTCAGGTCTCAAAAGATATGATTCGGGCCTGTGTACTTGACTTTGGAGGTTCATGGGATCAGTTTGTGCCTTTGGCTGAGTTTGCATATAAGAATAACTTTCATTCGAGCACTGGCATGGCACCTTTCGAGGCTTTTTATGGTAGGCATTGTAGATCGCCCATTGGTTGGTTTGATGGGTTAGAGTCCAGATCGCAGAGTACAAATTTGCTTAGAGATTCCTTGGACCGAGACCGTTTGATCCAGAAGAGCTACGCTAATCATAGACTTTGTGCCTTGGAGTTTAGTGTTGGTGACCTAGTTTTCCTTCGTGTATTGCTCGTGAAGGGCGTGATTAGATTTGGTCGAAGGGGCAAGCTTAGCCCCAGGTTCATTGGACCGTATGAGATTCTGCAGAAGGTTGGTAGTGTTGCCTACATGTTAGCATTGCCTCCGATGTTTTCAGCTATTCACCTAGTGTTTCAAGTATCGATGTTGTGCTGGTATGTACTAGATAAGTCTCATGTGTTGCATTGGGATTCGGTTCAGTTAGATGTGAGGTTATCATTTGCTGAGGAGCTGATAGCCAACCTAGCTAGATATATCAGGATATTGAGATCTAGGGAGATCCCAGTTGTGAAAGTTCAGTGGAGGCACCGTCCAATCGAGGAGGCTACTTGGGAGACAAAGAGTGAGTTTCGTGCTCAGTATCCGCAGTTGTTTGAGCCTTCAAGTACTCACTTCTTCTTGAAATTCGAGGATGAAAGTCTTTTTAGTAGTGGGTGTTGTGATGACCCTTCCGATTATCTTCGCATTTATGAATTTATTGTACTGTTAGAGCCTTCTTGTAGCATCCCCAAGTCATTTATGACTTGCTGGGACCGATGATTCGGTACCCTGGCCGTTCGTTTGGTCATTTTGACTGTTGCCTGTTTTAGAGCTTAAACTTAGAATATCATTTACTTTGGTAAACATTCTTAGCAAACATCCTTGGAATTGAATTCAGTCAGTTTTGTTAGCTCCGGAGCGATGATTTTTGTCTAGTTGGACATTTAGTTGAGGCCTGAGAACTTACGGTGTGGCTTTTGTATGATTTTCTCAGTTTTCAAGCTAATTGGAGTTTAAAGTGCAACTTCAGGTGACTTTTGATGATCATAGTGTCGGATTCAAAATCTGACGACTCCATCAGCTCTGAAATGTTGAGTTTGGCCTAGGAAGGTGGTTGGTTCGGGTTTCGGGTGAGCCAGACTCATTTTGAGCCCTTGGGTTCCTTTTCGTTAGTGTTGACTTGGGTCAATATTTCTACGAAACGACCTCGTCTGGGAGTTTCGTCAATTCTGTTGAGTCTGGAACGTCATTTCCACTCTGTTAGCATTATTGGTTTTTGAATATCGGTTTTTGATTGTGCCCGGAACATCCCATAGAGTGTTAGAGAAATTGCAGAAAAATAGTTTTAGGCCAGCCTTCAGCGCAATCCCGCCTGCCAGCCTTCAACGCGATCGCACCCCTCCCAGTGCGAATGCGCCCCTCCCAGCGCGATAGCGCTGAGGTGCCTACCACCCCTTCAGCGTTGTTGGCGCTGGCCATTTTTCAGCAGCTATATAAAGCTGGGTGTTCATATTTCCAGCATTATCTCTCACTTTTTCTCACTCTAAACTCTAAATTCTCTCCAACAATTCGCTCTATATTTATTCAAAGCCTTGGGAGGTCGATTGTGGGTGGATTTTCAATACTTCTTCATCGTTTGGTAAGCTCCCTTCTCTCTTGAAATTTCTTAAAACCTCCATTGATGCCCTTCTCTAAGCTTGAGTTCTTGCTTCTGAATTCTGGCTGTCCAGCTGGTGCATGCTCGAGGGAGTGGTAAATTATCCTTCTTGATTCGGGTTTTCGCCTTTGTGGTAAGTAATCCTTGCCCAATTTCCGTTCTTTTTCGTGAATTTCCACTCCTTAAACCCCAATCTTTGTGTAACACCCCAGAAATCCTAAGCTAATACCCGAACCTTTTTCCATGAGTCTAATGATCATTTCCCTAGTGTGGTGAGTGCTTTGGATGCGAATCATGTTCATAAGAGACTCGTATAACCTAGATAATTTGAAAGCACCTCAACCAAATGAGTTTTCATATAAGATTAAACTAGGGTAAAACTCAAACGACCATTTCTCGTTAAATTTAAAGAGTTAGGTGGCCTAGTACCCACCAAATTAAAGGTATTCAAATTATCTTTCCAACGCCACAGTCTACTGTAGTGCTGCCAGTGATGACAGATCGAATGACGGGTCCATACTTTGAACGATGGATCCGTACTTTGAACAACGGGTCCGTACTTTGAACCGTGATTGCTGAACTGAACACTAAAACTTTGAGTTTTAAAACAACTTGTTGGTTGACGACCCGTAGATCAAAACCACGATCCGTAGCTGGACCCGTGGTTTGTCAAAATTTAGCTTTTCTTCCCCAAATTCCACGAGTGAGTCTACGACCCGTCATTCATTCTACGGGTCCGTCCTTTTGACCCATAGATATGAATCTGCAGCATGATGTTTCCATCCTGGGTTCTACGTTTCCAAAGCATGATCCGTCATTCAGACCATGACCGGTAGATGGAGTCGTGGTCACTGAGTTGACTGTCTTTTTTAGAATTTTCCTAATTATTTCCAAGGGGTATTTTGGTCATTTCCCACCCTTTTAACAAGTAAGTGGAGTCGTTTTGACTATTTCTAGTAGGGTTTTCACCCTTATTATCCTAAGTTTCTCCTAAGTTCCTCATTCTTCTCCTAAAAAGAAAGATTTCTCTCCAAAGTTTCTCTCAAGCTCAAGTCTCTAGCTTCAAGTTCAAGCCTCCTAGTTCTTTTCCATTGAAGTGGGTTATCTTCTTCCAAGGTATGTGGGTTTCTAACAATGGGTTTCTTTCACCCTTGTGCCCAAATTCCCCAATTCTTATTTTGAATTATGAAGATATGAAATTAGGGTTTTGATCCAAAAATTGGAGAAAGTTTATGAAATCAGTTTCTATGTTTAAATTCATGGTTTCTTCTTGATTACACATGATTTAAGTATGATTCTCTTATTGGTTCTAAAAGTCCAAGCATGAAAGTTGATTTATAGCATGAAACTATGAAATTACATGTTTTCAAGAGAAACTTGGCATGATTAGATAAGATGGCCTTTATGTATTTATGAAATTGCATGCCTAATTCTTCAAGTATGAATTTAGAAAGAAAAGCATGTTTTTGAATTATGGTTATGCTAAGCTTTATGAACTATGATATGAAAGTTGCATGATACCCGATGTGTTATCATGCTTTATGTATAAGATTTGGCATGAGAGTATGCCTTTATGACTATGAGCTACACGTGCATGTTTTGGGAGTAGTATTTAGCACCTAGAGGACGGGGTGAGAGTACCCTTAGTCCCATAAACTACGTTGCCAACATAGCTCATGATATTATATGATATGTGCCTTAAAGGCTTATGAGAGTGGATCCACGTCTTTATGAATGGTGTCCTTGCCTTAGCGGGGCATAGGACAGCTTTGCCAACTAGGGTTATATAGGTGGGTATGGTGATTTATTCCTTGGCAGGGTTCAAAGTCAACTTTGCTAACTGGGGTTATATAGTTAGATTCCATGTAGTTCACGTGGTCTCATATCGGTTTTAAGAAACTCCTGTATGTTATGTTTTCAAGTTTTCTAAGCTTTATGAACTTTCTTATGAAACATCATCTTGAAGTTGGCTTTTGCCTTATGATTTGATTTCCACTATGATATCTTCTCATTATCTTTACTATGCATGGATTTACCTAAATACGTTTTAAAGCATGTTTCACTATATTTATGCATTGCTCACATACTTAGTACATTCCATAGTATTAACGCATATTGCGGTGCATCCTTTGATGATGCAGATTCAGGTATCCCTTCATAGCTTCGTGGCTAGAGTCCTGGGCCACTCACGCTCAGCTTTGGTGAGTCCTCATAGTGTGAGGACTAGGCTTTATTCTAGCTTTTTTATGTCTTCTTTCCTTTTAGATTGTTGAGTTAGTTGGGGTATTGTCCCATCAACTCCTTATGCTAGTTTTAGACGCTGTCAGACATAGATGTTATGAGGTGATCTTAGAGTTGTATTACCTATTCGACTCTCTATTTATGATATGTCTCCTTGTTTCGGATCTCTTTATGGTGCTTCCATTCCGTTTTCCTTTACATGCTTGAGAAGGCTATGACCAAGGGTTAACTTGGGATCCTTGTAGTTTCAAGTCCCTTGTTACGTCTAGGGGGTGACCTAGGGGCATGAAAAACTTGATATCAGAGCCTCAGGTTCAAGATTCCTAGGATGTTTGAAAGTCGCACTAAGTAGAGTCTCTTTCATGGGTGTGAAGCGCGCCACACCAATGAGAGGGAGGCTACGAGGTGTTTTATGAAAAACTTCACTTCTTCATATTCACTATCGTGTGATAGAGTTTGACTCTAATTACCCTTCTAATCCATTCCTTACGCATTCGGGATAATGTCTCCATGAAGAAACCCCTATGTGGAATGCTAATCCAACCACTCCAGATCATGAGGTTACGAATGCAGAATTTCATGAAGCCATCTGTATGTTGGCTCAAGCCATGACAGCTCATATGAATGAGAAAGAGAAACTAAAGAAGAGGAAGAGAAAGAACAAAAAGACCAGAACATGGAACCAATCGTCTTTTCAGCAGAGGTCATTTGGACCAACCCCATCTTCAGTTAGCACACCTGCCCTTAATTCTCAGTCGTGTCACTATAAGGCTCTGAAGACCTTGAGGTACCCTCATTGTAGTAGTTGTGGTAAGTTACATTTAGGTGAGTGCCTTGTAGGAAAGGAGGGGTGTTTTAGGTGTGGTCAGTTAGTCCATAGGATCAGGAATTGCCCCTTATCTAAGTAGAGCAACTGTGATGTTCAACTCCAAAACCAATTCCTTTCAGTGCCTAGCCAACCGGGTCAGGGTATTCCTTCAGAAGTTGAATCAGGTACGTCACTAGATTTCCTTCCTTTATGCATCCATAGTCCCTAGAACCCTATTCTGGTTTGGGTTGTGAGTTGTCTTAACTTAGAATAAAGTGAAGATAGAAGGGTTAAGGCCTAGACTTGTAGGCAAAGGAAGATCTTAGACCATAGAAGAAAGTGGGTATTTGGGCTAGATTCTAGAGTAGTGTATGTTCTGTTAGGGTAAAACAATCATAGCTCCTTTTAGAGGTTGGTGAGAGGTCCATAGACTTAGAAGGGTAGCAAGAACCTAAGGGGGAGATGGTGGAATGTAGAATCAGTCAGATTTTAGAGGCTCAGGTACGATGCTTGTGGGTGTTAGAACAAAGTCAAGAGGGGAGGCAGAAGGTTATTTCCATCCTGACGTCCTAAGTATACTTCTGCCATTATGATACCTTTTGCATGCCTTGTGTGTTAGCGCCATGGTCCTATTTTAGATTCACGCTCATGTTCAGATCCTAGAATGGCAAGTGATTTCTTCAGACAATGACTCTACTCTTACTCTGCGAGTCTATGAATCCCAGCTTTATGCCCCGAGGTCCGTTATATATGTAAACTCATGTATCGCAGTATACTCTGTTATGTTTGCTCAGTCAGTCTTCAGAAATACCTCAATGGCTAATCAAAGCATGTTACGCCATGTATATGCTCAGACCTAATTCTTGAAATGATTCACTCTTATGATTTACTTATTCTAAAGCCCTGTGATCTTTGCCTTTGATGACAAGGGGTGGTGATCCCCACTAACTCATGTATTACGTACCCAATATGCGAAGTGCTCATGCCTATTGTGATAAATTTCCCAAGCCTCACCTTGAGTGGCTTGATCACGCGAAGTGTAAGTTAAGATCAATTTGTAATCCTTCATTCGTGACGCTCCTGCTCCAGCTCTTTTCTTTCAATGGTTCTAGTTTATGATGTTATAAGTGTTAGGGGAGAAAGCCTTGTAGTAGCCTAGCTGGGAGGTAGCAGATTCCTTTTCCTTGTTAGTGTACTTGTTCCACCTTGACTTCTAGGTATGGGTGAATTATGAGGTACGGATTATTCATGCGAAATAGTTAGATGAGGAATTTTAGTACGTCCCTCGGTAGAAGTTCATGAATTTGCGATTCCTAGTTATGGTAGGAAAGAGGAGAGAAGTCTTAAATAGGGTAAGCTACGAAACCATAAGGTGACCATAGTTATAAGCTTGAATATAGTGATGGGATACATGTGGATAATTGTTTTGCGCAACTAGCGACCCTTCGGTTGGGAGCACTAGGTTAGTTGGTTGTTGTGATAAGAGGGAATACTATCCTTAGAATACGTTCTGGATGCAAGAGATTTGGTCGAGATAGGTTTGAATATGGAGAATCGGGTAGTTAGACTCAGACCTTAGTACTTTTATGTGCACTGTTGAGGTTGTTAGTTGCAAATGGTAGGAGTGGTATTCAGAAGAGAATAGTTTCCCCGTATATCTAACTCTCTCAGTTTGGTGTCCCTTTCGGTTAACTGTGAGTTCTAGAGTATGTTTGTTCTTTATGAGTTTTAGCTGAGTTCCTACTCTCATCCAAGACAAACTATCATGTTGTGTATCCAGTTCCTGTCACATTAGCTGATCTTACGTTCCCAACATGCATACGTGTCTCATGAAACCAACTCTGTTTTTATTTCATTCAGAAGTCGATTACCACTATAGTACTTCATCTTTTAGAACTCAGTTGAACGAACTACCTGGGAAGCAGAATCATCCATGAATGTCAAGTACCCTCATCCTTTTATTTTTGATACAGTTTTAGCTTGAGGAAGTAGTTCCACCCTTAGTATGTCCCTCCGATTCTATTTCAGTAATTTCTCTCATGATCCTAGCATGTATTCATATTTCCGAAGTTGATTCAGCCATGTTTTAAGTTGAAAAGTCTAGTTTCATGTTGATTCTTTGATTTTCATGTTTTGATGTTTGGTTGGGATGTTATCTCTCTAGTTTCCCTTGCTTAGTCTTCATTCGAGGACGAATGATCCCAAGAGGAGGATATTGTAACACCCCAGAAATCCTAAGCTAATACCCGAACCTTTTTCCATGAGTCTAATGATCATTTCCCTAGTGTGGTGAGTGCTTTGGATGCGAATCATGTTCATAAGAGACTCGTATAACCTAGATAATTTGAAAGCACCTCAACCAAATGAGTTTTCATATAAGATTAAACTAGGGTAAAACTCAAACGACCATTTCTCGTTAAATTTAAAGAGTTAGGTGGCCTAGTACCCACCAAATTAAAGGTATTCAAATTATCTTTCCAACGCCACCAACCACTTATTAATCTGAGTCCGGAGTAAAATGTTATGGGAAGTCTACTGTAGTGCTGCCAGTGATGACGGATCAGATGACGGGTCTGTACTTTGAACGACGTGTCCATACTTTGAAAGACGGGTCCGTACTTTGAACCGTTATTGCTGAACTGAACACTGAAACTTTCATTTTTAAAACCAGTGGTTGGTTGACGACCCGTAGATCAAAACCACGGTCCGTAGATGGACCCGTGGTTTGTCAAAATTCAGCTTTTCTTCCCCAAATTCCACGAGTGAGTCTACGACCCGTCATTCATTCTACGGGTCCATCCTGTCGACCCCTAGAAATGAATCTGCAGCATGATATTTCCAGCCTGGGTTCTACATTTCCAAAGCACGATCCGTCATTCAGACCACAACCCGTAGATGGAGTCGTGGTCACTGAGTTGACTGTCCTTTTCAGAATTTTCCTAATTATTTCCCAGGGGCATTTTGGTCATTTCCCACCCTTTTAACTACTAGGTGGAGTCGTTTTGACTATTTCTAGTAGGGTTTTCACCCATATTATCCTAAGTCTCTCCTAAGTTCCTCATTCTTCCCCCAAAAAGGAAGATTTCTCTCCAAAGTTTCTCTCAAACTCAAGTCTCCTAGCTTCAAGTTCAAGCCTCCTAGTTCTTTTCCATTGAAGTGGGTTATCTTCTTCCAAGGTATGTGCATTTCTAACAACGGGTTCTTTTCACCCTTGTGCCCAAATTCCCCAATTCTTATTTTGAATTATGAAGATATGAAATTAGGGTTTTGATCAAAAAATTGGAGAAAGTTTATGAAATCAGTTTCTATGTTTAAATTCATGGTTTCTTCATGATTACTCATGATTTAAGTATGATTCTCTTATTGGTTTTAAAATCCCAAGCATGAAAGTTGATTTATAGCATGAAACTATGAAATTGCATGTTTTCAAGAGAAACTTGGCATTATTAGATATCATGGCCTTTATGTATTTATGAAATTGCATGCCTAATTCTTCAAGTATGAATTTAGAAAGAAAAGCATGTTTTTGAATTATGGCTATGCTAAGCTTTATGAACTATGATATGAAAGTTTCATGATACCCGATGTGTTATCATGCTTTATGTATAAGATTTGGCATGAGAGTATGCCCTTATGAATAAGATTTTGCATGAGAGTATGCCTTTATGACTATGAGCTACACGTGCATGTTTTGGGAGTAGTATTTAGCACCTAGAGGACGGGGTGAGAGTACCCTTAGTCCCATAAACTACGTTGCCAACATAGCTCATGATATTATATGATATGTGCCTTAAAGGCTTATGAGAGTGGATCCACGTCTTTATGTATGGTGTCGTTGCCTTAGAGGGGCATAGGACAACTTTTCCAACTAGGGTTATATAGTTGGGTATGGTGACTTGTTCCTTGGCAGGGTTAAAAGTCAGCTTTGCTAACTGGGGTTATACAGTTAGATTCCATGTAGCTCACGTGGTCTCATATCGGTTATAAAAAACTCCCGTATGTTATGTTTTCAAGTTTTCTAAGCTTTATGAACTTTCTTATGAAACGTCATCTTGAAGTTGGCTTTTGCCTTATGATTTGATTTACACTATGATATCTTTTCATGATCTTTACTATGCATGGATTTACCTAAATATGTTTTAAAGCGTTTCACTCTATTTATGCATTGCTCACATACTTAGTACATTCCATAGTACTAACGCTTATTGCGCTGCATCCTTTGATGATGCAGATTCATGTGTCCCTTCATAACTTTGTGGCTAGAGTTCCCAGTCACTCACGCTCAGCTTTGGTGAGTTCTCAAAGTGCGAGGACTAGGCTTTATTCTAGATTTTCTATGTCTCATTTCCTTTCAGATTGTTGAGTTACTTGGGGTATTGTCCCATCAACTCCTTATGCTAGTTTTAGAGGCTTTCAAAAATAGATGTTATGAGGTGATCTTCGAGTTGTATTTCCTATTCGACTCTCTATTTATGATATGTCTCCTTGTTTTGAATTTCTTTATGATGCTTCCGTTCCATTTTTCTTTACATTCTTGAGAATGCTATGACCAGGGGTTAACTTGGGATCCTTGTGGTTCCAAGTCACGTGTTACGTCTAGGGGGTATCCTCGGGGCATGGCACTTTGCGGGCTGATTTGGTTCCCTTCCTCTTGGCCAATTGTGCTCAAATTTGGAGCATAGCTTCTTGGAACCATTGGGGTCGTCGTGGATCTTTTCATTTTTGGTTTTGGGTTGTGGGTCCCGCAAGCTCGCTTTTGACCTGGATATTGACTCAGCTTCAATTGTAGCAATATGGGTACCGTTAGACTCGTTTTAACATTATATTCATGAATTTGATAGTTTAATTCTCATTCGGAGCTTCTCGAAGCAACTCGGCCTCGGATATCATTGTTCTCGCAACTTGTCGTTGGATGACAGTTAGGTTACGTCTTAACTCCCTAGATTTTGCATATATCGGGTAAAATTGTAGTAGTTTTCATCCTTGGGTTGGGTTATTAGGTTGGTACCACAGACCTTGACCGCTTTTCCATGATTCATTCTATTTCTTTCCTCCGTTGTGTCCGCGAGTCCCAGACATAGAAATATTCTTCTAGGCTAGTTATGCTTGCTGAGTAGCTTCGGAGCCTATGCAGGGCCATTAGGCTGATTGTGAGCTACCGGGCAGCTATTTGTGATGATCATATCATTTTCATGCATATAAAGAGGTTTTCCACGTTTTATTATGGTTTTTGGCTTCAGGCCGATGGATACTGATCTTCTAAACCTTGCATGGCCCTGGGGGGCCATTTTTGATGAAATTATATTTGGAAATGATTTGACTTGATACGTGGATCTTCTTGGGGTAAAAGAAGGTTAAAGATATGGTTTTATCATGATTTACTACTATTGCTAGACTCGACCGGGTCAGAGTGCTAGCTGAGTTTTCTCACTGATTTGAAATGGCTTTAGGCTCGGCTGGGTCGAGCATCTGAGAGATTTTTCTACTCTTTTAGACCCGGTTGTGCCCAGGCACCCTTGGAAGGGTTTTTGAGACATCTTTTTCACTGTTTTAGTCCTAGGCATGCATATTTGAGACTTAGCCACTGGCTTGAACCCAGACTCGATTTCGGAGGGCATATTTTGATTTTGAGATTTAGTATAGGGTATGGGACCTCCATGGACTCTGCGGCTCTGGGCCAGGGGCTTCGGGTCGTGTGTGCCGGAGGGAATGGTATACCATGGAATAGAGGTATACGGGATGAGTCCTTCCATGGAACCTACCTGCAGGGCCCGATCGGCACCGGAGGAGGTACATACTTCATACATCATATCATCCATTATTTGAGATACCACCCTTGTTTGCTATTTTTTGATTGTACGCTCAGGTAGCATGGGATGCCGGAGGGTTTGTTTTCACTTGAATGCGTTCCTCGATTGTATGGGTGACCGGGGGACTGTAGGTGGACTCTCTTTACTTAATTACAGATTTGTTCTCTACTACAGTTATAAGTGTGGAATTTGACTTGCTAGACTGTTACTTATGAATTTGAGAATTGGCATGGGTTGGGTGTTTATTCATTCTATTTATCGATCATGTCTACTTTATCCTTCTCTCCCATTCTATATACTTGAGGTTATCGGTATACCGTCCCTTGCTAGAACTTATCTGTATATACTATTTTTGCGAGAATCCCAGGTGCGTCGTTCTATTTTACACTTGTGTTTGCCATGTATATATTCTATTTGCTTTCCTTGCTTGTTGATTTTGGTTGTTTTCCTTCTGGGATAGTTCCTGCGTACTTTATCGTTGATTTCTGTGACTGTTTGTTTCTACTCTACCTGCTACTGTTCTTTTACTTTATATGTGCCCAGTTGGCCTATGATACCTACTGGGTACCTTATGCTTCACATTTGGTGCTCACCCTACCCCCTGCATCTTCGGGTGCAGATCCTGGTGTGGGCCATTGTCGTTAGAGCACCGGAGACTCATGCGGGCAGCTGCTTTTGGATCATCCAGGCTGAGGGTGAGCTCTTGGCGTTCAGATCTTGACTTGGTCTACCATTTATATATTTTGTACTCTGTTACTATTCAGAGACAGCTTATGTATATATTTCTTTTGGACCTTTTGTACTCCCATTGTAGTTTGACTCTTATATGCTTGATACCATGTTTTGAGTTGGTTTAGCTTCCGCTTTGCATTTATATTACTCCGGTTATCCAGTTTATTCATCTTGTTCCCTTGCTTCTGCTTATTTATTTGTTCTTTCGCTTAAACTGTTAGAAAGTAGCCCATTACTAACCGTTCCGGTCTACGGAGATTGGTTCATCTACTGGAGATTATAGGTGCCATCATGACCGAGAAATCGGGTCGTGACAGTTTTACTACGGTTGTTACGCATTATTTGACAATTGTTATGCAACTTTGAGACTTCATAACACATTGTTGAGATTTTCTTCTATGCTTTTGGTAATTCAACCCTTGTTCTTGATTATTGAAGTGTTCTTGAGAATTCAAGATTCTGGTTTTCTTTACTTGTTCTTGTAAGTTATAATCATGATTGTGTCATCTAAATCTGATTGTTCTCTTGCAACTATGAGTAGCTAAATTCACAACTAGAGTTCTGGAAACCATGAAGGATTAGAAAAGTAGGCAAAGTACTTGGTAATCATAGGAAGGTGTTCATGCATGTATTGTTCTTTCTCTCGAATTGATTGCTTTTTAATGTTTGAAAACATTAGAACTCGCCTTATTCCTACTTGCTTAACCAAGGGGGTAACAAATGGGAAAGGCGATTACATAACGGATATTTGAGGCTACCAACCCTCACCTAATTAGCTTGAACTTGCCCAGGGAAAGCTAATCTGGGATCACTAGTAAGGGTTAGCAAAGCAAACGCCCGTAGACTGACCAAGTTGCATGGTGATATTCTTCTATTTTGGCAACCATCCGCTTAGAAGGACCTAACTTACCGATCTTCATGCATAGCACTAGACTAGATTACCGGTATGACGTCTTACTGCGTTATGATCTCATGGGGAACACTGCCCTAGTTGCTTCTCTCATTTAAAACAAGACTTGAAAACTGTTACTTTGTTACTTGTTTGATTCTTAATTGCAAATGTTACTTTTACTTTAAAACCCCCATATTTTAGGAAATAAATGGCTAAGCGCGCGAATAAACATAGTTGACCCTAGTCTTACCATATTCCCTGTGGGATTGACCCCAACCTTTGTTGGGTTCTATATATGAACATCGACCACTTTATGCTTCTTTTGGAGGTGTAATTTGGGCGTATCAATGCTATGAAATGCAATGACAATATATCTTGCGATAAATAAATACATAAGCAAATAATAATCAAGGATTTAAGCATTTGAAATAGTTAGTCATACAAAGTTAGTCAAAAAAGTTCAAATTTTTTGTTAGAACCTAAATAAATCCCCAATAGAGTCGCCATTTCTGTTTTATCCCTTTTTCAGATTATTTTTGTGTTTAAAAGGAAATAAAATGGTTTTCTGACAATTTAAAAAATTATATCAAAAATTAAAAGAAAATTTCAAAATAATTCTAAAACAACAGAGTCGCCACTTAATTTTTATAAAGAAAATAAGAAAACTTAAAAGAATTTCAAAGACTTAAAAATAGAAATAAATCTTTAAAATTAGAGAAAATGGATAAAGGTTCAAGTAACATCTTAAGAAGGTTTTTAAGGCACTTAAGAACGTCTATTTAAAAAATGATTGATCAAAATAATTTTGACTAACTTGAATAAGGATGACTAATTTTGAAAGAGTTGGTTTTGATGAAAATGTTTGAAATTTATTTTGAAGAAAAAATAATTTAAGAAAAATTCTATCACTCAATTCAAGGCAAAAATAGTTTATTTTAACTAAAGAAAATTCATTTTTTGAGAAGATTCAAATTTAAGAAAATTTACAACTTTACATAAAGCAATTATCATTCAAGGCAACGGTTGTTGAAAAATTCAAATTTAAAAATCTCTTTTTGAGCCAAGGATTTTTGTAAAGAACTTATTTTGATTATCAAGTATTGAAGAAAAATAAGATTCGCGTTTTAAAAGGAGAATTTTTAAGGAAAAATTCACTCATAAATGAAATAGCGGGAATTGAAGACTTTTTTTAACTAACTTAAAGAGATTTTATTTTGAAAGACACTTTTGAAGAAATGGCTAAGTACTAACTTAATGGTAAAATTTGCAAGAAAACAAATTATTTTTTGTAAAAAAGGTTTGAAAGAATGATTTTATTTTATCAAAAATTTAAAGTAATAAAAGTTTTTTTAGAACAAGACACTAACTTGAATAAATGAAGAAATTATTTCAACTAATTTTACAGAAAATTGATGTTTGAAGAAACACAAATTTAAGAAAGTTCTTCTCATGTCCGAGAAAAGTCCGTTTTTATTCTTTAAAGGCAATTGACAAAAAGGTTCATTTTTTTTTACTTTAAACAAACTCAAGTAAATGAGATACATAAAAGCAAAGATAAAATTGAAATAGCAACTCTAGGGAATTTATTTAGATTAATTAAATGTTAGTTAATACAAATAATTCAAATAAATAAG
Source organism: Jaltomata sinuosa (assembly GCA_003996215.1). Lineage (NCBI taxonomy): Eukaryota > Viridiplantae > Streptophyta > Magnoliopsida > Solanales > Solanaceae > Jaltomata > Jaltomata sinuosa. The sequence continues at coordinate 163,926 of QJPP01003667.1, forward strand.
ATATACATAAAAATAAAGAAAAGTTGAGGTTTGGGCCCCTGCTTTGGCCCATTTAAATTGTCCAGCTTTTGGACTCAATTTGTGGACTTTGGTCCATTCTTGTGCTTGTATACTAGCTGTGTATACTGATATATATCAGTTGTATATTTAATATTTTTTTGTTACCAAGACCTACATATCAGCTTCCCTTTTCATATTTTCTCCTTCTTGAACCTGTATACCAGCTTCTTTGACTTGTATACCATGGTATATCAGTCCCAATGGGACTTGTCTTGACGCCTAACTCAAAGAGACAATGGGTTTAGCCCATCGGAGGATGCAAGGTAAGAGTCCAATGGGACTCGAATGGGTGTTCATGCACAAAAGAAGAAGATAAAGATTAGACATCAAATATTGCTATCAAACACAATCATATAACATAACTAGAACTAACTTAATAAACATGCTAATTGCACACAATATCACAGTGATTATGGGATTATTTTTTTGTTAATAAAATGCTTAGGCATTTCTTGTTTCCAGAAGACATTCACATGCACAGGCATGATGAAGAAATCTTTAAGCCAAAGCAAAAATGGGATAGGGGAGGAAACTATTTTCTTTGAAATGGGGAAAACAAGCAGTAAAATGACAAATACTAAAAGTAGAACCCAATTAATTCTAATCAACTAATTAATTCATCCTCATTAATGAACTCAAACACTAAAATATTAAAGAATGACAAGAAGAAGATCATATCTTAAAAAGGCAATCAAGTTTATCTACATAAGATAGTGAAAATAACAGGTTGTGACCCTTTGGAGGCCTAATTTATTAACTGGATGGATCAACAACATTACAAGACCACTAATTACCCTGCCAGGTTGAATAACTTTCTCTAAGGCAAGATAACATGTCATAGGGGTTGTATTTCTTGACAAAACCAGATCCTAAACCATTTCAACTGAGGTAAAATAAAAAGAAAAGATGGGCAGATTCAAGTTTGAACAAATTTGAGGGCATTGAACATATATCCAAGGAACAAATTCAACCAATATCAGACACGTTTATCCTAATCATACTAAACAAATAGCATATGAATCTATAATATGTTGGGATCAAAGAACTGTTAAAGAACTGCGATAATCGTGAAATAGAATACAATCATTTTTGAAAACTATCATTTGAAAAAAGACAAGACTTTACTGATCCTTGACCAAAGCCATAAGATGTCCTTGATTTCACAGTAGCGAAGAGGCAATTAAAAATTCAAACAAAACAAGATGTCCTTTAGGCTTTAAAAACTCAAACACCTAAATTCTATTCACATGCAACCATCTCTCGGAGATATGCCATAAAACCATACTTTGAAAAGAAATGAAGTTCTACAGTCATGATTTTACTACCAGGTGATTTGTTATTCTACCATATAAATGTACAGTATACTACTCCCAATTGATGAGGTTACAAGAAGAAGAACAAGAGCTATCAGGACAAAAATTGAACGTGATCAAGACAAGGACTAGTTCATACTTATAATCCTTCATAGAATACGACAGGGATAACTCAAATAATCTTAAGAGAGTAAAATCAGGTAACCTAACCAACTAATAATTCTCTTAAAGAAGATCATAGACATAACTATTCATGACAAGCAATTCTTCAGCGATAACAGTCATGAAACCAAAGAGGAGGCTTTTTCTAAGAATAGCTAATGAATTATATCGGAACCTCAATACTTGGAACTTCATATAGTAATGGAGATCCTGGGAATTCAAAAATATGGCTTAAAACAATGTCATTCATTACTTGGAGGACTATTTTAGCCATCGAATCTCAGGAAATAGGAAGAATATCCAAGCAGACCAGAAAAATAGCAATTGGAAAAATGTCATTACCAGCATATGAGTCATGGAAATAGGGTACACATTTAATCAACTGAAAATTGAAAATAGGAATCACCATATTCTAAAATATTCTCCTAAGTATCTATCATCACAAAAAGAGGAATATCGGGTCTCTAGGAACATCTGGGATGAGCCAAACTCGTAAGTTCAAAGCCCATTGCAAGCTCGACCATTCCTCAATATCCAACTCATCATTCCTCTTAATTAGGCAGCCCAGAAATAGTGCTCAATCAAACCAACAAATAGTGTCTAACACAACTGTAATGACCCTCCATGTCATTTTCTATTTTTCATCCTTTTTCTACATTTTGAGCTTTCCCTTAATGGATATAGGTCATTTATGACTTTCTGAGACTGACGGTTTGGTGCCCTGGCCGTTCGTTAGTTCGTTATGACCATTTCCCTGTTTTAGAACTTGAACTTAGAAAATCTTTTCCTTCGGTCAACTTTCTTAGTAAAGATACTCAGAATCGAATTTTGACAGTTCAGTTGGCTCTGGAATGGGGATTTTGGTCTAGTAGGACCATTGGTCTCAGTCTGAGTGCTTTCAGTGTGGTTTTGTGTTGCTTTTTGTGTTTTCAAGCTAGTTTGGCTAGTAGGGTTGACTTTGGTTAATATTCAGAGAAGATGACCTCGGATGGAAATTTTGTCAGCGCTATTTGCTTTGGAATGTTGACTTTGGGCTACGGGAATGATTGGTTTGGGTCCGGGGCTTCCGGACTTATTTTAGGGTATTGAGTTCTGAGTTAGTTTTTGGCATGGGACTCACTATTCCTTAAAACAATCTGCGTTGGTAAATTCGTTGATTCTGTTGAGTCCAGAATGTCATTTCCACTCAAATAACTCTATTGGTTTGTGAGTATCATGTTCCAATTGTGCCCGGAATGCCCAGAGAAATTTGGAAAACTGCTCGTTTTTGTTGCAGGCTAGGCCTTCAACGCCATCAGCGTCAGCCAGAGCGATCGCGTACGCGCGTGCCTTGGCGTTCAGTGCCAACGGCGCCAGCCTGCATCCAGTCCTTTTAAATTCTTATTTTTCACATTTTTTAGCTCATTTCTTTCACTTCTTTCAACTCCAACTTCTTTTTTTCTGAACTCTAATTACTCAGTAACAGTGTGAGCTCGTGGGAATTCTCCAAATTATTATTAATGAAATGACTCTTTTGGTCATTTCTGTGTATACGCTTTTTTTTGTACTGTTAGAGCTTTCCTATAGCAGCCCCAAGTCATTAATGGCTTGCTGGGACCGGAGGTTTGGTGCCCTGGCCGTTTGTTTGGTCCTTATGGTCGTTCCCCTATTTTAGAGCTGAGCCGTAGGAGCTGAGTATCAAAATCATTCGATGATTTGCGTTCGTATAACCTTAACCTTCGTTCCGTATCAAAGGCTTGCGAGCCTAAATTTGAGAATTTTATTAACATCGCGTGTATTTGAAAATATTTTATTTGAAAGTTGAATTTGGTAAAAAGTTATATTTTTATTACTGTTTTTAAAATATTTTAAAGGTCTATGAAAAATACTTTTTTTTTTGTTATGATATAATTGTGTATGTATTTATTTTATAAGGTTTTTATACATTGTAATATTTTAACGGAGATAGTGAATTTAGTTATGTTGAAAATTATCATTATAATATAGTAGGTTTTATTTGAAATGATTTTCTATGAATTATGATATATTTAAAAAGTTATATATATTTTACCATGAATCTATGCAATACCCGAGTATATATTTAATGAGATAAAAATATTTGTTAGTGATGCCACCTCCCCTCCACGTGGAAGTGGAGGAAAGGGATTACAGGACATTTATCTTAAGTGTTGGCAAGTATGCACATGAGTTGTAACTTTTCATTTCAAATTGATGACTTTTAATTAATTTACTCACAATTGAAAAGTCACCAACTCTTTCTAACACATTGCTGGACGTATTTTGATATGTAGCTTATGGATTCCATTAGTTGTTCCATTTGATTTTCTATAAAAACAAAGAAGCTACGTTGAGTACCTGCTATCGATATCATCTAATCGTTGTGGGGGAACATACTTGGTGTTATATTTGCTTACCCGAAAGGAAATTGATTATTTACGTCAAGTTATTCAATCCCGAGTTCGAGTTTGATTTTGTTTTGGAGCTTCTCGAAGCGGTTCGGGCTGGGGCATCGTCGTTCTAGCAGCTTATCATCGGACGACAGGTAGGTTATGACTTAACTCCCTGAACTTCGCATAGATCGGGTAAAATTGTACTAGTTGACATCCTTGGGTTGGGTTGTTAGGCTGGTACCACACACCTTGACCGCTTTTCCGTGATTCATCTCGTTTCTTTCCTCCATTGTGTGTAGTATTCTAATTTATTGATATTATTACCCATGTGGTCCCGTGGGGGCCTTGTTGACTCTGGAACATAGATGGTGGGATCATTGGGAATGTCCACGAGTCCCGGACATAGAATTATCCTCCTAGGCTGGTTATGCTTGCTGAGTAGCTTTAGAGCCTGTGCAGGGTCGTTAGGTTGATTGTGAGCTGCGGGGTGGCTATTGTGTGTACGTTCATAATATTTTCATGCATGTAAAGAGGTTTCTTCCATATTTTACTACTATTTTGGCTTCGGGCCTACTGGAACTATTTTCTAAACCTTGTATGGCTAGGGGGGTCCATTTTCGATAGAAATGATTTGGAAATAGTTTGAATTATTTTGTGAATCTTCTCGAGGTAAGAAAAGTTCTAAAGGATATTTTATCACTATTTCTAATAATACTAGCCTCGGCGGGGCCGAGGGCTAGACTTGTTTTACTACAGCTTTCGTGATAATACTAGGCTTGGCAGGGCCGAGGGCTAGACTTGTTTTACTACTACTTTCATGATAATACTGGGCTCGGCAGGGCCGTGCGCTAGGACCATTTGATTTACTGATTTAGACTTGGACACCCTCCGGGCAACTTTACTTGATGATTTTCGAGATGCGGGGCATCTAGTATGTTGGTCAGGGACCTCCATGGACCTTGCTGCTCTGGGCCTGGGGCTTTGGTCTGCGTGTGCAGGAGAAAGGGTATACAGTGCAGTAGTGATATACAGGTGAGACCTTCTATGTATCCTGTCTTCTTGGCCTGACAGGTCGCTGGAAGCGGGTAACATACGGTACTACTATCACTCTTACTTAGTATGGCATCATATCATCCATCTGCGTGAGATACCACCCTTGTTTGTTGCTTGTTGGTTGTATGCTCCAATAGAATGGGATGCCAAAGAGTTTGTTTTCACTTGTTTGTGTTCCTCGGTTGTATGGGCGGTCGGGGGACTGTAGGTAGATTCTTGTTATTTACTTACGGAATTGTTCCCTACTATGATTAAGTATGAAATTGGTTACTGCTAGGCTGTTAGTTCTGGATTTGAGATTGATATGATTAGTTGATTTTTATTCCTGTCTCCGAGCATGCCTATCATTACTCTTTCCCTCTTTCTCTTACACTTGAGGTTACCGGTATACCGTCTATTTCTTAAACTTTATTATGTATATACTGTTATTGCAAGGATCCCAGGTGCGTGTTTCTGCTTACACCTGTGCCTGTTGTGTATATATATTCTACTTGCTAGCCTTCTATGTTGTTCTTGTTGTCTTCTCTCTGGGCTAGTTCCTGTGTACTTTTTCGTTGATTCTTGTGACTGCTTGTTTCTATTTTGTCTGCTATTACTCTTTTATCTTACATGTTCCAGTCGGCCTATGATACCTACTGGGTACCTTATGCGAAGGGTACCTTATGCTTCGCATTTGGTGCTCACCCTACACACTGCATCCTATGGTGCAAATCCTAGTGTGAGCCATTGACGTTAGCTCATGGAGACTCGTGCAAGGTGCTGTTTTGTAATATTCCAGACCGAGGGTGAGCTCTTGGCGACCGAAGCTTAGCTTTAGTTTATCTTTTGCTTTATGTACTCTATTACCACTCGGAGACATATATGTATATATTATTTTAGATCCTTTTGTACTTCTGACATGTAGATTCGGCTCTATTCTATGTACCAGGTGTTGGGTTTGTTTTGGCGTCTGTATATACACCTGTTGTTCTTTCCTTTATCTTATGTATCCCTTGCTTTCACCTAGCTTACTTATTCTTCTGCTTGTTGGTTAGATAGTAGCCCATTACTAACTGTCTGGGCTATAGGGATTGGTTCGCCTATGGGGGGGTTGTAGGTGCCATCATGACCGAGAAGTCGGGTCAAGACAACGTTGTATCAGAGCTCTAGGTTCACCGATGTCATCAGTATAAGAGCCAATGTCTAGTAGAGTCCTGCGGATCTGGGCGGAGACGTCCGTACTCAATCTTTGGGAGGCTACAGTGGCTTCTTAGTAAATTCTACCTCCTTTTTGCCTCCATATCGTGCGTCTTATCCTTGATGGTTTCCTGAAATCCCACTTATTCTAGTTTATTCTCCCGCGAATGGTTCATACGAGAGAGTCAACATCAGCCGAGGGCTACGATTATTCCGCCGAGCCTGACAGAGTCTGTAGGTTTGTTTGGGGGTTGCAGACAAATCTTAGGTAGCCAGCTGACATATTAGTTGCTGGTGGTTGATCATTTCAGGCTATCGCAGACTATGCCCGTACTGTGGAGGACTTATATCTACATGATCTGGGGGCCAGAGATAAGAGGCCTCGACATCAGGGTGGCTACAGTGGTTCCATGTATGGTGGTAGAGGTTCAGGCCAGTGGGGCTGGGGTTATCAGCCATAGCAGCACCAGGGTCAGTCCAGCTGACCGGTTCAGGCTTCCCTTCAGACTTCCGGTAGAACCCAGTTTGAGCAGGGTCAGAGCAGCCATCAGGGCTATAGCGGTCAGTCTTCGAGGGGTACAACTTCTGGGGCATCAAGCTATAGTGGCCATACGGGACCTGCTGGTTCATCCCGACCAAGTAGGCCACCAGGGGCTTGTTTTACTTGTGGAGTGATTGGTCATTTTTCTAGAGATTGCCCCCAGCAGGGTACAGTTCAGCCGGCCGAGCCTTTACGAGTTGTTCAGCCTCCGACTAGGAGGGTGGTCATCAGGGGAGATGTGGTGCTCCTCGTGGAAGAGCAGGTGGTAGGGATGGCGGTCGGGTAGGTGGAGGTAATTGTCAGTTTTACGCGGTCCCTGGGAGACCAGAGGCAGAGGCCTCAAATGCTGTGATTACAGGGGTTGGCTAGTGAGCCATTATCTGTTGTTGTTTCTGTTTCGACCCCAGTAGGAGATTCTTTAGTAGTGGATTGGATTGTGAGATCCTGTGATATATCTGTTGATGATTTAGAGACTTGGGGTGATTTCATAATACTCGATATGTTAGATTTTAGTGTGATACTGGGCATGGATTGGTTATCCCCTCACCGTGCGGTTTTGGATTGTTATGCCAAGACCCTTACCATAGTCGTGCCCGGTGTATTCCTGGTTGTGTGGCAGGGTTTTGTTAGCCATGCACCAACTGGGATTATCTCTTGTCTTTGAGCTAGAAAGTTGATTTCCCGTGGGTGTTTAGCTTATTTAGCATATGTCCGAGACGCTAGTGCCGACCCTTCTTCGCCTGAGTCAGTTCCTATGGTTAGAGACTCCCTAGATGTGTTTCCTACCGACCTGCCATGCTTTCCACCTGATAGAGATATTGATTTCTCTATTGAGTTAGAGCCGGGCACCAGGCCCATTTCTATTTCTCCTTACCATATGTCTCTTGCGGAATTGAAGGAGCTTAAGGAACAGCTCCAGGATCTGTTAGCTAAGGGGTTTATTAGACTGAGTGTGTCACCTTGGGGTGCTCCAGTTCTGTTTGTGAAGAAGAAGGATGGGTCGATGCAGATGTGTATTGATTATCGGCAGCTGAATAGGGTGACAGTGAAGAATAGGTATCCGATGTCGAGGATTGATGATTTATTTGATCAGCTTCAGGGTTCAGCCGTGTTTTTGAAGATTGATTTGAGGTTCGGCTACCATCACTTGAGGATTAGGGCAGAGGACATCCCTGAGGCAGCATTCAGGACACGTTACGGCCATTATGAGTTCCTGGTGATGTCTTTTGGGGTTTGACTAATGCCCCCGCAGCCTGTATAAACTTGATGCACAGGGTGCTTGGCCCATATTTGGACTCATTTGTGATAGTTTTCATAGGTGACATCTTGGTATATTCGCGGAGTAGAGATGAGCATGAGCAACACTTGAGGATTATACTCCAGACCTTGAGAGATCATCGGCTTTATGCCAAGTTCTCAAAGTGCGAGTTTTGGCTTTAGTCAGTTGCATTCCTAGGGAACATGGTGTCTAAGGATGGGATTAGGGTTGACCCGGGAAAGATTTCTGCGGTTTGTGATTGGCCTAGACCTACTACTTCTACCTAGGTCCGCAACTTTATTGGATTAGCAAGTTACTACAGGCGATTCATTCGGGGATTTTCTTCCATAGCAGCACCCTTGACTATGCTAACTAGGAAGGATGTCCCATTTCAGTGGTCGGATCAGTGCGAGGATAACTTTCAGAGGCTTAAGGCCTTATTGACTTCAAGTCCAGTTTTGACTTTGTCGGTTGAGGGTAAGAGCTTTTCCGTGTGTTGTGATACTTCCGGGGTTGTTCTTGGTTGTGTACTGATGCAGCAGGGTCGAGTGATAGCATATGCATCGAGGCAATTGAAGGTTCACGAGTGCAACTACCCTACCCATGTCTTGGAGTTGGCGGCGGTAGTTATCGCGCTCAAGATCTGGAGGCACTACCTATATGGAGTTCACTGTGAGATCTTTACTGATCATCATAGTCTTCAGTATATCACGAGTCAGCGAGAGCTGAACTCGAGGTATATGAGATGGGTCGAGCTACTGAAGGACTATGACTTCATTATTCTGTATCATCCGGGCAACGCGAACGTGGTAGCGGATGCCTTGAGCCGGAAAGCGGTAAGTATGGGCAGCCTAGATTTTATTTCAGTTTCAGAGAGATCGTTGGCCTTGGACATCCAGTCCTTAGCTAACCATTTGGTTAGGCTTGACTTGTCGGGTCCTAGAAGAGTTCTCGCTAGCATCGAGGTTCATTCTACTTTGATTGATCAGATTCAGAGCCGTCAGTTTGAGGATCCGCGGTTGTGTGACTTTCGTGATCAGGTTATTCGGGGTGAGGCCATTCAGGCTACTCTAGATTCAGATGGGGTTCTGAGGTTTGATAAGTCGCCTTTATGTTTCGAGGGTTGGTGACTTGATTCAGTTGATTCTTCATAAGGCACATTGTTCTAGGTACTCCATTCATCCTGGCACAACAAAGATGTATAGAGATTTGAGGCAGCTTTACAGGTGGAGTGGTATGAAGTGGGGCATAGCGGAGTTTGTATCTCGGTTCTTGAACTGTCAGCAGGTGAAGTTCGAGCACATGAGACCTGATGGTTTGATGCAGCGACTTCCCGTTCCTGAGTGGAAGTGGGAAGGGATTACTATAGATTTCATAGTTGGTTTTCCACGCACTTCCATGGGTTTTGACTCCATTTGGGTGATTGTTGATTGGCTTGCGGACTAAGTCAGCACATGTCTTTCCAGTTCAGACTACTTATAGTGCAGAGAGGTTAGCTATAATTTACCTTCGAGAGGTTGTTCTATTGCACAGGGTCCCAGCGTCTATAATTTCAGACCGCGACACTCAGTTCACATTTAAGTTCTGTAGGGCTATTCAGCGAGATTTGGGTACAGAGGTTTAGCTTAGTACTGCTTTCCACCCTCAGACTGATGGCAAGTCTGAGAGGACCATTCAGGTTCTGGAGGACATGCTTTGGGCCTGTGTTCTTGACTTTGGAGGTTCTTGGGATCAGTTTGTGCCTTTGGCAGAGTTTGCTTATAATAATAGTTTCCATTAGAGCATTGACATGACACCTTTCAAGGCTTTGTATGGTAGGCGATGCAGATCACCGGTTGGTTGGTTTGATGATTTTGACTCTAGGCCATAGAGTACAGATTTGCTTCGAGATTCTTTAGACCGAGTCCGAGTGATTCAGGATCGACTTCGGGCAACTCAGAGCAGGCAGAAGAGTTATCCTGATCATAGGCTTCGTGCCTTGGAGGTTAGTGTTGGTGACTTGGTGTTTCTCCGTGTATCGCCCATGAAGGGCGTGATGAGATTTGGTAGGTGGGGTAAGCTTAGACCCAGGTTCATTGGGCCGTTTGAGATTCTTCAGAGGGTTGGTAGCGTTGCCTATCAGTTAGCCTTGCCTCCGATGATTTCAGCTATACATCCTGTATTTCATGTTTTGATGTTGCGTCGGTATATCCCAGATGAGACTCATGTGTTTTAGTGGGATTCAGTTCAGTTTGATGAGAGTTTAGCCTTTGTTGAGGAGCCGACAACTATTTTCGCCAGAGATGTCAGGAGATTGAGGTCTCAAGAGATCCCTGTTGTTAAAGTTAAGTGGAGGCACCATCCAGTTGAGGAGGCTACCTGGGAGACCGAGAGAGATATGCGGGCTCAATATCGGCAGTTGTTTAAGCCTTCAGGTACTTCCTTGTCCTTGACTTTCGAGGAAGAAAGTCCTTTTTAGTAGTGGATGATGTAATGACTCTTTCGGTCATTTCTGCGTATACGCTTTTTTTTATACTGTTAGAGCTTTCCTATAGCAGCCCAAGTCATTAATGGCTTGCTGGGACCGGTAGTTTGGTGCCCTGGCCGTTCGTTTGGTCCTTATGGTCGTTCCCCTATTTTAGAGCTGAGCCATAGGAGCTGAGTATCAAAATCATTCGATGATTTGCGTTCGTATAACCTTAACCTTCGTTCCGTATCAAAGGCTTGCGAGCCTAAATTTGAGAATTTTATTAACATTGCGTGTATTTGAAAATATTTTATTTGAAAGTTGAATTTGGTAAAAAGTTATATTTTTGTTACTGTGTTTAAAATATTTTAAAGGTCTACGAAAAATACTTTTGTTATGATATAATTGTGTATGTATTTATTTTATAAGGTTTTTATACATTATAATATTTTAATGGAGATAGTAAATTTAGTTATGTTGAAAATTATTATTATAATATATTAGATTTTATTTGAAATGATTTTCTATGAATTATTATATATTTAAAAAGTTATATATATTTTACCAAGAATCTATGCAATACCCGAGTGTATATGTAATGAGATAAAAATATTTGTTAGTGATGCCACCTCCCCTCCACGTGGAAGTGGAGGCAAGGGACAACAAGACATTTATCTTAAGTGCTGGCAAGTATGCACATGAGTTGTAACTTTTAATTTCAAATTGATGACTTTTAATTAATTTACTCACAATTGAAAAGTCACCAACTCTTTCTAACACATTGCTGGACGTATTTTCATATGTAGCTTATGGATTCCATTAGTTGTTCCATTTGATTTTATTTAAAAACAAAGAAGCTACATTGAGTAACTGCTACCGATATCATCTAATCATTGTGGGGGAACATACTTGGTGTTATATTTGCTTACCCGAAAGAAAATCGATTATTTACGTCAAGTTATTCAATCCCGAGTTCTAGTTTGATTTTGTTTTGGAGCTTCTCGGAGCGGTTCGGGCTGGGACATCGTCGTTCTAGCAGCTTGTCTTCAGACGACAGGTAGGTTACAGCTTAACTCCCTAGACTTCGCATAAATCGAGTAAAATTGTATTAGTTGGCATCCTTGGGTTGGGTTGTTAGGCTGGTACCACAGACCTTGACCGCTCTTCCATGATTCATCTCATTTCTTTCCTCCGTTGTGTGTAGTATTCTAATTTATTGATATTATTACTCTTGTGGTCCCTTGGGGGCCTTGTTGACTCTGGAACATAGATGGTGGGATCATTGGGAATGTTCGCGAGTCCCGGACATAGAATTATCCTCCTAGGTTGGTTATGCTTGCTGAGTAGCTTTGGAACCTGTGCAGGGTCGTTAGGTTGATTGTGAGTTGCGGGGCAACTATTGTGTGTACGATCATACCATTTCTATGCATGTAAAGAGGTTTCTTCCATGTTTTACTACTGTTTTGGCTTCGGTGTACTGGAACTGTTTTCTAAACCTTGTATGGCCCGGGGGGGCCATTTTCGACAGAAATGATATGGAAATAGTTTGACTTATTTTGTGAATCTTCTCGGGGTGAGAAAAGTTCTAAAGGATATTTTATCACTATTTCTAATAATACTAGGCTCGGTGGGGCCGAGGGATAGACTTGTTTAACTACAGCTTTCGTGATAATACTAGGCTCAGCGAGGCCAAGGGCTAGACTTGTTTTACTACTGCTTTCGTGATAATACTGGGCTCGGTAGGGCCTTGCGCTAGGACCATTTGATTTACTGATTTAGACTTGGAAACCCTCCGGGCAACTTTACTTGATGATTTTTGAGATGCGGGGCATCTAGTATGTTGGTCAGGGACCTCCATGGACCTTGGCTTGGGGTTTCGGGCTGCGTGTGCCAGAGGAAGGGTATACAGTGCAGTAGTGGTATACGGGTGAGACCTTCCATGGATCCTGTCTTCTGGGACTGACAGGTCGCCGAAAGCGGGTAACATACGGTACTACTATCACTTTTACTTAGCATGACATCATATCATCCATCTGCGTGAGATACCACCCTTGTTTGTTGCTTGTTGATTGTACGCTCCGGTAGTATGGGATGCCGGAGGGTTTGTTTTCACTTTCTTGTGTTCCTCGGTTGTATGGGAGGCCGGGGGACTGTAGGTAGACTCTTGTTATTTACTTACAGAATTGTTCCCTACTACGGTTAAGTATGAAAGTGGTTACTGCTAGGCTGTTAGTTCTGGATTTGAGATTCATATGATTAGTTGATTTTGATTCCTGTCTCCAAGCATGCCTATCATTACTCTTTCCCTCTTTCTCTTACACTTGAGGTTACCGATATACCGTCCATTTCTTAAACTTATTATGTATATACTGTTATTGCAAGGATTCCAGGTGTATTGTTTCTGCTTACACCTGTGCCTGTTGTGTATATATATTCTACTTGCTAGCCTTGTATGTTGTTCTTGTTGTCTTCTCTCTGGGCTAGTTCGTGTGTACTTTTTTCATTGATTCTTGTAACTGCTTGTTTTTATTCTGTCTACTATTACTCTTTTATCTTATATATGCCCAGTCGGCCTATGATACCTATTGGGTACCTTATGCTTCGCATTTGGTGCTCACCCTACACACTGCATCCTCTGGTGCAGATCCTAGTGTGAGCCATTGTTGTTAACTCGTGGAGACTCGTGCGGGGTGCTGTTTTGTGATATTCCAGACCGAGGGTGAGCTCTTGGCGATCGGATCTTAGCTTTAGTTTATCTTTCGCTTTATGTACTCTATTACCACTCGGAGATATTTATGTATATATTATTTTGGATCCTTCCATACTTATGACAAATAGATTTGGCTCTATTCTATGATTCCAGGTCTTGGGTTGAATTTGGCGTCTGTATATACACTTGTTGTTATTTCCTTTATCTTATGTATCCCTTGCTTTCACCTAGCTTACGTATTCTTCTGCTTGTTGGTTAGCTACTAGCCCATTACTAACTATTCTGGGCTAGGGGGATTAGTTCGCCTACGGAGAGGTTGTAGGTGCCATCATGACCGAGAAGTCGGGTCATGACAATTAATCTCGCTGCTTTATCGTTAGTAAGCCTCTTCTTCTTCAAGCCTTGTCCTTCTCTTCAAGCTTAAAAACCTCCATTGTTGAAGCCCTTACAAGCTTGGTTTTTCCTTGGTTAAAGCTGCGTTGGTGAGCTTGTTTGTATGTGGTAGCTTTAGTTCCAGTAGTGGTCGATTCTTGCTTCCAAATTGGTACGTTTCCGCCCTTGGAAATCGCAATTCTCCAGTTTTGTTCTCATGAATTAGTAGTACTTTGGGGATGTTTTGAGACCCGAAATGAACTTTGTTCGTGCTCAAATTTTAAGCATGGGTTCCTAATTCCACCGCGGACAAAATTGTGAATTTGATTTTCTGTTTTACTGCATGGGCCTGAGGGTCATTTTTCGATCCGATTTTTGGCTCAGTTTTCTGTATAGCAATATGGGTGTCATTCTTCGCATTTTGCCACTTAGATTATATTCTTGATAGCATGGCAATTTCCCAAGGGTGTTAAGAAGGGGAAGGAACACGAGTGACGATTCGTGTTTGCAGTTTGGCCCCAAGGTAGATTACAGTTTACTTTCTAGTCTGAACTTAGTTAGATTATATATATTTATATGTTACTAGAATGTAAGGTTGGATATTAGATATATTTAGGCTTAAATCCTGTTTATCACTTTAAATTGGCCATTTTGGATTTTAGTTTAGAATTGTTATGTTATCCTTAGCCTAGGAGCTTGTAGTATCTGTATGGCTAATAGAGAATCCTTAGTATGCTTTTAGGAGGTTTTAGAGGTAGAGTAGATATTTTTGGTATCTTTTTGCTTTATTCTACTGTTATGTGTAACTATGGGCCCGAAGCCATAGCTTGGATTTGGACGGAGTTCTAGGTCAATTCTCTTAGTTTGGAGGGTGCTTTGCCCTGTTTTGCCTGGTTGTGTGTGTTTCCTCTAGATATCGAAATTTATATGCTCATACTGCATTGTCATGATTATCGAAAAGAATGATTTTAACACTTCTTGGTCCTACACTTGACAACTAATGAGTTTTCATGATCTTTGGGCTTTTAAATGGATTGCTTTGGGATTGTTACTGATTTTGAGGGGGGAAAGGGAAAAATACTACTCTTTATGCATACATTGATGAGTCCGAGGTTAAATTTTAGGCGCACGATGTGTTATCTCAGGTTTTACTTTTGTGCATCTATTGATAAGCTCGATGGTCATTTATGGGTGCCCCGATGCTCTATTTTAGGTTTTTCCTTCCTGCACTCATTTGATAAGCTCGATGTTCCATCCCGAGCGCCTGAGCACTATATACCGGGTTTGACTTGTATACATTCATACATTACATCATTGTTGCATCGCATTGCATTAGCTTTGGGTGAGGTTTGTATTGTTGGCTGATTTGAGTTGATCTTGTTATTACTTCACCTTTTATTATTTTGGTTGTTTTTATTTTTGGCTTTATAACTAGATTTAGGTGGATCCCTGTATTTTGACTGCTTTCTTGTATCTTATTATTTATATATTATCTTTCTGCGCTCGGTCGGCCTATAATGCCTACTGAGTACCCATTGTCTTGGTACTCATACTACACTCTGCATCTTTTTTTTGATGCAGCACCTAGTACGAGCCACCCTTTCTGATCTTCCTATCATTCGAGGCCTGTTGCAGTTCGGATCGCGGTGAGCTCTCGACGCTTTTGGAGACTTTACATGCTTTTCATCTTGTATATTTTGTATTTTTGATAGACAGAGTCTGTTGTATAGCTACTCCTTACTTTAGTCGCTCTTGTACTACTGAAACCAGGTCTGGGTTGGTTCTCGTATATGTTTTGTCCATTCGGTCACTTTAGGGGCATCTTTTGTATATTTTGTACATTGGTATGTATATATGCGATTGACCCTATGTTTTCTTTATATCTTCTGCTTTTCCTTAGTTTTATTATTATTATTGTCTTCCGCATCATTGGGTTTGGCTTGCCTACCAGGGGGTTATATAGGCGCCATCATGACCCAGTTTTTGGGTCGTGACAGAGTGGTATCGGAGCACTAGGTTCACCAGTCTCGCTAGTACAAGAGCAAAGTGTCTTGTAGAGTCTTGTGGATCAGTACGATGACATCCGTATCCAAGGATTTGTAAATTGAGCTTGGATATTAGAAACTTCTTCCATTAATGAAAAGGAATTTAAGTTACCCATTTGGTATTGGTTCTTATTCCTTTAGCATGAGTGGCTAAGTCTCCTTGTCTAGGGGTATGTGTATGATGGGTGCTTCATTAATGGTTATGGATCTTGCTTATTTGCGTTGATAATTGCTAAATTGATATGGGTCTAGTGAATTCTCCATGTTTTAACTCTAAAATTAATAGTTGCAAACATTGATTGAAATTACTTGATTGTGTTCTTCTTGAGAAAGAGGTTCATAATTTTGGATGAGAATTCACTAGTGGGTACTTGTCATTCCAATTAGATTGAGGCTAGAAATATCTCAATTCGCCAGAAACACCCATTTAAGAGTCTAAGCTAGAGATAATGTGACTTCTCCAAGCCTATATTTGTTGGTCGATGACAAAACCATGGTTCTTGAACAAAGACCTTTTGATAAGTTTTTGTGAGATTGAAAGATTAACATTCATGCTTAAAACCAATGCTACCCATGTTATTTAGTGAAAATTTACGTAATTGATCAAGTACCTTAACCCGTGTTTGAGTTCCATCGGAAGCATATCCCTAGTCATCCTCTCTCTTGATACAAACCTGCATTTATATTATTCCTTTGCTTGAATTGCAAATTGTGATAGATTTTCCAATTCCCATGTTTTCCCTCCAATTTAATTTTATTGTTGTTTAAACATTAACTCTATTGGTGATTGATATAATACAATCCTTTAGGATACTGTACCTTTTCTCTGTGGGATCGACCCCGACTCCTTTCGGGAATTACAAATATTGTTTGCTCTGATGATTGCTATCACCTCCGTATGGAGAGTGTTACTTGAGCATTATCAAAAATAGCGCCATTGTCGGGGATTATGTTTTGAGTAGCCTTTTTGATTGACTATTGAAATTACTTGGTGAGTTTTTGTTTGCTTTAACTCTGTTTTATGTTTCTGATTGTTGAGCAGGTCACCTATGCACAAAGTGGGTGACAACGAAAGTGTTGAAGAATTCATGGACGCAGCCCCTGAGCCTGAAATTCAATGAGGGGTAGGGGCAATCCGCATACCTCCTATGGTTAGGAATGCGGTGTTCCATGTCACTAGTACCATGCTCTACCTCATACAAATGAAGAGGTTTTTTTGAGGGGCTGCTTATGAAGATGCCAATAGGCACATCCGGAATTTTATAGAAATTTGCCAGCCTTCATCTTCCATAACATCCCCCAAGAGTCCATTCGCCTGTGCTTATTTCCCTTCTCTCACATGGGGGAAGCGACGACATGGTTGGAGGAGCTTCCGGAAGGCTCAATCACCACACGGGATGATCTTGTTGAAGTATTTATGGTGAGATTCTACCCTCCCTCGAGAATGATGCAATTGAGGGATGAAATCACTAATTTTTTTCAACTCCAAGATGAACCATTACATGAGGTGTGGTTGAGATTTAAAATGAAAATTTTGTTGGTCCCCAATAACGGATTGTAGGATAATGTCCTTCTTCAAAGCTTTTATAGGGCTTTGAGTACAATGAACAAATCTGTGGCCAACAACCTTGCGGGTGGCACCTTCATGGATCACCCATATGGTATCGCATCCACTTTTCTAGAGGGTATGACCAAGACAAACCGTTCTTGGCACACAAGGGAGGTAGATGTACCCACAGGGGTGTCTTCGACTTCATTGTCGAATGAGATGCATCACAAGGATGAAGAAAGAGATGAAACTATGGCTAAGATGATGATACAGGTTGATTTTTTGGTTAAGCACATAATGGGGGCTGGAAATACCAATAGCGTGAATGTTGTGAGCACTCCTGGACTCAAAGCTAGTGATGATGAGGTGTTCACCATTGTGGATGGTAAGATATGCTACTTATCGGCGGGTTCTTGGCCTGGGTATTATTGCTCGAGGGATGAGAATCAAGGTTGGATAAAAGATAAAGAGAGAGAACGCAATTAGAGGGATCGAGAAAAGGATGGTGATAGGTAAAATCACCGGAGTTCTAAACCATATGTGCCTCTAAAGAAGTCTGACACCTTATATCAACCTGTCGTGAACAACCTCATCAATCCAAGATGGAAGATATGTAGTCATTGGTCTTGAAGAGGGTGGAGACGATAAATAATGGGGTAAATAAGCTTAAGAGCGAGGTGTCAATGCTTCACCAAATGGTGAGCTCATACTGAGACTCAATCAAACATCTTGAAGTGCAAATGAATCACTTGTCCACCCAAATAAATCCTCGAATTAAGGGGACACTCCCTAGTGACACCACTGTAAATACGAAAATGATGGCCATGTCATGGCTATTTCTATTAGGAGCGGTGAAGATTGAAGAATAAGGTAGCATCGTCGAGCCACGATGTTAAATCAAGCGTTTCTTGGGAGTCAACCCAAGTGTTTTTACTTTGTTTTTGTTACCTTTTGTTGTTTTTGGTGTGTTTGTAGGAATGCATGAAAAGGAAAAATGATCAAGTGGGAAAACAAGGCAAAAAGGGACATACGGAAGCCCGTGCAGTCCGCACAAGCAATTATGCATGTCGCATGAGGCACAGCATCCCAAATCAGAAAGCTAGAAAAAAAGTTAAAAGTTAGAGACGATGTGTGCTGCTCTGTGTAGACCGCATAAGCCATTGTGCACGTCGCATCTCCAATGCATTACTAAGAAGAAAGTTGGGCCAATTTTAGGCACAAAATCGGCTGGTTAAAAGTTAGAGACGATGTGTGCTGCTCTGTGTAGACCGCATAAGCCATTGTGCACGTCGCATCTCCAATGCATTACTAAGAAGAAAGTTGGGCCAATTTTAGGCACAAAATCGGCTGGTTAAAAGTTAGAGACGATGTGTGCTGCTCTGTGTAGACCGCATAAGCCATTGTGCACGTCGCATCTCCAATGCATTACTAAGAAGAAAGTTGGGCCAATTTTAGGCACAAAATCGGCTGGTTCAAAGCGACATACGATGCGCACAAGGGCTTAAGAATCGCACATCCTAGCACACCAAGGTAAATTTTAAATTTTATTTGACCTACCGATTGACTGACCCAATCTGGAGACCGAGCCGGTGACTTTTCTTCCATTTTTTTTCTATTTTAAATCCACCAACCTCTTCTTCTTTTCAACATTCTCCCAAAACTCTCATAATTCACATTCAAAATCTCCGACAAATCTCTCAAACTCTCCCAAATCTTCTCCTCTCTCACCCTAGACCCTTCACCGCTGCATCACCACCAGTCGTTGTCGTCATTTCTCCGGTCAAAATTCATGGGTCTCTATTTTAGCACCTCAAAAGCTTTAATTTTTGTTTCCCTTCTCATAATCTTCACTTGTGGTAAGTTTTCCAATGTTAAATATATATTTTTATAATGATTGGGAACTCATATTAGAAGCATGCTCATTATATTTTCCATGTTAATTTTGGGTATGATCCGGAAATTTTGAGTCCCTAATTTTGGATTGTGTTGTTAATTTTGTTTTAGATTAACTTGGTAGAACCTGAACTTATGATGATGCTTGTTGTTTGTTGTAATTTTAGCCTTAAAAATCTGTGTTTTGGGTGAAGTCTGAGTAACTCACTTGTGTTGGTGCATAATTTGGCCCTATGATAGATTGGGTGACATTGTTCTTAAGGAATAATCATCATCTTCATGAGGTTTATTTTTGAAATTGATGTTTGGGGCTGAAACTGTTACTACCATTATGCCCTTGATCTGTTAAATTGATTTTGCTATTTTGGCTGATGTGTTTGGTTGGGGAGTATGAAATTATTGTCGTTGAAGGTGCCCTATGAATTGCTAATTTAAGGCTTGATGTTCCCAATGATAGACAGGGTAACGTCCTTCTTAAGGGAAGTCGTTAAGTTCTTCTTTTGGTTTCAAATTGTGTTAATAGATTCCGAGGAAGTCTGAGTACCCGGATGATTTGTTTGCTCATATTATGTTTTGCCCTAGTGTTGTTTATTGGTGTTGTTGCTTGATTCCAAGTGCTTAGCACATATCTTGCTCTACGAATCACATGCGTAACACATAAGAACACAAGGAACCAAAGAGTTTCAACTGTTTCCTAGTGCATTTTGCATGCGACGCATAGATCTTGACATGTGAAATGCATGAGGCATTGCACACTATGGTTAAAAGCTGCCAGTTCGCTGATTTAAGGGAAAAAGCATAGTGCGATGCGCATATCGGATGGTTCGCACCAACTTTTTCACCTCCGAGCAGAAATCACTACAGGTTTCTGTTAGCTCATGCGAAGGCACGTACGACGCGCACAATCCTTGGGGCATTTCACACGTGGTGCGCATGAGCTATCAGTCACCCATTTTTTTCTTGTTCTTTGCATTCCATTCATTTTAACTAGTTCACTTATTTTTAGCTTTTCTTTTTTTCACATATGCCAAAAATACAAAGAGATTTCGCTTTTACTTTGCATTCTCACAATCTCCATGTGTAGAATATGTCTTCTAGCGGGGGTAACATCGGGCGCAACCCAAAGAAGCAATCAACCACTGAAGAGGCATGAATTTAATTTGGGGTTGAGGGCGTAAAGGCCCTCTATGATCGTGAGAGGAAAAGAACCTTCAACAAAGAGTAGAGCTTCAATTTGGCTGCAGTCGAGTAGGAGCTACCCAATATCCACAAATATTTCACCAACCGAGAGTGGCAACTATTCCAAGATATACCCAAAGGGTACCATGATGAGGTTGTTTGAGAGTTTATTGCTTCCTATGAAGCAAAGCAGGATTCTAAAGGCTATAAAAGGAATGTGGAGAGGTTCCCTAACTTGGACTCAGTTATTGTGTGGGGCAAGAAGATTCGCATCACTCCAGCGGATATAAATGCAATTTATTGAAACCACCAAATTGAAACAACGCCTGCATTCTTGGCCAAGTTGATTGCTGACCCTAAGCCATATTAAGAAGCTACCCTGATTATTGCTCCGGACACTGCTATCTAGGATACTATGGGGGTGGTATTGTGAGAAAGACCTTGTACTTTGAAGCCCGTCTGTTGTATGACCTTGTCCACATCTGATTCCTTCCCTCATAGAATGATAAGAAGATAACTCAGGATGGTTCCATTTTGATTGCTGCTATTATGACGAGAGAGCATGTAAACTCTGGAGAAATCGTGTCCATGGTAATAAGGAGAAAAGCATGCAGGGGTGGTGATTCATTTCCCTTCCTAGTGCTCATTAGCAAGATTTATGCTAAGGCTGATATCCCCTACCCCAGCTGTGACAAGGTTACCAATGTTGTTGGTGTGATTGACCTTGATAAGAAAACTTACAGGAATGCCCCTCGGTTCAAAAGACGCAGGATGGAACAATAAGAGGAAGTTTAGGTTGATGACTCCAATGATGAAGCACATAATTCCTCTCCATCTCGTACAACCTCAGAAGCACCTACCCCATAAGCTACTACACCTAGAGAGCCATTGACAAAAAGTGGTCTCCAAGATATGGTGGACACGACTTATAATCATGAGAGGCAGTTGAATGACTTGGCGAATAGGTTACCTAGGTTGATTGACAAGGCTATCAAGAAGACCATCAAGGGAGTGGTAGACAGCGTGACCAAACTCTTCCAGAGGGTAGATGTTATTGAAGGGTCCATCAAGGCAATCTGGAAGGATGTTGACTAGGCTAAGGGGAACGCTATGGTTGAGGAGGAAGATTTGAGTGCCATTCCCACACCCCGACACTCTCTTGATCCCATGGATGACTTACCTGCAGCGTACGACGATGATGAAGTAGAGCTGGATGATGATCAAAACCCAGAGTTTTAGAGGGTTCTTAGTCACTTTGCACTCCCAAAAGGGTGGTGCATGCGCTAGTGTTGAGGCAACAGATGATGATGAGGCATAGTCCTCCCAGGGAGTTGTTAAACCCCTTTCCTTTTACTCTTGAGCTTAAAGCATTTAGGGCAATGCTTCTTTTCATGGGGGAGGTGGTGTTAGTTGATATTTCTTTTGCTTTCCCGTGTTTGGTTTTTGAGATATTTTATTGCCCTTGTCGGGCCTTTATTTATCTGTTAGACAATTTATTTGGCCTTTGTCGGGCACGTTTTGGATGATTGTGACATTGCCCTTGTCGGGCCTTTTCTATATGTTAATTTGGTTAATTAGTGCTTAATTAAGCCCTCGTCGGGCCTGATGTTTTTAAATTTTGATTGTATTGCTGGGTTAGTCCTAAACAATTCCATTATTTCACTACTCGTGCCTTGCAAATCCGCTAAAGGCCTACGCTGAGGCTTGTTTTTAATTGAATCATGAGCGTTCAAATTCGTAATTGCCTTATGAACAGTAGAGTAGCAATAAACTCCAAGGTTTTTCTTAATACCATGGTTCTTTCCCAAAAAGCAAATGTTTTCTTTCTTTATATTTTTCTTTTATTTTTGTGTTGAACCGGGTTGGTGTTTCTCTATGATAGATTGAGAGGTGATTTTCTTAAGGGAAAATACCAAGTTTTAGCTTTAGATGGAGTCTGTTCTTTGCTTGTCTCAAAATGGAACCACTGAAATTTTCTTGGAAAGAAGTTTTTCAAAATCAAAGGAAAGAGGGAAAATAAATTTTGAGAAAAACATTCTCTTTTCATGCTTTTCACACTCTTGGCTTTGCTTGATCAATTCACAAACGAATGTGTAATAAACTCGGAATAGCTTGTTAAAAGTCATTTATCCCAATTGAATTTGAGACTAATATTGAAAATTCTTATGGTGTGATGCTTTGTGTGGTGAGGCTATCCTTTGGTTCTTATAGATATGTGTCATCTAGAACTTGCCCCAAATGTGATTCAAGGAAAAATTCTAGATTTGACCGACCTTGGAAGATGATCATAGGCCCTCTTTGAGTAGCCACTTCACCCAAATGTCTTCCTTCAATATCGACCCTAATGAACCCCTTTGAGCTTGGGATTTGTCTTGGGCACCTTGTTGACACCTTGACCTTTTTGAAACCTCTATTCTTGCACCCATACTCCCTAGTATCTCAAGAGTTAAACATAGGCTAAAAGCCTAAGTTTGGGGGGGAGGTGAAATAATAACATAGGCAAAAGCCTAAGTTTAGGGGTGTATGTAATCACTATGAAGAAGAAAAGGAATGCACTTTAAGTGTAAGGTAGCACCTTATGTTGAATTAAAAAATTCTCCAAAAGACCAAATGCAATGGGCAAAATAATTTGTAAAATAATTGGTGCTACCAAGTGTAGGTGATACAAGGAGGTTGAATAGTCAAGATTGAAGGGAAAAGCTTGGGTTGTGTGAGGGAGAAATAAGGTGAAGTCAAAATTTCGAAAATGTGAGTGGTGTTTGAAATGATAACAAAGAGTGTTAGGGAGGTTTAGTCACTTGAGCCAAATGCAATCCTCACCATAGCCAAAGCCAACATCGTAACCCGCCGGTCCTTTGTGATTCCAAGATTGGTCACTCTACATTAGTGACGATTTAAATGAAGGGAAAGCCTATAATTTGACATGTGCGCACTCAAATTTCCTTGAGAGAGTGAGAGTCTATTCGATTCTCATATAATCCCTTGTATTGGGAATTGTATGATTGTTAGTGGGATTCTCTCTTATGGTGAGTGGCATCATGCTCTCGGATTGAGACATAAAGTCTCTATTTCCATTGAGAGGAATGAATTAGACAAGTTGTGTGGCGAATCTCGAGGCAAACCTTGATGGTCCATGCCAATGACTTGAGAAGCTTAATCTTGTTTTTGAATGGCAAATTCCCCTGTTTTTGAGTGAGAAATGATTTCCTTTTGAGGAATGGTTTGAATGAGAAATTGCCTTGAGAAGTGGTGGTCCAAATTAGGATAAGCATTGTAATTGAATCCTTTTTTTGAGTCTTTTTGTTTGTTATTTTTGATAGTTTCTAGAATAGAGTAATCGTTTGTGCCTTGATTGAGTTTTAGAACATACTTCATTCCTTACCTTCTGAGTATCTTGCTTGAAGACAAGCAATAGCTCAAGATTGGGGGTTTGATAAGTTTGTAATCTACCAACTTATTGAGCCTTTAATCATGTATTAGTTCTATATTTTGATATTATTTAGAGGTTTTTATGGCCTTTATTAATGTGAATGCAGGTACTCTTTGTCAAAAGTAGAAAACAAGGAATTGGACCCAAAAGAGCTCAAAAGGAGTTAAAGTGTGAAGTGATCAGGAGAGATGATGATTCTGCCAAGAGGTGCGGCCATTGTTCTCCACGTACTCTGCCTGGTGAAGTCCGCACCTTCCTCTGCATGAAGCTAAGAAAAAGAAGAAGAATCTGCTACGGGGTGAGGCTGTCGTGCAATGTGAACTCTGGCTGGTGCAGTCTGCACCCCACTTTGCACATCACCCATAGTTCGGCTGGAGTCACTGGTCCGCTAAGGCGGAGATGTGTGATGCGCACAACAAGATATGCAAAATGCACATTGCGGCGCATAGCTCTCGAGGGGTATTGTTTTCCACTTTTTATGTGACGATTTGGGAACCTTCTAAAATCCAATTTAGGCATAGTTTTTCATAGTTTTGAATAGTTTTGAGTTTTTAGAATATTGTTGAACAAGTTTTCTCTCCCAAGGCAAGACAGAGGGTTTTACTCAATTCTTTTCATCTTAAACTTTGGATTTGTAAATTGAGCTTGGATATTCGAAACTTCTTCCATTGATGAAAGGGAATTTGAGTTACTAATTTGGTATTGCTTCTTATTCCTTTAGCATGAGTGGCTAAGTCTCCTTATCTAGGGGTATGTGTATGATGGGTTCTTGATTAATGGGTATGGGTCATGCTTATTTGCATTGATAATTGCTAAATTGATATTGGTCTAGTGAATTCTCCATGTTTTAACTCTAAAATAAATGGTTGCAAATATTAATTGAAATTACTTGATTGTGTTCTTGCTTGAGAAAGAAGTTCATAATTTCGGATAGGAATTCACTAGTGGGTACTTAGGATTCCAATTAGATTGAGGCTTGAATAGCTCAATTTGCTGAAAATACCAATTTAATAGTTTAAGCTAGAGATAGTGTGATCTCCAAGCCTATATTTGTTGGTTGATGATAAAATTATGGTGCTTGAACACAGATCATTAGATAAATGTTTGTGAGATCGAAAGATTATCATTCATGCCTAAAACAATGCTACCCATGTTGTTTAGTGAAAATTTATGTAATTGATAAAGTACCTTATCTCGTGTTCGAGTCCCATCGGAAGAATACCCCTAGTCATCCTATGTCTTGATACAATCCAGCATTTATTTTATTGCTTTGCTTGAATTGCAAATTTTGAAAGATTTCCCCATTTTCCTGTTTCCCCCCAATTTAGTTTTATTATTATTTAAATATTAACTCTGTTGGTGATTGATATAGTACAATACTTTAGGCTATTCTACCTTTTATCTTTGGGATCGACCCCGACTCCTGTCGGGAATTATAATTTTTTTGTTGCTCTGACGATCACTATCACCTCTGTATGGAGAGTGTTACTTGAGCATTATCAGAGGGGCAGAACTTTACCTTTATTTTTATGTAAATTCAGTATCAATACTACACCTCTTCAATTCTAACTTTTCTCTTCACAATAAAACCTTAAAACAAGAAGAAAACAAGTCAAAAATGCTACTATATTGAAAGGGGTTGCCAAGGAGTTTCTTTTTCCAAATGCTGCCCAAACTCCAAAAATGTGAAATGTTCATATTCACCACCATAACCAAGTAAAACTATGATATAATACAGACAAGAACTATCTTTTAATCCTTGGGAAAACATGAAGAAGCAAGAACTCTTTAATGGAGAATAAAAAGGGCGGTTCTTTCTCCCTTTCAAGTTTCAAAGAGAAGTTCTTTTGTGAGCTGTTCTAATTGAAGATTAATCTTGAACTTTTCCTTAATATATGGATATATATTATCTAACTTCAGATGGGCCTTGGGCCTTGACCCTTTACCCAACCCACTTTTCCTTTTTGTTCTTGTTTTGGGCCAAAATTTCGAAGTTTGTGATCTACCTACTTCATAACTTTTATGTTTGGCCTTTATACCTTTTAAACTTTTATACTTATTTAATTTATCCTGTCTATTAGATGTAATCTTATATTCATGTATCTCAAGCAAGTAGAATGTTAAAATAAATAACCTAACAACATAGAAAGTCCAAACACATAGGATGTTTACGCTAGTAGGTGAAACACATAGCTCTAGCAAGTAGGCGACTTTCTTGTTTCCAACTTCAATTGCCTTTTCATGTTTTGTTCCCTCAAACTATATTTTCCACTTTAGTATAGTTTGATACTTAGACTTTGTCTAAAATTCACCCTCATAACATATATCCAAATAAATCCATCGATGTTACCTTAGTCGTACATATGTTTAAAGGTATGGGGTATTATAATCGTCTTCCCAAAGGACCAACCGTTTCTAACCCCTAAGGAAATTTTAATGCTTTAGGTTGTCCTTCTCTTTCTTGTCTAGGCCTCTTGTCTTTTGTTTGGCTACTAGTTGTAGCATTTTTCTTTTCGGTGCTAGTTATTTTAGGCATTGAAGATATTGTACCTTCAAAATAAAAATAAAAATTAAGTATACAACATACAACATAACTACTACAAGAAAGTTCTATTCTATCCTAAAACTAGAAAATAATTTAAAAAGTCCTAAAACTTGCTAGTTTTCTCATAAATCCAAGTAAAGTTTTTCAAGTATTTTAGCATCTAGTTAGTGACATATATCTAATTAAGAGCATGGTACACTAAATTTTATGGTGGGTGTAGCAAATATAAGACTCAAGTGAGGTTTAGAGTCACTCCACACTTAGTGTTTTGAAATATTCTCATAAAACTCTCTTTCAAGCATTTTATCAAACGCTTTGTGTGCATGAATCTATAAAGTCTAGTTTTATGGAATTCATGATCTTAATGCACCCCAAAATTTGATATTATCAACAACCAACAATTCTAGCAATCATACATTCACTAACAATCAATAAATTATATTTTTCATACAATAATTTAGCATGATCCACAAATTATGGAAATCAAGTATGCAATTTCACATTACATGGGTCTTACAAAATTATTAGCTAACAATAACAAATTAAACAAATAAACACTAAGAACTAATAACTAATGATAAAAATAAAAATTAACTAAAGAAAGCATAAAAAATTATACCTTAAAAGTTGATTCTTGAAGAAGAAAGCCTGAAGACATAAATTTTTTAGCTAAGGTTAGAGAGAGAAATATTTGAAATGCACTAGTGGACAAAAATAAGGACAATCTAGTGGCTTTAGTTTCCGTTTATATATTTTATTTATTCTTTTTAAAAAAGCAAGAATAATTATTTTGGGTAAAATACACTAAGGAGGGGCCTTGGGTGGCACGGTAGGTGCCCCTAGTGTATTTTTACTAGTTTTTTTGTTTTCTATTTTTTTTATTTTCCAACCTTGTTTTGAGTGTCCCTTTTCATTTTTCTTACTCCACAGCCGCGAAAACCTGAAAAACAATCAACTCAAGATAATCGTTAGAATTTTTTTATAAAAGAATATAATAAAGAAAAACTAAATAATTACATCAAATGTTAGGTTGCCTCCCAACTAGCATCTTGTTTATCGTCATGGCTCAATGGGGGTACACATCACCATCCCATCTCACTTGAGCTTCCATTTTATCCTCGGCTTCCTTCACTTCTCTCATTAAGTTTGTAAACTCTATATTCCAAGGAAGTACATATGTAGCCACACTCTACAACACCTGCATAGTTGTAATCACAAAACAAATCCCACCATCTACCGACTACCACATCTACTATAGATTAGTTGATCTCGTCAAGAGCTTGGTAGAAAGTGTCCATCATTATTACCTTAGACAAGCCTAAACTCGGATGGTTGATGAGATGGTTGAACCTTGCCAAAGCGTCAGAGAGTAACTCTTTCTCCTCTTGTTCAAAATTCACAATCTTGTTCACTACTTGTGTCTTTATGGCGTATAGACTCAAATCATGGATGAATATATACACTTAATGTCATGACCCAAAACTGGGCCAGGATGGCGCCTACATAACCCCCCGGTAGGCAAGCCAATCCAACAATATGGAAGATAAATAAAGCAGCTTAAATAAGGAAAACGGAAGAGATATATAAAGGAAACAGGGCCAATAGCATAGATACATACCAACAGTACTAAATATACATAGATGTCCCTAAAGTGACCAAGAAGAATAAATATACATAAGAACCAATCCGGACCTGGTGTCACCGGTACAAGAGCGTCTAAAGTATGGAGTAGCTATACAACAGACTTTGTCTATCCAAAATACAAAATATAGACAAAAATATAGAAGGAAAGCAGTAAAATTCTCCAAAATGCCTAAAGCTCACCACGATCCGAACAACAGCTGGCCTCAAATGATAGGAGGATCAAAGGGGGTGGCTCGTACTAGGTGCTGCATCAGAAAAAAGATGAAGAGTATAGTATGATTACCAAAATAATAGGTACCCAATAAGCATCATAGGCCGATCGAGTGCAGAAAGATAATATATAATATAAATTACAAGAAAGTAAGCTAACTATAGGGATCCACCTAAATCTAGTTATAAGCCGAAAATAGAACTAGTCGAACCAACAAGAAGGAAGTAATACCAAGATCAATCCAGGCAACCAACAATCTAGGTACACTGAAGCCAATGCGGTGTGATGGGAGATGATGTGATTCATGAGTACATAATAATATAAACCCATAATATCACATCGGGAGCCCGGAATAATGCATTGGACTATGCATATGTGTGTATATATATATATATATATATATATAGGAAGTGAAAACCCAAAATAATGCATCAGGGGTCCAGAAAACTACATCGGACTATAAATGTATACATATAGAAGTAAAGAGGAGAAAAGGTTCGGGAACACCCCTTGAACCAGAATAAAAGTAGTATTTTTCCTTCCCTTTCCAAAATCAGTTGTAAAGCCAAGATAATTCCTTTAAAAATTTAAAAATCATGGTAACCATAGTAAATCTCAGGTTTGGAACCAAAAACCTTGAAAATCATTTTTTTCTGTACCGATAGGCATGAGAAAGCAGTATGAGTATGTAAATTTCTACGTTAAGAGAATATAGCACATAACAAGGAAAAATAGGGCAAAACATCCTCCAACCAAGAGAACTGACCTTGAAACTCTGTTCAAATCCAAGATATGGCCTCGGGCCGACAATTACAATGACGCTAAAATAAAGCAGGAAGAACGAAAATAATGGAAATAACTACGAAAACCACTGGCAGCATTTACTCTACCTCTAAAACCTCCTAAAAGCATACTAAGGATTCTATGCTATCCACAATAATACTGCGAACTCCTAGACTAAGGATAACAATAATAATCTTATTCTATGATCTGAAATGGCCAATTTTAATATAAGTTATAGGATTTTAGCCTAATTCTACCTAAAGTCCAACCTAACATTCAAGCAATATATATAATATAAAATCTAACTAAACTCAGACTAGGAAAGTAAATTGTAACCTACCTTAGGGCCAAGCCGCAAATACAAACCATCACTCGTGTGCCTTCCCTTTTTGAACAGCCTCAGAAAGCTACCACGCAAACATAATCCAGGTGTCAAGATGAGAAAAATGACATTTATGTTACTATACAGAAATTTTGGGTAAAAAAATGACCCTCGGGAATCGCGCGATGAAACGGAAAATAAAAATCATATTTATGTTCACAATGGGTTAAAAGACCCATATCCAAAAGTTGAGCGCGAACGAAACTCATTTTAATGCCCAAATCAGCCCCAAAGTCCTCTTGATCAAGGAGAATAAATGGGAGAATTACAGAATTCAAGGCGGAAATTTATCAATAGAAGTCAAGGAATGATCACGGACTAAGAAAAATTCCACCTCCAAGCTCTTGGATGATAAGAGTTGAAGAAATGAGCTTTGGGAGTTAATAATAATGGAGGAATGTTTTTGGGTGTTGGTTTAAAAAAGAAATGGAGAAGAAGCTTAGAATATATACACTGCCAGCGATTTCCACAAAAGTGTGACTTTTTATCACAAATATGGAGGCACGGATGAATAGTGATCTACATAACTACGGACAAATAACCACAAATATGGAAACTCCAAAAATACGGCAAAAGCACCACTAATGCAGAAACTCCGCAAATGCGGCAAAAATTACCGCAAATGCAGACACACCAGAACTAGCAATTCTAGAAATGGACCGTTGAGATTCATCCGAGGTCCCACGGACACCGAAAAACTATGCTACTTAATAAAAATGGTATTTCAGACTCAAAAGAATTAATAAAAATCCCAACGGAGATCGTTATAATGAAAAGTGGGCCCCATGCCCAAGAATCAATTTTTACCAAAAAGGAACCTAATAGCCTAAAATGAATCTGGAAAACTCGGGACCCAAACCAAAGGTCTCTCTAGCACAAAATTGACATTTCAGAGCTAACAACGCTGATGGAATTTCCATCTTAAGCCGTCTTCTCCGAATGTTTTTTCAGCTCCTCTGGCGCGCCCTAGCCGAGCGGTCCACCAAAGTCAACCCTACAACCCTAACTTCCCTAAAACACAAAAACCAAGACAAAACCAAACATGAAGCTCCTATAACCCAACCATGGGTCTCACTAGACGAAAATCCCCATTCCAGAGTTAATGGAACTATCAGAATTCAATTCCAAGCACATTTACCAAGAAAGTTGACCAAAGTCAAGGATTTTCTAAGTTCAAGTTGTAAAATAGGGAAATTGCCATAACAACCTAATGAATGACCCAGGCACCAAACTGTTAGTCCTCGAAAGTTATAAATGACCTGTATCTACTGCGAGAAAGCTTGAAATGAGAAAAAAGCATAGAAAATAGAAAATGACTGTCATGCCCCGAGGCTATCCCCTAGATGTAACACGGGATCTGGGAAACAAGTGTACTAGATTAACCCTTGGCCATAGTATAACTTAGATTAATAAATAGATAAACGAAAGCATAATAGGATGATCCGAAATCAAATATATAGATAATCAAGTCAAATAAGATACACATCAAAAAAAAAGACCCGAATACTGTCTATGTCTTGAAAGCCTCTAACTGTCACTAAGAGTTGCTGGGACAAGACCCCAGCTAGCTCAAAAATCTGAAATGAAAATATAAATATAGGTTTGAAACTCTAGTCCTCGAATAATAAGGACTCACCACTGATCAGCTGAAAGTCTGTCATAGTCTAGCCACGAGTATGAGGGCAGGTGCCTGAATCTGCATAGTAAAAGGATGCAGCGCAAAATGCGTCAGTAGTATAGGATGTACCAAATATGTGAGATAAACAGGAGTCTGAGATAAGCATGCTAAATAAACTTATAAAACTGAAATCATGCTATGAGTGTAAAACTAAAGTGCAAGAGAGTCAATGCGATACCAAAGCAAGTTATACAAATATCATAGTGATCATAATAGTCCTGAAAACTTAAGGCAAAGAGTCAATGCATTTTAAAACCTAATATTGTTTTTGTGGGAGGTTCTCTAACCGACATAGACCATGTGAGCTTCATGGAATCTGATGTACATGCCCCATCGAAAGGATCCAATATACCTTGCCATGGTATTGAGGCATGACTGTGGCGTGATCACTAAATTTGATGCCCAACTAAGGGGACTTTGAACCTACAGGGGACGTAGTTCTGGGACAAAAGGTACTCTCACCCTGTCCAACACGGTGCTAATACTAGTCCCAAAAATATATACATATAGCTCATAATGCTAACGACATATCTGATGTCAAAATTGTTCATAGCTCAGGTAGACATATATGGATGTCAAATATTTCATAAAACATAGGGACGTATCTAATGTCCAAAATTATTGCAAAAGCATAAGGACATATCTGATGTCATGCAATTCACAAGTCGTGAATCGTAAAGCTTTGCAAAACCATAATTCAAAATATACTTTCCCTCCTAATATCATAGCTTGATGAATTGGGCATGCAATTTTATGAAAATAGAGGTCATGTTACCTTGACATACCAATTTTACTTGAAGGCATGCAATTCAATGAAAACATGCTAAAATTTATTAAAATCATATGGGCTTTTGTAATCAACTGAGGAACTTCAATTAAATCATAGATATGTAATAACAAATCATGAATTAATGTCTTAGAAGAAGACCCATAACTTTTTCCCAATTTTGAGTAAGAACCCTAATTTAGAAATTCATAAATTCAATTTAGAAGATTGAGGTTTTGGGCATAAGGATAGAGGGAATCCCTTATTGAATACCCACATACCTTGATTGAAGCTAATGCACTTGAAATTGAAAAGAAAGGATACTTGATCTTGGAGCTTGAGAGAAGTTCTTTTCATTTTTGGGAGAAGAATGAAGATTTGAGAAGGGACTTAGGCTAATAAGGGTGAAAATCCTTATAGAAATAGTCAAAATGACCTTATTTTGGAGTTACAAGGGTGGGTAATGACTAAAATACTCCAGGGACATAATTAGGAAAAAGCTGGAAAAATTTGAATTCCAGGGACCACAAACAGATTCCACGGGTCGTAGACCAAACCACGGATCGTGGCTTCCATCCGTCGTTCATGGACAAGTGAACATGCTGCAGAATCAAAACTATGGGTCAATAGGACGGACACGTAGAATGGATCACGGGTCGTAGACCCAAGTCTTAGCTTCTGGGAAACATTCAGCTATCTGAATAAGTTCTACGAATTACATGATAGTCTGTAGTTCAAACTATGGGCCGTAAAAACCAGTCGTGAAACCTGGGGAACCTGTCAACCCTCTGATCTGATTCCACGAGTTGACAAGACGGACCATAGTAAGAACCACGATCCGTAGAACCAACTCGTGGTTCTCAGACTAGAGGTCGACCCAAAATACTAGAACCACAGGTTCACTTTGCGACTCATGGTTCGAACCACGGTCCGTGATTTGGACCCATAATTTCTGAAAAGTTCAAAAATCTCATATTTCTTAGGTTTAAAAGTTAGGACGAATTCTGGGGTGTTACAATATCTCCCTTTTGGGATCATTCAACCTCGAATGAAGACTAAACAAGGGAAAACAGAAGAGAAAACAACCCAACCAGTCAACAACACATGAAATCTGAAGAACAAACATGAAAACTGAGGTTGCATCATAAAAACATGACTGAATCAACTTCGAAAACATGAATACATACTAGTATCTTAAGGAAAATTGATGGAATAGAATCGGAGGAACATACTAAGGAGGAAACTATTAACTCAAGATGAAATAGAATCAAAAGGGAAGAGATGAGGGTACTTGGCTTTCATGGCTGATTCTGCTTCACAAGTAGCTCTCTCAACTAGCTGATTCCTCCAAAGGACTTTTACCGAAGTGACTTATTTGTTCCTCAACCTCCGAATCTGACGATCAAGGATCTCTATGGAAACCTCCTCATATGTAAGACTATCCTTCACACCACATCCTCCAAAGGAACGATCAGGGCCGGCTCACCAAAATACTTCTTCAACAAGAAAACATAGAAAACAGGATGGACCGCTTCTAATTCTGTTGGCAAATCTAACTAATAATTAACGCTACCAACTCTTCTCAAAATCTGATATGGACCTACAAAACGGGGACTAAGCTTCCCTTTCTTCCCAAATCTCATCACACCCTTCATGGGCGACACCTTCAGAAAAACCCAATCATCAACCTCAAATTCCAATTCTCTTCTCCTCATATCTGCTTATGATTTCTGTCGACTCTGAGCAGTCTTCAACCTCTCCCTAATAAGCTGAACCTTTTCCATAGTCTCATGCACCGAATTTGGACCAATCAAAGCTGCCTCACCTACCTCAAACCAACCAATAAGAGACCTACACCTCCGACCATAAAGTGCCTCATAAGGAGCCATCTGGATGCTAGAGTGGAAGTTGTTGTTGTAGGCAAACTCGATAAGAGGTAAGTGATCATCCCAATTACCTTTGAAGTCAATCACGCAAGCTCTCAACATATCCTCCAAAGTCTTAATAGTACACTCTACCAGGAAATTCGTATGTGGGTGAAAAGTTGTGCTAAGCTTCACCTGAGTACCAAGACCTCTCTAAAACGATCTACAAAACTGAGAAGTAAAATGAGTACCCCTATCTGAAATGATGGACAATGGGACACCATGCAATCAGACTATCTCCCGGATGTTGAGTCTGGCATAATCATCCGCTGAGTCTGTAGTATTAACAACCAAGAAGTGGGATGACTTTGTCATCTGTTCGATAATCACCCAAATCGAACCATGTTGCCTTTGAGTATGAGGCAAACCTGTAATAAAGTCTATATTGATCGCTTCCCACTTCTAAGTAGGAATGTCAATATCCTAAGTCATGCCACCTGGTCGTTGATGCTCTACCTTTACTTGCTGACATTTGGGACACTTAGCCATAAAATCGGCTATGTTCCTCTTCATAACATTCTACCAATAGACTTCACATAGATCACGGTAATTCTTGGTGGAACCAGGGTGAATAGAATATCTGGAACTATGAGCCTCTGTCAAAATCTGCTATCTTAACCCATCTAGATCTGGCACACACAATCGACCCTGATAGCGAAGCACACCATCTCCCCCTGGGGAGAAAACCTCAACTCTTTGCTGATGGACTGCACCTTTTAGCTAAAGCAAAATGGGATCACTGTCTTGATTTGCCTTCACTTTAGCTACCAAAGATTATTCAGAACCATTCTGAACAATAACACCACTTTCTGTCGAGTCCATAAGTCAAACTCCCAATCGAGCAAGCCTATGAATCTCCTTAACCTATTCCATCTTCTCGTCTTCAACTGAAGACACACTACCCATTGACAATCTACTAAGTGCATCCGCCACAACATTTGCCTTACCTGGGTGGTAAAGTACATTCATGTCATAATCCATAAGAAGATCAAGCTATGTTCTTTGTCGCAGATTCAATTCCTTTTGAGTGAACACATATTGGAGACTCTTATGATCGGTGAATACATCCACGTGCACCTAATACAAGTAATATCACCAAATCTTCAAAGAAAAGACAATGGCTGCTAACTCAAGATCATGAGTAGGGTAGTTCTTCTCATGAGTCTTAAGATGTCTCGAAGCATAAGCAACCACTTTACCATGATGCATCAACACACAACCCAAACCAATCCTACAAGCATCAGAATACACAATAAAATCATCTAGGCATTCGGGTAGATCCAACACTGGAGTTGTGGTCAATCTAGTCTTCAATTCCTGAAACTTCTTCTCACAAAGGTCAGACCACTGAAATTTTACCTTTTTCTGAGTAAACCGAGTTAAAGGGGCAGAAATGGAAGAAAATCCTTCCACAAATATCCTGTAGTAACCAGCCAAACCCAAAAAGCTCCTAATATCATACGGGGAAGTGGGTCTAGGCCAGTTCTTTACTGCCTCAATCTTCTGAGAATCAACTCAAATACCATCTCTAGTTATAATGGACCCAGAAAAGCAACAGACTGCATCCAAAACTCATACTTGCTAAACTTAACAAATAACTGCCGATCCTTGAGAGTTTGCAACACCACTCTCAAATGGTCTGCATGCTCCTTCTCACTCCGAGAATAGATAAAGATATCATCAGAGAACAGAATCACAAACATATCCAAATAGTGCTTGAACACATAGTTCATAAAATCCATAAAGATTGTAGGAGCATGCGTTTGACCAACAACTTCAATCAAAGCATAGGTAATAGATAAGAAATCATGAGTTGAAGCTTCAAAACAAAACCCATAACTTTTCCCCAATTTGGGTAGAAACCCTAATTCATAAATTGGTAAATCAAAGTAAAGATTTGGGGATTTTGGGCTTAAGGGTGAGAGGAAACCCTTAATGAATACCCACATACCTTGATTGAAGCTAACCCAACTTAAATTGAAAAGTATAGGAGACCTGAACTTGGAGATTGAGACTTGGAGCTTGAAGGAGTTCTTTTCCCAATTTGGTAGATGAATGAGGTAATGAGAAGGGACTTAGGCTAATAGGTTTAGAAATCATGCTAAGAATGGCCAAAATGACCGCATTTAGGAGTTAAAAGGGTGGGTAATGACTGAAATACCCCTGCGACTTAATTATGAAAAGATATTTTAAAAACTAAGCTTCAGGAATCACAGATGGATTCCACGGGTTGTAGACTGAACCACGACTCATGGTTTCCACTCGTGTTTTCTGGCCAAAAGATCATGCTGCAAAAGACCTTCTACGGGTCAACAGGATGGACAATAGAACAGATTACGGTCCATAGACACAACTCTTCATTTCTAAAGGATTAGGAAGGCCTTGATTAGGTTCCATAAGTTACCAGGACGCTCCGTAGTTCAAACTACGGTCCATAGATCTAACTCGTGGTTCCTGAAAATCAGTCAGCCTACAGGTTAGATTCCACGAGTGGACAGGATGACCCGTAGAGTGAACTACAGTCTGTAGAACCCACTCATGGTTCTAAGACCAGAGGCTAATCATGTAGAAGACCAATCACAACTCAGTTCCATGGATCATGGACCAAATCACAAACCGTGATTTGGACTCGTGATTTCTTCAAACTTGGAATTTTTTAGAGTTTTAAACTTAGGAAGTTGGTTCAATTTCCGAGGTGTTACAATATCTCCCCCTTGGGATCATTCGTCCTCAAATGAAGACTAAAAAAGGGAAAACTGAAGATAAAACAACCCAACTAGTCAACAACACATAAAATCTAAAGAACAAACATGAAGACTAAGCTTGCAACTCAAAACATGACTGAATCAACTTCAAAAAACATGCATGCATACTAAGATCATGAGGGGAACTGAAGGAATAGAGTAGGATAGACATATTAATGAGGAAACTACTACCTCAAGCGGAAACTGGATCTGAAGGAAAAAGATGAGGGTACTTGGCTTTCATGGCTGCTTCTGCTTCCCTAGTAGCTCCCTCAACTAGCTAATTCCTCCAAAGGACCTTTACCGAAGCGACTTATTTGTTTCTCAATCTCCGAACCTGACAATCAATAATCTCCATGGGAACTTTCTCATAAGTGAGAGTATTCTTCACACCAACATCCTCCAAAGGAACAATCAAGGTTGGATCACCAACACACTTCTTCAACAAGGAAATACAAAAAATTGGATGAACCGCTTCTAATTTTGTTGGTAAATCCAACTCATAAGAAACACTACCAACTCTCCTCAGAATCCGATAAGGACCTACGAAACAGGGCCTAAGCTTCCCTTTCTTTCCAAATCGCATCACACCCTTCATGGGTGACACCTTCATAAAAACCCAATCATCAACTTCAAATTCTAATTCCCTTCTCCTCACATCCGCATAATATCTCTGTCGACTCTGAGCGGTCTTCAACCTCTCCCTAATAAGTTGAACCTTCTCCATAGTATCATGAACCAAATCTTTACCAATCAAGGCTATCTCACCTACTTCAAACCAACCAATAGGAGACCTACACCTCTGACCATAAAGTGCCTTATAAAGAGCCATTTGGATGCTAGAATGAAAGTTGTTATTGTAGGCAAACTCGATAAGAGGTTAGTGATCATCCCAATTACATTTAAAATCAATCACACAAGATCTCAACATATCTCCAAAGTCTAAATAGTACACTCTGCCTGGCCATCCATCTATTGGTGAAAAGTTATGCTAAGCTTCACTTAAGTACCAAGACCTCTCTGAAATGATCTCCAAAATTGGAAGGTAAACTGAGTACCTCTATCTGAAATGATGGACAATGGAACACCATACAGTCGTACTATCTCCCAGATGTAGAGCCTGACATAATCATCTGCTAAATCCGTAGTCTTAACAGACAAGAAGTGGGATGACTTAGTCATCCGGTCGACAATCACCAAAATGGAATCATGTTGCCTTTGAGTACGAGGAAACTCAGTAATCAAGTCCATATTGATCACCTCCCACTTCCAAGTAGGAAGTTCAATATCCTGAGTCATGCCACCCAGTTGCTGATGCTCTACCTTCACTTGTTGACAGTAGGGACATTTAGCCACAAAACCGGCTATGTCCCTCTTCATACCATTCGACCAATAGACCTTTCGTAGATCACGGTACATCTTGGTGGCACCAGGGTGAATAGAATATCTGGAACATGAGCTTCAGTCACAATCTGTTGTCTCAACCCATCTACATCTCGCACACATAATCGACCCTGATAATGAATCACACCATCTCCCCCTTAGGAGAAAACCTCAACTCTTTGTTGATGGACTGCACCCTTTAGCTGAAGCAAAATGGGATCAATTTCTTGCTTTGCCTTCACTTCAGCTACCAAAGATGATTCAGAACCATTCTGAACAATAACACCACCTTCTGTCTAGTCCATAAGGCGAACACCCAACCGAGCAAGCCTATGAACCTCCTTAACCAATTCCTTCTTTCTATCTTCAACTGAAGACACACTACCCATGGACAATCTACTAAGTGCATCCGCTACAACATTTTCCTTACCCAAATGGTAAAGCACACTCATATCATAATCTTTAAGAATCTTAAGCCATCTCCATTGACGCAGATTCAATTCCTTTTGAGTGAACACATACTGAAGACTCTTATGATTGGTGAATATATCCACATGCGCACCATACAAGTAATGTCTCCAAATCTTTAAAGCAAAGACCACGATTGCTAACACAAGATCATGAGTAGGGTAGTTCTTCTCATGAGTCTTAAGCTGTATAGAAGCATAAACAATCACTTTACAATGCAGCATCAAAACACAACCCAAGCCAATTCTAGAAGCATCCCAATATACAACAAAGTCATCCAAACCCTTGGGTAGGGTCAACACTAGCGCTGTGGTCTACCTAGTCTTCAATTCCTTAAAGTTCTTCTCACAAAGGTTAGAACACTGAAACTTAAGCTTCTTGTGATTCAATCGTGTCAAAGGGGTAGCAATGGAATAAAACTACTCCATAAATCACCTGTAGTAACCAACCAAACCCAAAAAACTCCTAATATCCGACGGGGAAGTGGGTCTAGGCCAGTTCTTCACTTCCTCAATCTTTTGAGAATCAACTCGAATAACATCTCTAGTCGCAATATGACCCAGAAAAGCAACAGACTGCATCAAAAACTCACACTTGCTAAACTTAGCAAATAACTGCTGATCCTTCAGAATTTGCAACACAACCCTCAAATGGTCTGCATGCTCCTCCTCAATCCGAGAGTAGATAAGGATATCATCAATGTAAACAATTACAAACATATCCAAATACTATGTGAACACATGGTTCATCAAATCCATAAAGGCTGTAGGAGCATTCATCAGACCAAAAGACATAACTATAAATTCATAATGACCATACCGAGTTCTTAAGGCTGTCTTTTGAATATCACACTCTTTAACACAAAACTGATGATAACCATATCTATGATCGATCTTGGAGAAGAAACTAGCACCCTGAAGATGATCAAACAAGTCATCAATCCTAGGAATGGGATACTCATTCTTAATTGTGACCTTGTTTAACTGACGGTAGTCAATACACATCCTAAGGGAGCCATTCTTCTTCCGCAAAAAACAAAACTGGGGAACCCCATGAAGAAATGATAGGCCTGATGAAACCCTTATGAAGAAGATCCTTCAACTGATCTTTTAACTCTTTATGTTTCGCGGGAGCGGAGCCATTCTATAGGAAGGAATAAATATGGGATTTATATCTGGAAGAACATCTATCCCAAAGTCAATCTATCGCTCAGGAGTAACTCTGGGAAAATCTTTGGGAAACACTTCTGGGAACTCATTCACAACAGGGACAGACTCAAAAGATACGGTTCCGAACTTCATGTCCATAACCCAAACTATATGATAAACATAATCCTTTGAAATTATCTTCCTAGCCTTAAGATAAGATATGAAATGACCCTTTGAGGATGGAGGACTACCTTGCCACTCTAAGATAGGTTCATTTGGAAACTTGAAACTGACGACTCGAGTATGATAATCGACCGAGGCATAACAAGCATAAAACCAATCCATACCAAGAATAACATCAAAACCAGTCATCTCCAACTCTATTAGATCTGCTGAAGTGACTCTATGAAATACATAGATTGAGTATTTTTTGTAAATCCTTTTGGCTAGGACTGACTCACCAACGAGAGTAGAAACAAAAAAGGGTTCTAAAAGCAATTCATGACAAATTTTGAACTTGCATGCTACATAAAGGGTCACAAAAAATAAGGAGGCACCGGGATCTAATAAAGCATACACATCTATAGAGAAGACTTTTAGCATACCAGTAATAATGTCCGATGAACTCTCCTCATCCTATCGAGAGGACATGGCATAAAGACAGTTCTAGCACTGACTACCAGAACTGGAAGCAGTGCCCTTCTTGGTTGGTCGACCCCCTGGAGCTGCTGGGGTAGACTGAGTCCTGCTACCATCCTGTCCCTTCTTAGCTGAAGGGTAATCTTGAATCCTGTGACCAACCTGAAAACATCTATAACAACCCTCTCTACCGGCTAGACACTCACTGGGATGATTCTTCCCATACTTAGTGCAACCAGGGTAAGAAGGCCTCTTTGCACCACTCCCCTACGAATAAGAGCCTACACCCCTACCAGAATTACCATGATGAGGCCTGGAAGCCTGAGAAGGAACACTAGTGGTAGAATGCACTGGTCCTCATGACCTCTTTTGAAAGGAAGATCGATGGCTGCCTCCAGAATTCTGATGGCTAAATCCCAAACTCTCAGATCTGACTCTTTTGTTCTCCCTAGCCATCTCCCTAAGCTTGTCTCCCTCGATCTGATGAGAATCAGTCATAAGTCTGGAGATACTCATGTCACTCAACAACATTGCAGATCTATACTCCTTCTTCACCAAATTTGAGACACCATAGATATACTTGCTCATCTAATCGTGTGGGTCAGCCACCATAGCAGGAGCATACCTGGAAAGTTGAGTGAACCTCAACCTATACTCCTGCACAGTCATGAATCCCTATCTCAAGTTCACAAACTCCTCGGCCTTCACTTGCCTTAACTCCCTCGGGAAGAACCGGTCAAGGAAAGCTCTCTCAAAACACTCCTAGGTCATTGGCACCACATCCCTAGCCCTACCTTCCTTCCATTGCATGAAATAGATATGAGGTACATCCTTGAGTTGATAGGATGCTAGCTCGACATTATCAATACCACCCACTTTTATCACATCAAAGACTTTCTTCACTTCGTCAATAAAATTTAGTGGATCCTCATTCACCTTCGAACCCCAGAATCCTGGTGGGTTCATACAGATAAAATCACAAACTTGGGCCACTACCCCACCTTGAGGGTGGATGTGGATAGGAGCTGGCTAGTTGGCCTGAGCGGCCATTGTTTGGGCTAGAATATGGATGGCGTTCCTGATCTCCTCATTCATGACCTCGAGGGCTAGAACTGGAGGAGCAGTATTCCGAGTGTCTCTGTGAGGCATAGCACATCGAGGCATAATCTAAAACATACAAGGAAGAGATTAGAGGGATATTAGAGTTAAACTCTCGCATGATGTGATCATAAAAGAAGTGAAGTTCTTCTAAGACATCTCATAGATTCCCTATCATAAGTATGGTATGCTTTACACACATGACAGAGACTCTACTCGATGCGGCTTTCAAATATCCTAGGATTCTTAAACCTGAGGATCTGATACTAAGTTTGTCACACCCCGAAGTTACCCCTTAGACGTAACACGGGACCTGGGACCACAAGTTCCCCAAGCTAACCCTTGGTCATAGCATAACTCAGGTATATCAAATAAGCATAGAGGAAGCATAATAGAAACTAGATAACTCAATCTATAAGATAAAATCAAGATGAACATGATTTCAAGAATACCCGAATACTGTCTATGTCTATAAAGCCTCTAAACTACCAAAAAAAGTTGATGGAACAAGACCCCCAATTAACTCAAAAATCTGAAGGAAGATAGACAACATAACTAGGACAACACTAGTCCTCAAAGAATGAGGATTCATCAACAAGATCTGGATACCTGACTTCATCTAGCCACGAGCCTGAGAAGGAGTACGTAATTCTTCATCATCAAGATAATGCAACGAAAGATATGCGTCAGTACTATAGGATGTACTAAATATGTGAGATAAGCAGGAATCTGAGATAAACATGCTAAATAAACTTGTAAAGCTTAAATCATGTTATGAGCATAAAACTAAAATACAAGACACTCAATGGAATGCTAAAGCAAGATATACAAAATATCATAAGTAATCATAATATTTCCGAAGTCTGAAGGCAAAGAGTCAATGCATTTTAAAACCTGATACTGTTTCTGTGTGAGGTTCTCTAATTGACATAGAACATGTGAACTACATGGAATCCAATGTATACTCCCCATTGAAAGGACCCAATATACCTTGCAAGGGTATAAAGGCATGACTGTGGCGTGATCACCAAATCTAATGTCCAACTGAGGGGACTTAGAACCTATGGGGGCACGTAGTTCTGGGACTAAGGGTACTCTCACCCTGTCCAACTCAGTGCTAAATACTACTCCCAAAATAATATGTATAGCTCATATAATACTGATGCATATCTGGATGCAGAACTGATTATAACTAATAAGATATCTAATATCAAATCTGTTCATAAAGCATAGAGACATATTTGATGTCATAAAACCATAATTCAAGATATACTTCTCTTTCTAAATCATAGCTTGAAGAATTAGGCATGAAATTTCATGAAAACAGAGATCATGCTATCTAAACATACCATTTTTACTTAAAGACATGAAATTCAAAGGAATCATGTAGAAATTCATACTTAACATATGGGCTTTTTAAGACACTTATAAAACTTCAATTAAAGCATGGGTAATAGATGAGAAATCATGAATTGGAGCTTTAAAACAAAACCCATAACTTTTCCCCAATTTAGGTGGAAACCCTAATTTCATAAATTGCTAATTGAAAGTAAAGATTTGGGGATTTTGGGCTTAAGGGTGAGAGTAAACCCTTAATGAATACCCACATACCTTGATTGAAGCTAACCTAACTGAAATTGAAAAGAAAAGGAGACTTGAACTTGGATTTTGAAACTTGAAGCTTGAAGGAGTTCTTTTCCCAATTTGGTAGATGAATGAGGTAATGAGAAGGGACTTAGGCTAAAAGGTTTAGAAATCATGCTAAGAATGGCCAAAACGACCTCACAAAGGAGTTAAAAGGGTGGGTAGTTATAGAAATACCCGTAGGACTTAATTAAGAAAAGATGTTTTAAAAACTCGTCTTCAAAAATCACAGATGGATTCCACGGGTCATAGATTGAACCACGACTTGTGGTTTCCACTCGTGGTATCTGGCCAAAACATCATGCTGCAGAAGACCTTATATGGGTCAACAGGATGTACCATAGAATAGATTATGGTCCGTAGACACAACTTATCATTTCTGAAGGATTAGGCAGGCCTCTGATCAGGTTCCACGAGTTAAGGACGGTCCGTAATTCAAACTATAGTCCATAGACCTGACTCGTGGTTCCTGAGAATGAGTCAGCCCATAGGTTAGGTTCCACGAGTGGACAGGATGACCCATAGAGTTAACTAAAGTATGTAGAACCCACTCGTGGTTCTAAGACCAGAGTTTCATCCCATAGAAAGCCAATTACGACTCAGTTCCATGGCCAGTGGACAAAATTATGAATTGTGATTTGGACTCGTGATTTCTGGAAATTTGGAATTTTTAAGAGTTTTAAACTTAGGAATCTGGTTCGATTTCTTGGGTGTTACACTCTTGTGAGGTGTTCTTATATCATTCCCTTGTTTCTCCAAAAAGAGAGTGAGGAAACAACTATAGCTTCATCTCATCATCAATGACGTTGTCATAATTTTTTCACACATCCAAGAAGTTCTTTATGTGAAATATGGTATCTCTCTCCCAATACTTTTGGAATAGCCCTTTATCCTTAATATCTCTTTTAATCTCATCTTCTATAGTCACAATATCCTTCTCTATCAGATTCAATCTCTGAGGACCCCATAATGGGTTATTTTTATTTGACTGAGTTTCTAGTTTTTCCTTAGCCGATCTTAGAGGACACAAAATTGATAATTTTGAGCTGCTCATAATATGCCGGCAAACGATTTTCCCTCAATATATTAAATATGGCTTCAGTTTTCTCGACCATCATAGATATCTTACCTGACTTCACCCTTATTACTGCATCAGTTATAGCCAAGAAACATCTATCAAGAATGATATGTACATATTTGTTGGCTTCATAGTCAAGAATAATGAAGTTCACAGGAAAAATAAATGGTTCCACCTTCACTAACACATCTTTAATGATTCAATCAAGATAGGTTAAGGAGTGGTCTGCTAACATCAAAGTAACTATGGTAGGCCTTGGTTTACCAAGTCCTAAAGTCTTAAAAACTAATGTGGGCATCAAATTTATGTTGGCACCTAAGTTACAAAGTGTCTTCCATCATCTTTGTCTCCAATACTTAAAAGAATAGTGAAGCTGCCTGGATCTTTCAACTTTGGAGGAAATTTATTTCTGATCCTTGAACTACACTCTTTAGTGAGTGCAACTGTCTCAAGCTCTGTGAGTTTCCTCTTGTTCCCAATTATACTTCTCAAGTGCTTGGCATATTTTGGTACCTCTTGCAACAACTCCACTAATGGAATATTCACATGTACCTGCTTCAATATGTCTAGAAATCTCGAACAAGCTTTGTCTACTTTTTGCTTCTCAAATCTCAATAGGATTGGTGGTGGTGGATTTGCTGTTAACTCTTCAATTGTTATTTCAATTTCTTTAATTTATTTCTCTTTCTCTGCTCTATCCCTTAACTCTTCATTTTGTCTTCCATCTTTCTGAGGTTCTATTTATAACTCTTTTTCTGCTTCGCAAGGTGACTTCATTAACTATTTCTTTTGGATTTTCTCTATATCACTTGGTAATATTCCTTGGGGTCTCGCATGTAGTGCTACACCTAATTGACCCGACTGCAGTTGTATCACA
This sequence comes from Jaltomata sinuosa, assembly GCA_003996215.1. Taxonomy (NCBI): domain Eukaryota; kingdom Viridiplantae; phylum Streptophyta; class Magnoliopsida; order Solanales; family Solanaceae; genus Jaltomata; species Jaltomata sinuosa. Next base: position 208,516 of record QJPP01003667.1, read on the forward strand.
ACACAAATCTTCTTATGTTCTTTATTAATCGCCCTCTAAGCTTGCTCATATTATTTAGTCTGATCTACAAACTGCTTGAAGGTCTCTTCACATGAACTACTTACTTGAGATTGTGGTTGTGTGAATGGCTACTTCTGATTACCTCCCTAAGAGAAGTTTGGGTGATTTTTGTAGTTATTCCTATAGTCATTACCTTGAGATACCATTCCACAATTATGTTGCCCCACATAAAATATAGACTCTGGGTATTGAGGACAACCTGAATAGGTGTGGTTTTCACAAAATAATACAGGTTGCTTAAAGTTTCTAAACTTGACTTGAGCTTTGGGCTATCAGACACTTCTTTGCTAAGTTGGTAAGTTTTCCAATTTCAATTCTCATGGATGTAACATCATTTAAATCCAGCTTCCCTGGCTCTTTCTATGAAGTTGTAGAGAACAGTCTACTCGGCTCTTGATTGTCTCTATTACCCGCAGATATAAGGTTGAGCAGTGTTTCGATTTCATCATAACTCTTGGAATAGATTTGCCCTTGAGATGTAGCATCTAAGAGTGACTTAGAGTCTGGTCTTAGTCCTTTAATAAAGTTTTGACCAATGATCTCCTTTGGCTGCTAATGATGAGTGAAATCTCTGAGGTATCCCTTATACCTTTCCCATGCTTGTGGCAATTATTCAGTATCTTTCTACATAAAACTGGATATTCTCCCTCTTAACTCTTTAGTTCTTCTCAAAGAGAAGGAGCCATTCAGAAACTACACTGACAATCCATCCCAAGTAGTGAGTGAACATGATGGTTCATTTTTCAACCATTACTTTGTTTCCCCAATAAGTGAGAAAGGAAACAAAGTAAGCTTCACATACTCATCCTACATGTTTTGATAGTGAAAGTTTCACTCAGCTCCACGAATTCTATCAAGTGTTTGTGTGGATTTTCGTGTGGTTTACCTAAAAATTGGCAAGTGTTTTGCACAAGATCCACTATTCCTTCTTTTAGTTCTATATTACTAGTAATTGTTGAATTAAGTATTTCCTTGGAGGTATTCTCACGATTTATCCTAGCAAAATTTAGCACATGTATGTGTCCATGTACCCCAATAGGCCGTTGAACTCCGTCAAGATTCATGTTTTGGTTGACTTGGTCACCCATATTTCTAAATCTTCTTGCAGTTCTTTCAATTTCAGGATCAAATGGAATCAATGGAATGCCTTGACTTCTCTTATTTTTCTTACACTACCTGAAACCTGTAATGTAACAAAAGCAACAAATAAAAGTAAAAACATAATCGATTAAATAAAAACTCAAAATAGTATATCAATCTCTAAAAATTCCCAGGAAATGGCACCAAAGCCTTGGTGTGGTGGACGTCTAGCTTAGGTTTATACTAACATAAGTGTACATGGTCTGACAAGTAATAAATGACTTGTATGTCCAGATTATCGATCCCACAGAGAATTGATGAATTGATACTATAATGAACTCTTACTCTAATGATTCAGTGATGTAAACAAGATAAGATTGTTTAGTTTAGATAATTAACTACTAACTACTATCATTCTAATACTTAAAATAATATTAGGTTGTTGTGTGATTTTATAGGTGATTAGTGATCTAGGGTTGTGGACTTAGAATAATCCAGTTGAGTTATTGGTTAACTAATTTGATTGATTTTCTAAGTTACTAGTTGCGGGTAAATATTCGCGATGTTGAGCATCTTTCCAAACTACTTCTACGCCTAATTGACTATTCCTAACGCCTATATTTCTATGGTCATCGATCGATAGTGAAGTGCATGTGATATGTCTTCGATACAAACTAACAAGGTTAACAGGTATATTCCTATCCACATTGGTGAATCGTTCCCTCTCTATTAGGGATCCAAGACCAAGCTCTATCTTTTCTTATTATAAATATAAGTTCTCTATTCCTAGTTCAACTTATAAACCATATATAGTACTCAGTAATTGGCCAGAGAATTAAGTAATTAAGATCAAGAAAAGATAAGCAAATCAAATAGTGGAAATCTAATCAAACTAACTTTAACATTTAAACTACAACATTCATATTCATCCAGAACCTTAGATACAATGAGTTTAGCTACTCATGAACATATTACAATAGCAATAATCCATCAATTAATTGATATTCAATCGTACAAAGCAAAAAGAAAATGCCTCACCTTGTTCTTCAATATGTGTTTTCTAATATCTAATGTCTTTCTATGTGGAGATACTAAAAATATGGATAAAATAGTTTTTATAGAGTTTAGAATGGTTTCAGGTCAGTTTAGGACAATCCTGACTGAAATAGGCCAGAATTGACCTAAGGAAATGCCATAGTGTATTTTGGCATCCCCAAGTGAGCTCTTGGTCATTTATACTATAGGGGAACCTGGGGCGGCTCCTAGGGCCCTTTCATAGTGTGTTTTTTGCCTTTTCCTATTGTTTTACCTTTGTAAGCTCCCGTCTTGATCACTTAACCATGTACATGCTCAGATTATCTTTCTCAGCTACTACACAGACTTCAAAGCTCAATAATTGCTCCATAATTCTCAAAATCCATGCAAAAACCTTTACTTTCAAATATACACATCAAAATCAACAACATAAGCATAATTCATATAATGTAATCTTAAAAGTGTCTTAAAAAAAGTAAAATGTGAGGCAATCTATATCATAGAAATACTACTTTTAGCCTTAAATCGATTAGTTTTGCATCTAGCTCTTTTGGGTGCTTACCCTGTGTTCTATGTATCTATGTTGAGGCAGTATGTTTTGGATAAATCTCATGTGATTCGGTGGGATTTGGTTCAATTATATGAGACTCTGGATTTCGAAGAGGAGCATGTTTCTATCCTAAAAAGGGAGGTAAGAAAGTTGAGGCCTAAGGAGATTCTATCAGTTGAAATTCAGTAGAGGCATCATCCAATCGAGTGGACTAATTGGGAGACCGAGCTCAATATATAGACCTGGTATCCTCACATTTTCAAGACTTGAGGTACCTTCTGTTTCTTGAATTTGGAGGACAAAAGTTCTTTTAGTAGTGGATGTAGTAATTACCCTCCGGGTCATTTTTATAATTTTCATGCATTTTACTATTTTGACCCTTCTCATAGCTTCTATGCTGTGTTTGTGACTTGCATAGATGGGTGGCATATTTTTCGAGGTGTTCATTCAACTTTTAAAAGGTATTCCTTATTTTGGATCTTTTAGAGTTCAAAAATTTGACTTCAGTCAACATTCTTGGTAAATGGACTCATATGAGAATTCAGTTAGTTCTGTTAGCTCTAAAACATGGATTTTAAGATAGTGGGACCTTTGGTTTAGTTCCCGAGGCTTTCAAACTCATTTTTGGTGGTTGGATTGATTTTAGTATTTTTGGCTAAAGTGTTGACTTTGGTCAATATTTCACCAAGATGACCTTTTTTGGTTGTTTCATCAATTTGATCTAGTCTAGAATTCCATTTCTAGTTGGATAGCGTGTTGAGTTTGTGTTCACAGGGTTTTAAATGAATCTCTAGGGTCCAGTTAGTGTGATTATGGCATGGAGGGTGGTTTAAACTATTTTCTCTCTCTCTCTCTCTATATATATATATATATGTGTGTGTGTGTGTGTTTGTGTATGTGTGTGTGCGTGTGTGTGTATATATATGTTTTTGTGTGTGTTGACATGCATACATCTATATGCTCATATATATGGATTGTGGTATGATTCTGAGGAAGTATACTGATTTTTGGCTTTTAAACAGAACTGTCCATTTGTGTTACAGATTTAAGCTCCTATGGGATTGTATTACTTTTATTATTGATTCTTGGTTTTTGAAAGGAATTTACAACCTTTAAACCTGGTCCATGGTAAGATTTTGGTCCATTTCTACTATTCGATGCGATGTAAGATTTTGGTCTAGTTACACTTTACTTTATTATTATGTCTGAGGTGAAATTCCGGGAAGCTCGAGGTAAGATTTTTGGTTTCACGATTACTATGTTTGAGGTGAGATTTTGGATGGCCCGAGGTAAAATTATGGGGTTCACTACATTGTCCACATACTACATTGCATCATCCCATACTACACGGTATTTCTCATTTATACTTATGTTGCGTGTACTATTAATACTATTTTTACTTTATCCTTGTTAGGTTTGAGATTTCTAGGTTAGCTTCTGACATGTAGTTTCCTTTTCATGTCATTTATACTATATATTATCTTCTGAGCTCAGGAATCCTATGATACCGAATAAGTACATCATGTTTTGGAGTTTGGGCAGCCTTTGGAGAAAGAAACTCCTTGGAAGCCTCTTTCAACATAGTAGCGTTTTGACTTGTTTTCTTGTTATTTTAAGGTGTTATTGTGAAGAGAAAATTGGAATTGAAGAGGTGTAGATTGATACCAAATTTACAGAAAAATAAAGGTGACATTCTTCCCCTCCACCCCTTATTATATATGAGAAGAAAGAGGTAATTCTAAGCGTAATTGTTGAATAAGCTCATGGGATGGTAATCGGAAGCCATGAGTTCAAGTTATTATAATTTTTGCAGGACTATTTGGTGGTTGTATTAGATACCTCATAGTTGGGGTTTGTAGCTCTTGTTTTGGGATTGGAATTGAAGGATGTGGTGATATATCGAGTACTTAACTATCGTGCGGACATGGTACCCATTTAATTATTATGGACTATTTTTCGGACACCAGATGGTTATAAGTTGCCATAAATATTTCCAATATGTGTCTAACTTATGGCTGTAATAAGAGAAGAGAATTAGAAAGAATCATAAGTATAAAGAGTGTCCAACGAGCAAGTCATTCGCCTAATAGCCGACATGTTGTTGATATGCGTAGATTGTGTTAACTGGCTGTTTGTAATAGTTGTACCACATGATTTTGTATAGATTATCTGCTGGAAGGAGAGGTAGTGTCCACTGAAGTTTCTTGATCTTGAAATTGAGGTATGTAAGGCAAAAATCTCCTTCTCTGCAAGGCACAACCCTACATCACATATTTTTTTACAAGGGTCTATATAGTTTATATTATTTATAGAGAATGGTATTCAGTTTTTATGTGCCCTATTCTTCACAGTAATCAACCCTTCCTATCAGTTGTTCATTGTCCATACGTTTAGAGTATTCGAGCTAATCGTTACGAGTCATAGTGTTCACATAGTCAGCAAAGATATAAATGTGCCTTTATTTGTATTCTATAGAACTCATATAGTACATTTGATATATGTCTCTACAGATAATTCTCTTGTCATATCATGTTTATCATCTATACAATAAATATATATCCATATGATTCATTTAAAATAGAGCATTGTTTACTAGTTGATTCACTTAATCAGAGATTACCATCAGTACTCATAGTTCATAAATTATCATTCCGAGCTTACTATTTGTACCATTGATTTCATTTGTAAATAATTGTTTAGAGGCCCTCATGGAATCAATTTTTAAGATATAAATTAAGCTATGGTAGGGGAAGCTTAGAGATATTATATTCACTTGACTCACAATGCGACGCTGCCTTTTTCACATGGCTGAGACCATAGACTCTCCGAGTTGATCCTACGGGCGTACTAGCCTATTATGGCTATATACCATTAGAGTAGAGTCATATATGGCATACCTACCTATGGGCTGACCCTCAGAGCTGAGCCTTTATGGCGCACCTTCAGAGATCATAGACTTCGAGACCTAACATTTTAATTTGAGATCAGAGATAACAGAGTTCATACGTTATTCAGTTGATATAAAGACCTAGAGGATCATATTCAGAGGCTATCATTTATTAATTTGAAAGTACCTAAGTTACTTGATTCCATAGAGAATTGTATCATTTGATACCATATTAATAAGGAACCAAGAAGACACTTGTATAATAATTTTAGAGTAATTTCATATGATTTACAATTTCATAGGTTACTTCCGAGCAGAGATATTATTTCATTGTTCCATCTTACCTATACTTGTTATTCTGTCTACCTCACATACTAGTGTATGTTATATATGTACTAACACTCCTATGAAATGGGGTGTTGTATTCTTGTAAATGCAGGACCAGGTACATAGAGTTGCAGGCCTACTCAGTAGGCACTATCGTGTATCAGCAGGGCAGTCAGTGAGCTTCATTTCCCTCTGGATGTATTTTTGATATAGTACTCTCTTTTGTTGTACATATTTGCATAGTATGGGTATGGTAGAGACCTGTCGTGACCACTTGATAGTTCAATAATTTATTATTCTTTTAGATTTGCTTCGTGGACAGTATAGTACGATTATTTTGTATCAGTTGGGCATAGGCCATTGTATATACATGTATCATGCTTATAAATTATCTCTAGTACATGAACCCTTGATATATTTTCTTTCATAGATTATCTGCATAGCATATACGTATATATGGTACTTGTCCATCCCATCATGACTTGGGGTGTGAAAAACTTGGTATCAGAGTCTAGGTTCAACTGTCCCAGGAAATTGTATATGAAGCCTTGTCTAGTAGTGCCTTTCTTATGAATATTTTGTGCGCCACATTCATAAGTAAGGGGTTGCTTTGACATTTAGGAAATATGACCTTCTTTCATGTTCTAGAATTTGCCATAGAGCAAAGTTATAGGAAATTGATTCTTACTCATGCGTTAATATTTATCTACAGAGATTCTTGCAAAGAAAAACACTTTGACTAGTCCATGATTTACCAATGCCCCAGAGGAAGGTCCTATTACATAGACACCTGTTGTTAAGATCAGACAGAGGCCCAGGGTGGCATTGTTAGACAAGCTATCCCAAATTCACAGCCATAATAAGCATAAGGGACTGCACGAGCCCCCATGCCTCCAGCCCGTCCATCAGGCCCCTCAAACCTGGATGTCAAGGGAGCAACTCTTTTGCTCACCTAATGAGTTGTTGCTCGGTCCCGGAGACAGGAAACAGGAAACAGTATCCCCCAGTACATCTTCCCAGGGAGAGGCATTTGGTTCCAATGTTCACGAGTTCTTGCATATAGGCCCTCCTATTTTCACGAGGTCTAAGCCCACTGAGGATACACTGAGATTCATTAATGAGATTCAAAAAATACTCAAGTTCATGCATGTGTCTGATACAGAGGAAGTTAAGTTAGTAGTGTATCAGCTGAAAGACATTGCTACAGCTTGGTATGACATGTAAAAAGATTCTGGAGGAGAAGATATACCTCCACCGGTTTGGAAGTAATTTACAAAGGCTTTTTAAGTTCATTTCTTTCCTGAAGAGATTTGAGATGCAAAGGCTGAATATTTTTTGGCACATAAGCAGAATAAAATAAGCGTTAATGAATACGACATCATGTTCACTCATCTAGCTTGATTTGCACCAGAGATGGTCAGTACTACACACACCAGGGTACATCGATTTATGGGTGGACTATAATCTGACCCAATACAACTTTTTTCTAGTGATGCATTAGATAATGAAATAAGCATTGCTTGAATAATGATATTTGCATAGTAGACTGAGGAGCTTCAATAAAAAATTAGAGTAAAGTGTGATTAGGATCAAATTAAGAGGTCCAGAACATCCTGTATTTATCAAGGCCATGATAGAGTATATTCCTGCAGAGGGCCACAAAGACCAAAACTACCAGCCTATTCCACTTCCCGACCTTTCTCCTAGTCCCGAAGTCCTCGGCCTGACTAGACCCAACAATCTAGGGCACTAGGTACACAATTTCAAAGAGGTAGGGGTTGAGGATTACCACCTAGGCCCTATTGTAGTCATTATGGTAGATCACACCCTGGTGAGTGCCAACTAGGCTTTGATGCTTGTTATTGGTGTGGAGTCCTTACTCATGTGATACAGAAATATCCAGTGATTAGAAAGAGAGATAGTGAGAGAGAAGGTAGAGCATAGTCCACAGGGTCCATGGTAGCATCATCATTAGCTGCTCTTTCTTCATCTCATGATCCTCAGGGACCAGTAGATCGGGGTAGGGGCAGAGGTAGAGCTTATAATTTAGGAGAGGGTCCAAACTGTATGTATGCATTAGCAGGCCGATAGGATTTACAGGCATTGCCAGATATGGTCACAGGTATATTATCTATCTTCTCACATGATGTTTATTCATTGATAGATCTAGGGGATACTTTGCCATATGTTACTCCATTCATTGCTAAAAAGTTTGGATTAGGACTAGAATTATTACGTGATCCATTTTTCATATCAACTCTAGTTGGAGAGTAAGATATAGTTTGACGACTCTATAATAATTGCATAGTGATGGTATATGGTCGAGACACTACAACAAAAAAATTTAAGCTTGCTATAATAGACTTTGATATCATCATGGGTACAGATTGGTTATCATCCTGTTACGCTACAGTTGATTGTCGGGCTAAGATTTCTCGATTTCACTTTCTAGATGAGCTAGTGCTTGAATGGAAAGGTAGTGTCATGATGCCTGTGGATAGGTTTATTTCATATCTTAAGGCTAGAAATCTAATTTTCAAGGGATGTTTACATCACCAAGTTAGATTAGGATCTTGATGTTGATAGAGAGACACCGACTATTGAATCCATGCCAATTGTGAATAAATATCCACATGTGTTTCCAGAGGAGCTTCCAGGACTTCTTCCAGATAGAGATATTGATTTTGGTATCGATGTAGATCCCGTTACTCAACCTATGTGAATTCCACCCTATAAAATGGCCCCTACAGAGCTATATGAGTTGAAAGCACAACTGAAATATCTTCTTGATAAAGGATTCATCCGACCTAGTATATCACCTTGGGGTGCACCTGTGTTATTTGTACAAAAGCAGGATGGTTCATTTTGCATGTGTTTAGATTATAGATAGTTGAACAAAGTTACTATAAAGAATAAGTATTCACTTCCTCGAATATATGATTTATTTGATCAGTTGCAGGGTGCTAGGTCCATAATTTAGGGCACTAAGTACACAGTATCAGAGAGGTAGGTGTCGAGGACTACCACCTATGCCCTATTGTAGTCAGTGTGGTAGATCACACCATGGTGAGTGCTGACTTAGCTCTGATGCTTGTTATTGGTGTGGAGTCCCTGGTCTTGTGATACAAAGCTATCCAGTGATCAAAAAGAGAGATGTTGAGATAGAAGGTAAAACACAATCCATAGGTTCCATGGTAGCATCATCATCAGCCGCTCCTTCTTCATCTCGTGGTTCTCAGGCACTAGTAGACCGGGGTAGGGTCAAAGGTAGAACATCATATTTAGGAGGGGTTGCAAATTGTATGTATGCATTAGAAGGCCGACAAGATTCAGAATCATTGCCAGATATGGTCACAGGTATATTATCTATCTTCTCACATGATGTTTATGCATTGATAGATCCAGGGGCTACTTTGTCATATGTTACTCTATTCATCGCTAAAAAGTTTTTATTAGGAAAAAAATTATTACGTGATCGATTTGTTGTATCAACTCTAGTTGGAGAGTAAGTTATAATTTGACTACTCTATAATAATTGCATAGTGATGTATGTGGTTGAGACACCACAACAAATTTGTTTGAGCCTGACATGATAGACTTTGATGTTATCATGTGTATGGATTGGTTATCATCTTGTTACGCTATAGTTGATTGTCGGGCTAATATTGCTCGATTTCACTTTCAAGATGAGCCAGTGCTTGAATGAAAAGGTAGTGTCATGATGCTTGTAGGTAGGTTTATTTCCTATCTTAAGGCCAAAAAGCTAATTTCCAAGGGATGTTTATATCACCTAGTTAGAGTAAGGGATCTTGATGTTTATTATGAGACACCGACTATTCAATACGTGCCAATTGTGAATGAATATCCAAATGTGTTTCCAGAGGAGCTTCGAGGACTTCTTCTAGATAGAGATATTAATTTTGGTATCGATGTAGATCCTGTTAATCAACTTATGTCAATTCCACCCTATAGAATGGCCCAAGTAGAGCTATAAGAGTTTAAAGCTAAATTAAAATATCTCTTTGATAAAGGATTAATCCAACTTAGTATATCACCTTAGGGTGCACCTATGTTATTTGTACAAAAGAAAGATGGTTCATTTCGCATGTTTATAGATTATCGACAGTTGAACAATGTTACTATAAAGAATAAGTATCCACTTTCTTGAATAGATGATTTATTTGATCAGTTGCAGGGTTCTAAGTTCTTTCCAAAAATTAATTAAAAGTGTGAATATCATCACTTAAAGATCAGACAAGTCGATATTCCAAAGATAGCTTTTTTGACACAGTATGGGCACTTTTAATTTCTTCTTATGTCCTTTGGTTTAACTAATTCCCCTGCAGCTTTTATGGGTATGATGAATAAGTTCTTCAAACCTTTTCTAGATCTTTTTGTGATTGTATTCATAGATGACATCCTTGTATATTAACGTGGCGAGGCAGGCCATGTAAATCATCTTAGAGTAGTATTCCAAACTCTTATAGAACAACAGTTATATGCCAAATATTCCAAATGTGAGTTCTGGTTGGACTTTATAGCTTTTCTTGGACATGTGGTCTCTAGTGAGGGCATCAAAGTGAACTTTCAGAAGATTGAGGTTGTGAAGAATTGGCATGGGCCCACTACTCTAATAGAGGTACGTAGTTTCTTGGGGCTAGTAGTTTATTATAGAAGGTTCACTGAAGGCTTCTCTTCTATAGTTGCACCATTGACTAAATTAACGGAAAATGCAATAATGTTTCAGTGGTCAGAGAAGTGTGAGCAGAGTTACCAAGAGTTGAAAGACAGGTTAACTATGACACCAGTATTGACACTTCCAGAAGGCACAGAGGGGTATGTTATTTAGTGTGATTCTTTGGGCATTGGTCTAGGTTTTGTATTAATGCAACATGGTAAGGTTTTAGCATATGGCCCAAGGCAATTAAAGAGACGCAAGCAAAACTATCCAACATATGATCTAGAATTGACTGCAGTTGTATTTGCACAAAATAGGTGGTGACATTATATGTATGGGGTTCATGTTTATATATTTACTGATCATAAGAGCCTTCAATATATATTTATGAAAAAGGAGTTAAATTTGAGGAAGAGGAGGTAGCTAGAACTGCTGAAAGATTATGATGTTGATATTCTCTATCACCCAGGTAAAGCAAATATTGTAGCAGATGCACTTAGTCGCCAATCTATGGGAAGCCTAGCATACTTTCTGGTAGCGAAGAAAATTATAGTCAGAGAGGTTTATAATCAATCAAGCTTAGGTGCATAGTTAATTGACTTTGAAGATAGAGGCATAGTGGTTCAAGTATAGCAGAGTCATCGTTAGTGACAACAGTGAAAGAGAGACAATATAATGACCCAATATTAAAAAAGTATAAAGAAGGTATTTTCAAACATAAATTCACCATATTTGAGCTTACAGGCGATGGTACTTTAAGGTGCTAAGGCAGGTTATGTGTTCCTAACATGGATGAACTGCGGGAGAAGATTTTGATTGAGGCACACTGTTCGTGGTATTCTATCCACTCGGGTATGACAAAAATGTGTCATGATCTAAAATAAATCTATTGGTGGGACAACATAAAGAGAAATATAGCATATTATGTGGAACAATACCCTAATTGTCAACAAGTAAAAGCAGAGCATCAACGGTCTATCAGTCTAGCACAAACTATAAGAATCCCAATGTGGAAATGGGAGGCCATTAATATGGACTTCATCACAGGTTTGCCACAATCCTTCTATAGGCATGATTATATTTGGGTGATCAATGATCGATTGACAAAATCAGCCCACTTCTTAGCCTGTGAATCCATTACTAAAATAGAGGATTATGGTAAGTTATATTTTAAGAAAAATGTTTGCCAACATGGGGCTCCTATGTCCATTAATTCTGACAGAGGTTCCAAGTTCACATCTCACTTTTGTTAATGTTTCCAGAAAGGTCTAGGTATTTAGGTTAATCTTAGCACAACCTTTCATCTTTAGATAGACAGCTAAGCCAAGCGCACTATTCAAACCCTCAAAGATATTTCGAGAGTATGTGTTTTAGATTTCAAAGGAACCTGGGATGATCATTTACCCCTTATCAAATTTGCATATAATCATAGCTATCATTCTAGCATCAAAATGGCACCCTATGAAGCCCTATATGGGCGAAGTTGCAAGTCTCATATTGGGTGGTTTGAGGTAGGTGAAGCATAGGTGCTTGGTCTAGATTTGGTACACCAGGCAGTTGAGAAAGTTAAGTTGATCTGGAAGTGATTGAAGACTGCTCAGAGCCATCAGAAATCTTATTCAGATGTGAGGTGCAGAGACCTGAAATTCCATATAAATGACTGAGTGTTCATAAAAGTCTCACCTATTAAGTTCATTATAAGATTTGAAAATAAGGGAAAGCTAAGCCCAAGATATATTGGGCCTTACAAAATTGTATGAAGAGTTTGGCAGGCTGCATATGAGGTGGAACTACATCCAGAGGTAGCTATTATACATGCAGTATTCCATGTGTATATGCTACATAATTTTATAGGGGAACCATCAAATGTTGTTCAAGTAATAGATGTACAGATCACAAAAAACTTATCATATGAAGAGGTTCTCGTGGCTATTCTTGATAGGAAGATTACAAAGTTGAGAATAAAAGATGTTGTATCTGTTAAAGTACTATGGAGGAATCAGAAGGTCAAAGAAACCACTCGGGAATCTGAGGACTCCATGAGGTCCAAATATCCCCACTTATTTCAAGAACATAGAGAAGGTTTCTTATAACATACATCCTATTCATATGAATCATAGTTTCAGCCGAACCTATACATAATTAATTTTTACTCATATGTTACATATACATATTCAGGTGTATCACTCGTGCCTGCGAGTTCATAGCTACCATATGTCACACTACTAGTCAAAACATAGAAAGGAGTGTAAGGTAAGTCAGAAGCATAATTATTTTGGTATATAGCTTAGAGGAACCTTACTTACATTTAATACTACAACTATTGTGGTGACCTGTGAGGCTTATATATGTGTATTCTAGTTAGCTGACAGATTTTGGATATCCCTATATACAAAGAAACTCTGGCGAATTTTAGAAAAATTCTAGAGTTAGTCCTATTCAGAGCTAAAGTCTACATTCGAGGACGAAAGATCCAAAGATGGAGATAATATAATACCTCATACCTTTAAATATATGTACGACTAAGGTAAAATCGATGGATCTATTTGGAAATGTGAAAATGAGGGTGAATTTGAACCAATGACTAAGTATCCAACTATACTAAAGTTAAAAATATAGTTTGAGGGAACAAGACTTGAAAAGGCAATTGAAGTTCGAAATAAGAAAGTCGTCTACTTGCTAGATCTATGTGTTTCACATACTAGCATAAACATCCTATGTTTTTGGACTTTCTACGTGGTTAATTTATTTATTTTGATGTCCTACATACTTGAGCTACTGATCTTAGGTGTATTTATATGCCTAAGTGTCATTATCTATGCGCGTTTAGCTTAGTTTTGTGGACAACTTGATGTGCTATTGAGGTATATATGGTGTATGTATGTATTTGGTTGCTAAATTAAATGTTTAAAGTGTTTAAGGTGCATTTGGATCAAGTCAATATTCAAAATGATCAAATAGAGTTTAGACGAGAAAAGTAGTGTTGCTAGCTTGAGCTATGCGTATTCTTGTGTACTTTGATGAGCTCTATTATGTTTTATGGACTAATGTGTGTTATTATTTGTTGTAGGATACCATTTTAGGATCTATTGAAGCTAAATTAAACCTACAAACATTCCATAATAAGTGGGGAATCAAGGAATAAATGCACGAGGAGAAGAGAGCAAAAATCGGATGAATCCTCTCCCTTTGAAGGAGGGCATGCGCTGCACCCCCAAGGAAGGGAAGGAAGCCATGAATCACCCACCCCAAAGCATGGTAGGAGGACATTACTCGCACAGCTTATTGAAATGGGCTACTGGTATGGCCACGCGGCCAGCCACACAACGCAACCCCCCTAAAACATCAAAAATCAGTTTTTTAACTTGGTTTAAGTGGGGGCAAAGTTGTAAATGCATATGTATATAATGGGGAAGGCTATGGAAGACCTATAAAATTATATAAGTATTACTTGGCCACATTTAAACACATCATTGGAGGAATACACAAATTGGGGAGAAGTCAAGACATCAAGGATATGAAACTAGGGTTCTTTGTTCTTTATCTTTTCTTTCTTGTAGTTTTAATTTACAAATTCATCAATGGTGATTCTTTGTAAGACTATTAGTGGATAAACACCCTCTTTATAGGGTTGAGGCTACAACATTATTGCTTAATTATTGTTTTATAGTTGGTTTATATGTTTATCATGTCAAGTGATTGTTCTTGCATTTTTGTTTTACTATTCTAAAGCTTCATGAACTTTAGGATACATCTACGTCTCAAAACAAATTGACCATAGGAGTGGAGGCTCAGAATGAAGAATGTAGAGAGAGTGTATCATGTCTTTCATTATTAGATAACAATTCTAAAGGATGATATACGGTTAGGATAGCGATATACCTAAATGCCCCACTTAGTTGATAAAATGGGAAGATAGTTTAATGCATCCAAATTAAAGACTCATATATTCGCTTAGTGATATAGTTGTGAGATTAATATGAGTAGATGTCTTAGAGTATGACCATTCCCAAGTTATAATATCAACCCCGTTGATTAACAATCGCGATAAACGCAAACACTGGATAGAAACCATAGTTATACATGAATGTGAAGTAAATGCCTCAATCCTAGATCTCTCCATATATTGTTTACAATATGAATTTCATATTGTTGTTATTTCTAGTATTTAGTTAACAAAAGCAAAGCTCAAACTCTTATTGGTTATAAATCGCACTTGTTTAACTTCAATAGTAATAATTAAGTTGGATCATCTGCTAAACACCAAGTCCTTGTGGGATTGATATTTGGCTAGCAAAAGTCACTTTATTACTTGCAGGACCATGTACACTTGCATGTGCAGTTGGGAGCAATAAGTTTTTGGCGTCGTTGCCAGGGACTTAAAAATTAGCAACCTTATAATTTGTAGTTTTACTATTTAATTTGATAAGTGATAACAACTTAGTCTTAGCTACTAAATTTTCAGGTATAGGTTTGAATGTTGAGCAAGATGGCAAGGGAGAGGGAATTAGTTGAACCACATCCCGAACCTGAGCAACACTTGTACCAATTGTGAAGAGAAAAATCACTTCTCTATCCTATCCTGCAAGTTCAACATACTGATACTATTCATGCAGTCATGAGTGATGAATAACCAGCCCGCAGGATAGTGCGCGAAGTGGCAATCCCACTCATAACTAATATAACCTCTTGTATTGAGAAGCCAGCCACATGAGGCAGATTTGAGCTAAAGCAAAACATGGTGCAATTATTGCACACAAGCACACAGTTTACTGGCTTGTCACATGAGGATTCACAGGTCCATCTTTAGATTTTCTTAGAAATAAGAGACACATTCATTCTCGCAAGAGTCTCCAAAGACTACGTGAGGCTCACACTTTTCCCATTCTCACTTTTGGGAGAAGCAAATAAATGGTTAAAGGAAGAACCTTCAAACTCAATCAAAACTTGGGATGACTTAGCAAAGAAGTTCCTCATTCGATTCTTTCCATCAGGCAAAACTTCAAAGTTGAGGTGCAAGATTTTAAGCTTCAAGCAAAAGCCAGAAGAAAATCTCTATCATACATACAAGAAATTCAAGTATCTTCTTAGAGATTGTCCATATCACAAATAAGCAAATGAGGTATTAGCTCCACTTTTGTTGAAAGTCTTGACCATAACACAAAAAAATTGCTAGATTCAGCAGAAGGTGGTCAGGCTTTAGAAAAAACATATAATGAGATGTATACTCTCCTCAACCGAATTGCACAAGGTAATTCGGAGTGGCATGGCGATATGTCCAGAAATATCGTGAAAAAACCTGCATGTATGCTTGAGGTAGATGGTGTCACGACATTGGCTACACAGTTGGCCATTTTTCAAAACCAGGTGATGACTCAGTTTAACAAATTAAGTATGGCTCAACCTAAACCTAAGGCCCAGGTTAATGCATTGCAGCAAGTTCATACTTGGTGGGAAACTTGTGGTAATAGTGGTCATTCAGCAGACTGGTGTGGAGCGAATCCAGAGATGGTAAATTTTTTGGGCAATGCATAAAAAAATAATTAAAACTATGGTAATGCCTACAATCGTAACTTGAAGAGTCAGCCCAACTACTCTTGGGGCAATAATCAGGCTCAACCACAATAGTTTCAACAACAGCAAGGTATTCAGAATAACACTCAGTCCAACAATATGTATGAGACTTCGAAAAAGATACTAGACAACCAAGAACAAATGGATGCAGAAATTAAAAATTAGCAATTGGATCTAAAGAATTTAGAGATACAGATGGGTCAGTTAGCTCAGGCATAAAATGCAAGACCTCAAAGGGGTCTGCCTAGTGATACAGAAAGTCCAAAGCAAGTGATGGAAATTACATTGAGGAGTGGTAGAGATTTGATTGATGTAACTCCAAAGAAAAATCATAAGGTGAAAGCATAATTGGTCACACCTGAGAAGACGAATAAGCAAGTTTAGTCCAAAGAAACTGACAAAAAGGGGAAGTCTGAGTACCCTAATGAAACCCAGTTGAGCAACCTCAAAATAGACCACCACCACCTTTCCCTCAAAAGATTAAGAAAGAAAAAGAAGATGTTTGTTTTAAGAAGTTCTTTGACACATTTAGAGAACTTCACATTAATCTTCCTCTTATAGATGTTTTATAGGGAAAGCCAAAGTATGCTAAGTACTTAAAGGATGTGGTGATAAACAAAAGGAGGCTTGGTGATATTGAGTCTGTAGCACTTACTGAAGAGTGCAGTTCTGTGGTCATGAGTAAGATGCCCAAAAACCTCAAGGACCCTAGTTTCACCCTCCCTATACAAATTGGTGAAAGTGATGTTGTCCATGCTTTGAGTGATTTGGGGGCAAGCATCAACTTGATTCCCCTCTTAATATTTAATACTATTGGTTTGGGAAAGTCAAGGCCCTCCTCAAATGTGCTACAGATGGCGGACAGAACTAGAGTGGTCCTCGAAAGAATTATTGAGGATGTTCTCATTAAGGTTGGTAAGTTCATTATTCCTGCTGACTTTATTATTCTTGACTATGATGAAGATGATAAGGTACCAATAATATTAGGACATCCATTCTTGGCTATCGATGGAGCATTGATAGACGTGAGAAAGGGAACACTCAAGATGAGATTTAATGATGAAGAGGTAGTCTTCAGAGTGTACAACGCACTTAACACACCCTCACACTAGAAAGATTTATGTATGATCACAGTGATGGAAGTGGATAAGTATGGGGTGGTGAAGAGAGAAACTCAAATTACCTCTTTGGACTCTCTCATGGAGCTGCTCGAGTTGGCAAATAAGCCTGAACCTGAAAAATTTGAATGGAATCCTGAAAAGATAGGTGTAAGAAAGAAAATAAACCTCGATTATGAGCATACGAGAGAGCTAAAAAGAAGGAGAAGATGGGCCTCGAGTGGGAGGAAAAGAATGAAAGAATATGGATGAGAGTTATGATGTGAGTCGTGCCGCACCAAAATCAGATATTGCTTGGGAGGCAACCCAAGTTAAGATAGCATTTTTATTCTTTTTAGTTTTTCTTTAGTATCACCTTTGGTTTTGTTTTTGTGTTGTGTTGACAAGTTAAAGAAAAGTCTGAGTACCTCAGATTGCAGCTAAGGAGTATGGAAAATACTAAGTGTGGGGTCCTCCAGACCTCTTTGATGGACTTGATATTATTATCTAGGCCTAGAGGCCTAATGGAGTATTTCTATATTTACTTTTAATTTATACTTTGGGGACAAAGTATGATTATAAGTGTGGAGTGGGAATCTTCTGATTTGGTTCGGGTGAAGTGCGCTATAGGATTTCTATTTTTTTATTTTTTATTTCTTTGCAAGTTTTTGATTAAATTGAAAAAATTATGAAAGGATTTTATCTTTGTTTGTTTTCAAATTTTGTGTTTGTTCTTTTTAGTAGAAGCACACTTCACCCACCCCTCAGTTTTTCATTTCGGTTCTTTTCCAAAGGGGAGCCCTTTGATTTTTAGGAGTAAATTTTAAAAAAAAATCATTAGGAATAAATAGAGATGCTCTTGCTAGGTGTTGCACATGATTACTTGTTGCAAGTCGGTGTTGAATTATATGACATGATTGAAAAAATTGAGTGACTAGTATGAAACACCTAGGCTCTTTTATCTGACTCTTATTGTCTCAAATTTGAATTCGTACAATTGCTTGGTTGAGAGTCTATAAGTATCCTTATTGATTTAAACATGTGCCAAGTGAGAGTGAGGTTTTTGTTATATTCCGTGTTGCATTTTGGTGTCTAGAACTTCCCCGTGTGCTTACAAAGCGAATTAAAGAATGTTGAGTTTAGGAGATGATATAGACATTTCTTTGATAGCCATGTTTTATACCTTTTTTATCTACCCTTTGTGCATATCCTTAGTTAGCCCTGTTTGAACATTTAACCTATTCTTTAGTAGCCTCATATACATCTTATTTCTTTCCTTTCAATTGCCCCAATTTGATCCAAAACTCCTAAGAACTTTAGTTGAGAAATTAAGATGTAAGGAGTGTGATATTGAAGAAGGAAAAAGTAAAGGTGAAGCACCAATGAAATAGCTTTTTATATGTTGAAAATATTTTTATGTCATTGGTGGGAGTAATGTAATGAACAGAAAAATTGATCAAAAGAAGTGGATCATGTGTTGAGAGAAAATAATTCATGCTAAGGATGTGTAAACTAGCTTAAAAATATGGGGCAAAACAAAAGAGAGTTGGGAAGATAAGAGTGGGTAAAATAGGTTGGTTGGAGATGAGTTCAATGTAAAGTATGATGTATTAAAGCGCTTAGGGAAGATAGTCATCATTCTTGACCAAATAGTTCCTACCTGTCCCTTAGCCTACATTACAATCCTTAAAGTCCTACTTGATCTTGAGCTTTGACATTCTGATACTAGTGGAGTGCTACACCAAGGTCAATCTTATGGTTCATCTCATGTCACATGTGAATTCTTTGTCAGAGTGAGTGAAATTTGATTCTTACACCCATTCTTGTGATAATTTACATATGTGTGAGTGAATATGGGTGCCTCTCTTGTGGTTGAGGAGAATGTTTGATGATATATAGGTGACTTATATGATCTCTTTTTTGAGTAATGTACATGACTTTGCTTACTTGATAGAGTCAATTCTTGAGGATAGGATGTTTTAAAGTTGTATTCATGTGATTCCAAGTGTAATATGGCATGCCAAATGTAGAACTTGCTATTCATGTGGTCATGGTAGTTCTAACTTGATTATCCTGGTTTTAATAGGGACGTTAGAGTCTTCCTTAATTGTGATTAATGTAAAGAGTTGTTCGAAGATGAAAAAGGCTTTAAGTGTGGGGTGGTGATCTTAGGCGTATTTATACACCTAATTGTCATTACCAATGCGAGTTTAGCTTAGTTTTGAAGACAAAATGATGTGATACTGAGGTATATATCGTGTATGTATATATTTGGTTGCTAAAGTACATATTTAAAGTTTTTAAGTTGCATTTTGAACAAGTCAAGAGTCAAAATGATCAAATAGAATTTAGACGAGAAAACTAGTGTTGCTAGCTTGGGCTATGCATATTCTAGTGTACTTTGATAAGATCTATAATGTTTTATGGACTAATGTGTGTTATGAATTATTGTAGTATACCATTGGAGGATCTAAGATATCTAAACTAAGCCTACAAACAAGCCACAAGAAGTGGGGAATCAAGGAACAAGTGCACGAGGAGAAGAGAGCAAAAATCGGATGAATCCTCGCCCTTTTGAGGGGGCCATGCACTGCAAACCCCAAGGCAGGGGAGGATGCCATGCCTCGCACACCCCAAAGATTTGGGGGAGGCCGTTCCTCACACAACCCATCGCAATGGGCTACTGGTTTGGTCACACGGCCAGCCACGTGATGCAACCCCCCTAAACGTCCAAAATCAGGTTTTTAACTTGGTTTAAGTAGGGGCAAAGTTGTAAATGCATATGTATTTTATTGGGCAGACTATTTACAACCTAAAACACTATATACGGAGTACTTAGCAATATTTACACACATCTTTGGAGGAATACACGAATTGGGGAGAAGACAAGACATCAAGGAGACGAAATTAGGGTTCTTTGTTCTTTATCTTTTCTTTCTTGTAGTTTTACTTCATGAATTCATCAATGGTGGTTCTTTGAAAGACTATGAGTGGCTAAAAACCTATTTATAGGGTTGAGGGTACAACATGATTTCTTAATTATGGTTTTATAGTTGGTTTATATGTTTATCATGTCAAGTGATTGTTCTTGCATTCTTGTATTACTATTCTAAAGCATCATGACCTTTAGGATACATCTAAGTCTCAAAATGAATTGAACATAGGAGTGGAGGGACATAATGAAGAATGTAGGGAGTTTGTATCATGTCTTTCATTGTTATATAACAATTGTAAAGAATGATTTGTGGTTAGGATAGCGGTATACCTAAACACCCCACTTGGTTGATAAAATGGGAAGATAGTTTAATGCATCCAAATTAAAGACTCACATCTCCGTTCAATGATGTAGTTTTGATATTAATATGGGTAAATGACTTAGAGGATGAACATTCCCAAGTTTTAATATCAACCCCGTAGATCAACAATCGCGATAAACACCAACACCGGTTAGAAACTATAGTTATGCATAAATGTGAAGTAAATGCCTCAACCCTAGATCTCTCCGTATATTATTTACAATCCGAATTTTATATCATTGTTATTTCTAGTATTTAGTTTACAAAATCAAAGCTCAAACTTTTCTTGGTTACAAATCGCATTTGTTTAACTTCAATAGTGATAATTAAGTTGGATCGTCTGCTAAATACCAAGTCCTCTGGGATCGAATGTCGGCTCACAAGGGCTCCTTTATTACTTTCACGACAATGTACAATTTTATGTGCCCTTGGGAGCAACAATTACATGAATATAAGACTACATTAAATGGACAGGATAAAGGAAATATGACCCAAAACTTTAAAGAAACTAGGCCCAAAACTTATAAGATATCAAGTACGTGGATCACTAACTTTGACTTCTTTTTAACCCAAAATGAAATAAAATTGAGAAGTGGGATCAGGCAAGGGTCAAGGACCACAATACATCTAAAATATGTCAATATATTTCCAAAAAAATCAGCTGACATGCAAGATTTTTCCACAAGTTAAAGAACACACAAATCTCTCTCTCTCTCTTTTAACTCTTCTTGGCAACCCTCTTTTTCCATTTAGGGTTCTTGAGTTCTTCCTCATGTTTCTCAAGATTCAACTTAAGTTTTTTGTTGTACTTTATCAATATTTTTATATAAAAAACTTGTGGATAGAGGTCCACACGTTTTGTGAGTTTGGGTAGCCTTTGGAGAAAGAAACTCTTTGGCAACCCCTTTCAACATAGTAGCATTTTTTACTAACTTTCTTGTTCTTTTAAGGTGTTGTTGTGAACAAAAAAATTAGAATTGAAGAGGGGTAGTATTGATACCAAATTTACAGAAAATAAAGGTAAAGTTATGCCCATCCATACCTTATTGAATATGAGAAGAAAGAGGCAATTCTAAGTGTAATTGTTGTATGAACTCATTGGATGGTAATCGAAAGTCGTGAGTTCAAGTTATTCTAATTTTGTTGGACTTTTTGGTGATTGTATTATATGTGTTGTTGTATGTATTTTTTTGATACCTCATAATTGAGTTTGGTTGCGGCTGTTTTGGGGTTGGAATTCAAGGGTGTGGCGATACGCTGAGTTTTTAACTATCGTGCAGCCATGCTACCCGTTTAATTATAGCGGACTATTTTTTAGGACCCAGATGGTTATAATATGCCATAAATATATCTAACTTATTTTTGTAAGAAGATAAGGGAATTATAAAGAATCATAAGTATAAAGGGTGGTCGACGAGCAAGTCGCTCGACTAATAGTTGACATGTTACCAATATTTGTAGACTGTGTTTATGGGTTGTTTGTAATGGTAGTATCACTTGATTTCTTGTAGATTATCTTTTCTCAGGAAGAGATACTATCCACTGATGTTTCTTAAGCTTGAAATCGGGGTATGTAAGGCTAAAACCTCCTTCACCGCAAGGCACGATCTTACATCACATGTTTCTGTACAAGGTTCTATGAAGTTTATCTTATTTATAGAGAATGGTATTCAGTAGTTATGTGCCCTATTCTTCATAGTAATCAACCTTGTATATAAGTTGTTCAGTATCCATACATCCAGAGTATTCAAGATAATCGTTACGAGTCATAGTATTCACATAGTCATCAAAGCTATATATGTGCTTTTATTTGTATTCCATAGAACTCATACAGTACATTTTTATATGTCTCTATAGATAATTCTCTTGTCATAGGATATTTATCATCTATACAGTAAATACATTTCCATGTGATTCATTTGAAATAGACCATTGTTTACTAGTTGATTCACTCAATCCGAGATTACCATCGTTTACTCAGAGTTCATAAATTATCTTTCATAGCTTCATAATTTTAAAATTGATTTCATTTGTAATTAATTTTTCATAGGCCCTCATGGAATTAGTTGTTAAGATATAAATTAAGCAATGACGGGGGAAGTTTAGAGATATTATATTCACTTGACTCACGATGCGATGCTACCTTGTGCACATGGCTTAGACCACAGACCCTCAGAGTTCAGCCTACAGGTGTACCAGCCTATTATGGCTATATACCCTCAAAGTAGAGTAATATATGGCGTACCCACCTGCGAGCTGACCCTCTGATATGTGACTTTATGGCATACCTTAAATGATCATACACTACAAGACTTAAAATTTTAATACTAGATTCAGAGATAACATAGTTCATATACTATTCAATTGATATAAAGCCCTCGAGGTTCATATTCAGAGGCTATCATTGATTCATTTGAAAATACTTAAGTTACTTGATTCCACAGAGAATTGTATCATTTGATCCCATATTAATAAATAACAAATAAGACACTTGTATAATAATTTTAGAGTAATTTCATATGATTTACAGTTTCAGAGGTTACTTCAGGGAAGAGGTATATCTCAGTTGAGATTAGTATTGATTCTTTCATTATGCCATCTTACCTATACTTGTTATTTTATCTGCCTTACATACCAGTACATGTTATATATATACTGACACCCTTATGAAATGGGGTGATGTATTCTTTTAAATGCAGGACTAGGTACACAAAATTGTAGATCTCCTCAGTAGGAACTATCGTGTATCAGCAAGGCAGTCGGTGAGCTCCATTTTCCTCTAGAGCTAGTTTAGAGATAGTACTCTCTTTTGTTGAACTTATTTGCATATTATGGGTATGGCAGGTACATGTCTTGACCACTTGATAATTGTATAGTTTCTTACTGTTTTAGAGGCTTCGTGGATACTATAGTACAATTATTTTGTATCAGTTAGGTTATCATGCCCCGAGACTACCCCTAGACGTAACACGGTGCTTAGAGTCACAAATGAACCCAAGATAACCCATGGCCTGGCATGTACTAAGCATTTCTAACAAAATGATATATGTGTGAAAGCTAAACTAGTTTTATAACACAAGTCTAAAAACTCAATTGTATAATTATGAATATAAGATAAGTCTGAATGTAAAACTAACATCAATGATGAAGCTAACTCTATGTCTAAAAGACCCTATTTGAGATGAGTTTCTGGGACAAGCCTCCATCTAACTCCAAAAGTCTGACAACTGTAATCAAAGACTAAATAAAGAAACCATAAACTCCATTCTCGAAGTATGAGGACTCACCAACTGATCTGCTGAAGGGACTGGAGAATCGTACTAGGCGCGCTCTGGATGTTGAATGCTTGAAATTACATAATAATAATATGTAGCACAAAAATATGCTTTAGTACTGTGAATATACAGAGCATGCGGAATATGCATTAACCTAGATAAGTTGGATATGATGAAATAAACTTAACATAAATAATAACTTAATCATGAGACTAAAAGGTAAACTGATGCCATGACCAAGTAATAAACATACAACTGTATAATGCTGGACTGAACTGAATAACTGAACACGTGGTCAATGCATTACTGAATCTGAATTGTGAAAGCTACTATTAACCGACATACCCCAAGCTGAGCTAACTATTGGGCCAACCTGTAACCTTGGTTGGAATGGTGTTCATACCTTGCCAAGGGTACCAACATAACTGGCGTGGATCCAATAATTTGATGTCCAACAAAGGAATAGGGTGTCAATCTTGAACTGACAGGTGACCCTTGTAGAACCTACAGTGGCACTGTAGTTTTGGGACTTAGGGACTTCTACTAAAGGTCTCATCCTAAACTGATTGGTGAGCCTTCATCCCTTCGTTCGCTCGGTGCTAAGTCTACTCCTAACTTAATAAGTAAATAACCAAATAGACTGACATACTAGATAGCTCAAATACTGATTATTCTGAGAATGTAAAAAAATATTGAAACTGAGGAAATCCAAATCATGATGTTTTTTCTAACTGAATATTTAACAAAAAATGCATGAGCCTGAAAGTGATTGGGTGTTCATAACCCACCATCCTACTGAATTCAATTACCCATAACAATATTATAATATGACTGGAGTAAGAGCTTATACATATAATTCAAAATCCAAGGATGAAACCATATTGTAAGGGTTTTAGGGTTCTGAGAACATAACAGTACTAGGATTTAAGAAACATGCAAATAAAGATTCATAGTTCATTGGGAAACCAAAATACAAGGGAATTCATCAAATCATATGAACCCTAGGTTCTGAAAATTGGACTGAAACTGAAGAACTTTACTGAATTTAGGGACTCAATGGGTGAAAGGAACCCATTGATAAAATCCCACATACCTGAAAGTCAAATCTACGGATGAATTCTTGGGTAGGAGCATGAACTTTGAAGAACCCTCTGTTTGTTCTTAAGAGGAAAAGAGTGTTTCTCATTCTCCCAATTTGCTAAGTGTCAATGTAAATCTGAGGGAGTGAGGGGGTTTGGGTAGTTTTAGGCTTAATAATAGTCTTAGGCTAGTCAAAATATCATAGCTTAGCCTTAAAAAGAGAGAGGAAAAGTTTGGAATACCCCTGAAATTAAATTACGAGTCTGATTTACACTACCACAATCCATGGCCCGTAGATTATTCCATAGTCCATAGAAGTTGGTCGTGGTTCTCACTGAAACTGTGGACCCTCAAGTCTGCTTCCACAAAAAAAATCCATAACATATGGTAAAATCTACGATTCATGGATCCCTCTCATGGATCAAGACCTGAGACTATACCTGCAGGACTAATTTCCACGGGATCATTCCACGACTCGTGGTTTAGTCCATGGCTCATGGTCTTGGTCCATGGTTTTGGTTTTGAGTTTTGACAGCTGAACACATAGGATTTTGAGCTGGTTCTAGGCTTAGGATTTTCTGGGGTGTTACAATATCTTCCCTTTGGGATTATTCTTCCTTGAATGAAGGCTAAACTAGATGAGTTTTGAGGGAAAGAGATGTAATCCCTACCAATTGGGTTCTACGAGCTGATTTCTAACTTAATTGGGTTCTAAGTACCTAAAAGCATGCTGAAAATGCAGGAATAGCTAAGGGAACATGATATTCAGACTGGAATATACATGATAAAATGGACAAACTAGAGAGGAACCATTACCTCAAGCTGAAACTAGATCGGAAGGAAAGAGGCGAGGGTACTTGGTCATCATGGCTGCCTCTGCTTCCCAAGTAGCTCCCTCGATGGACTGATTTCTCCAAAGAACTTTTACTAAAGTGACTTCCTTATTTATCAATCTACAAACCTGACGGTCAAGAATTTCATCTAGAACCTCTTCATAGTTGAGGAAATCCTTCACACCCACATTCATCAATGGCACAATCGATTCTGAATCACCAACACACTTCTTCTACAACGAAATGTGAAAGATTAGATGAACCGCTGCTAGTTCAGATGACAATGTTAACTCATAAGTCACACTACCAACCCTCTTCAAGATTCTATAAGAGCCAACATAGTGGGGACTGAGCTTCCCTTTCTTGACAAATCTCATCACACCCTTCATGGGTGACACCTTCAGGAAAAACCAATTATTAATCTCAAACTCTAAATCTCTTCTCCTCACATCTTCATAGGACTTTTGAAAACTCTAAGATGTCTTCATACTTTCCCTAATAAGCTGAACCTTCTCCATATCTTCATGAACAAAACCTGGCCCAATCAAAGTTACTTCACCTACTTTAATCTAGCCAACGAGCGATCTACATCTCTGCCCATAAAGTGCCTCACACAGAGCCATCTGTATACTAGAATGGAAACTGTGGTTATTGAAGAATTCAATAAGAGACAAGTGCTCATCCCAATTACCTTTGATGTCAATCTCACAAGCCCTCAACATATCCTCTAAGGTCTAGATGGAACACTCTGCCTGACCATCTATTTTAGGATGAAATGTTGTGTTGAGATTTACCTGAGTACCAAGACTTTTCTAAAAAGATCTTCAAAAATGAGGTGTAAGCTTTGTACCCTTATCTGCAATGATAGAAAAGGGAACCCCATGCAACCTGACTATCACACCGATGTAGAGTCTGACATAATCCTCTGTTGAATTTTTAGTCTTGAAAGCCAAGAAGTTAGCTGACATAGTCACCCTGTCTACTATCACCCAAATAGAGTCATGTTGTCAGTGAGTATGAGATAAACCCATAATGAAATCCATATTGACCACCTCCCACTTCCAAGTAAGAATGGCAATATCCTGAGTCACACCTCTTGATAACTGATGTTATACTTTCACTTTTTGACAATTAGGACACTTTGCCACAAAATCTACGATGTACCACTTCATGCCACTCTACCAATAGACTTCCTGTAGATCATGGTACATCTTTGTGGCACATGGATGAATAGAATATCTAGAACTATGAGCCTCTATCAGGATTCGCTGCCTCAAATCATCCATATTAAGAATGCATAAATGGCCCTGGTAGAAAAGCACACCATCTCCCCCTTGGGAGAAAACCTCTACTCTCTGTTGATGGACCGCACCCTTTAACTAAAGTCGGATAAGATCACTATATTACTTCTCTTTTACCTAATCCACTAAGGAAGACTGTGACCTATTTTGAACTATCACAGTGCCATATATTATGTCCGTAAGGAAAACTCCTAGGCGAGCGAGCCTATGAACATCCTTAGCTAATTCATTCCTCTCTTCCTCAACAGGTGACACACTACCCATGGATAGTCTATTGAGTGCATTAGCCACTATATTGACCTTAACCGAGTAGTAGAGCACATTCACATTGTAATCCTTAAAATACTCCAACTATCTCCTCTGATGGAGATTCAGCTCTTTCTGCGTGAACACATACTGAAGGTTCTTATGGTCTACAAACACGTCCACATGGACACCATACAAGTAGTTCTCCAAATTTTCAAGGCAAAAATAACTGCTGCAAGCTCAAGGTCATGAGTCGGGTAGTTCTTCTCATGTATTTTAACCTTCCTAGAGGCATAAGCGATGACCTTACCATGCTGCATCAAGACACAATCCAAGATGACTCTTGATGCATCACAATATACAACAAAACCATCTAAATTCTCCGATACAGTTAAAACCAGAGTTGTACTCAACCTGGTCTTCAACTCAAGGAAGTTCTTCTCACACTGATCTGACCACTAGAACTTTAACTTTTTCTGAGTTAGTATGGTTAGTGGGGCTGTTATGAATGAAAATCCCTCATCAAATCTCCCATAGTAACTAGCCAAACCCAAAAAGCTCCTAATATCTATCATAGAAATGGGTCTAGGCCAATTCTTCACTACCTCTATCTTCTGCGAATCAACTCTGATGCCCTCACTAGACACCCCATGACCAAGGAAAGCAATTGGCTTCAACCATAATTCAAACTTGCTAAACTTGGCGAATAATGTGCAATCCTTGAGAGTTTGCAACACAACTCTTAAATGATTTATGTGCTTCTCTTTGCTCCGATAATATATGAGGATATCATCAATGAAGATGATAATGAAAATGTCCAAATACTACTTGAACACCCGGTTCATCAAATCCATGAAAGTTGTAGGAGCATTTGTTAGTCCAAAAGACATAACTACAAATTCATAATGACCATATTGAGTTTTAAAGGTTATCTTTGGAATGTCACATTCTCTGACTCTGAGCTGATGATAATTGGATTTGAGTTTGATCTTAGAGAAGAAACTAGCACCCTAAAGCTGGTCAAATAAGTCCTCAATCCTAGGGATGGGATCCTTATTCTTTATTGTGACTTTGTTCAACTGACGATAGTCGATGCACATCCTGAGAGAACTATCTTTCGTGTGCATGAAAAGAACTAGAGCACCCCATGGAGAGATACTGGGTCTGTTGAATCCCTTATATAGAAGATCTTTTAGCTATTCCTTTAAGTCCTTAAGCTCAGGTGGAGCGATTCTATAAGGAGGAATTTAGATAGGCTAGGTATCTAGAAGGA
The DNA here is from genome assembly GCA_003996215.1 of Jaltomata sinuosa. NCBI lineage: Eukaryota > Viridiplantae > Streptophyta > Magnoliopsida > Solanales > Solanaceae > Jaltomata > Jaltomata sinuosa. The sequence continues at coordinate 237,108 of QJPP01003667.1, forward strand.
GTTCTATTCTAAAGTTGATTTCCATCTGGAAAGGGACTCTGGGAAGATCTTCTAGAGATACATCTGGAAATTCACTAACCATAGGGACTGACTGAAAAGTTGGGGTCTGGGAATCTGAATCCTTGACCCAAACAAGATGATAGATATACCCTTTGAAAATCAATTTTCTAGCCTTAAGGTTAGAGATGAACCAGCCTATAGGCACTAAGGTATTACCTTTCCATTATAAGATTGGCCCATTACGGAACTGAAACCAAACTATCCTTGTTCTACAGTTGATTGAGGTATAACAAGAATGTAACCAGTCCATGCCTAGAATGATATCAAAGTCAGTCATTTCTAACTCTACAAGATTAGCTGAGGTGACTTTCTGAGAAACTGTGATCAGGCAATTTTGTATACCCGTCTGGGGATGACTGAATCATGAACTAGAGTAGAGACTGAGAAATGTTCTGGGAGGATGTTGGGTATGACACCAAATCCTACTATATGGAGTCACAAAAGAGAGTGTATCTTCGGGTTCTAACAATGTATAAACATTAAGATGAAAGACTCATAACATACCCATTACCTCATCGGGAGAATCCTCCTGGTCCTTTCAGGTCTGAAGAGCATATAACCTATTTTGGCACTGTCAACCTCCTGCACTAGATGAGGCACCCTGCTGAGTTGGGAAGCTAGCTGGAGTCATTGTAAATGTAGTTTGATTTTGATGACGAGTATCCCTGCCCTTCTATGAAGTCGTTGGGCAATCCGACAATCTGTGTCCTGGCTTGACAAACCCAAAATAGTTTCCACTACCTGCCATGCACTCACCAAGGTGGTTCCTACCATACTTCTTACAAATCGAATAAGTGCACCCGCTGGTGACACTGCCCTGGGACTTAGAGCCTGGTGCCTTATCCTGTTAATCTTATCTAAACATGGGCACTGGGCACTAGCAGATGATGGGGCTGGAGCTAAAGACTTTTGGTGGAATTGAGAATAATTTCCACCATCTGACCTCTGCTGGGAATAACTAAAGTTACCTATTTTGACCCTTTTGTTGTCTCTATCCCTCTCCTTGATCTTTTCCTTCTCAATCTGCTAGGTATGAGTCATTAACCTGGAGATATCAATCTCCTTCACCAGCATTGTAGTCCTACACTACTTGACCACATCATTGGAAACTCTTGACATGAACTTACTCATACGAGCTCTGAAGTCAGCAACTATTGCCAGAGTATAATTCGACAACTGAGTAAACTTGAGAGAATACTCTTTCACACTTATGTCACCTTGTGTTAGTGTAACACCCCAGAATTTGATCCAACTTTCAAACTCAGGAAATATGAAAATTTTGTTCATCTCAGGAATTACAAGTCCAAACCACGAACCTTGGTTTGAACTACGAGCCGTAGAGTGAACCCATGGTTTCTATCTGCTAGTTTAGTCTCTGTTTAGAGGACCACGAGTTAGTTCTACGAACCATAGTTCAATCTATGGCCCATCTTGTCCATTCGTGGAATCAGACCATAGGGTTGACAATTTCCCTAAAAACCACGAGTGGCTTCTATGGCCCGTAGTTTAAACTACGAACTATCTTGTTGACTCGTGGAACTTGATTTGAGGTCTACCAAATTCTCCAAGAACTACGAATGGGTCTAAAGACTGTGGTTCATTCTACGGTCCATCCTGTTGCCTCGTAGGACATCTTCTGCAGTTGATCAGTTGGTCCAGGAACCACGAGGGGAAACTACGAGTCACGATTTAGTCTACGGCTCATGGATTGCACCCGTGATTCCTAAAGCTGGTATTTTTAACAGCTTCTTCTAATAAAATCCCAGGGGTATTTTAGTAATTACCCACCCTTTTAACTCTTAAGTGTGGTAGTTTTGATCACTTTTAGTAGGGTTTCTACTCCTAATAGCCTAAGTCTTTCATTATTCCTTATTCATCTACCATAAGAGGAAAAGAACTCCTTGAAGTTCCAAGTCTCAAGATCCAAGTTCAAGCCTCTATTTCTTTTCATCTTAGATCAAGCAAGCTTCAATTCATGTATGTGGGCATTTAATAAGGGATTTATTTCACCCTTATGCCCAAAACCCCTAATTTTTATATGGATTTTCATAAATTTAAAATTAGGATTCTTACACAATTCTCATGGGCTTATTCTATAAAATGTTTTCTTATGAATCTACTATGAAATCTAATTTTAAATTGTATGGTTTTGCATGGATTTTTACAAGTAAAATCCTATCTCATGAATTGAAGGCTAAGTATAGGCAATTTTGCATGCATGGATTAATTTATGTAAATTGGCATATTTAATACCATGACTTCATGAATTTCAAGAAATTGCATGCCTAGTTCCTATGTTTTATGAAAGTATATGTGATTATAAAATTGAACTAGTGCCATGCAAGTTTTCAAGTTATGAATAATTATGCAAGACAAGACACCCTATGTGCCATCAATACTCATGAATTATTTTCTAAAACAAGGTTTGTGAGTAGTATGAAGATCCGGGTCATGAACATGTTTATGAAAAAGATTTGATATCTAGATATGTCACATGTATGTGAAACTCATGATATGTTTTGGGAGTATTATTTAGCACCGAGCGATGAGGGTTCCAGATAAACCAAATCCAAAATGACATTGCCACCGTAGGTTGCCCTCTATGGCTTAACATAAGATCCTTATGACATGGTTCTAACCTTGGCCGGTTAGGACAACCTTTTTCAGTGTGGGTGCATGAAACTGCACTCCATGTAGCTCAACATGGTTTATGTCGATTAAGAGAAACTACCGTATGAAGATTTAAGATTTATGTTATTCTATCTCATGCTTTAAGCTTTAAGCTATGAGATTTACTTATGATACCTCTTTTATTCATGAACTCGGTTTTAATTATGTTTCAAGTATGCTTTTACTATGTTTATGCATATCTCACATATTCAGTATTTCCTATAGTACTGACACATATCATGCACTACATCCTCTTGATGATGCAGATTAAGGTTTTCCTCCTCAAACTCGTGGCTGGAGATTTCAGGCCATCCAGCTAGTTAATGGTAAGTCCTCATCTTTCGAGGATCGGTTTTTGAGTTTAGTTTATTATCATCCTTTCAGTACTAGGAGTTAGCTAAGGTCTTGTCCCAGCAACTCCTTATGTCGCATGTAGAGGCTTTTTAGACATAGATAGTATTCGAGTCTCTCTTTTGGATTATGTTTCATTTTGACTTTATCATTTATGGATTAGGTTGCCTAGTTTTCTATTTATGCTTCCGCTATGTTTTCTTATGATTATCTGAGTTATGCTATTACGAATGCTTAAAGTGAGGCACTTGTGGTCCTAGGTCCCATATTACGTATAGGGGTTATCCTCGGGGTGTGAAAAACCTAGTATCAGAGCCAGGTTCAATAGTCCTAGGGTGTCTGAAAGACGCATTCAGTAGAGTCTCATTCATGTGTGTGAAACGCGCCACACTTATGATTGTGAAGCTATGAGGCATTTTAGGAAAAACTTTACTTTTTTCTTGATTAATATTGTGCTATGGAGTTTAAATCTATTAACTCTCTAATCCATTCTTTATGCATTTTGTATTATGCCTTCTCGCCTTACCATGCCTCGCCGAGCTGCTCAAAATGTAGACCCTCTAAATTTTGACCCCGAGGTCATCAATGCAGAGTTCAGAAATGCTATTCATATGCTAGCCCATACTATAACCGCTCAGGCCAATCAATAGGCTTTTATCCATGTTCACCCTTAAGGTGCAGTAGCGGCCCGAGTATGAGACTTCATTCGCATAAACCCACCTGAGTTTTGGGATTCGAAAGTTGGTGAGGACCAGTAAAATTTCTTGGATGAGGTAAAGAAGATCTTTTGTGTAATGCAAGTGGTTTGTATTGATGGTATCGAGCTAGCTTTCTATTAACTCAAGTACGTGGCTCATATTTTGTTCACTCAATAGAAAGATGCTAGGGATAGGGATATGGTCCTTACGACTTGGTAATGCTTTGAGAGGGCTTTTCTAGACCAGTTCTTCCCGAGGGAGTTGAGGAAAGCTAAGTTTGAAGAGTTTGTTAATTTGAGGCAAGGCTCCATGTCAATCTAAGAGTACGGGTTGAAGTTCACCCAACTTTTTAGGTATGCTCCTTCCATGGTGACTAATTCGTGGGATGAGATGAGTAATTATTTTTACGGAGTATATAATTCAGTAGAGAAGGAGTGTAGGTCTACGATTCTTTTAGGCAACATGGATATTTCTTAACTTATAACTCATGCACAACAGATTAAGGGAGATGGCAAGGGAGAACAAAAGTGTTAGATCAAAGAGTTCAGGTTTTGTCCATCAGAGGTTCAGAGGCAGACATCGCTCTTCATTTTAGAAGAATTCATCAGGGCTCATTCATTCTTCAACTAGTGCTCCTACCCAGGCCCCCAGGCCTTGTCATGATTAGACTGGTAGAGGATTTGGTTCCTATTCTCAAGGGAGTGTTGCAAAGTGGCCTTCTCACCCTGTTTGCAACAAGTGTGGGAAGAATCACCCGAGATAGTGTCTTTATGGCATAGGTGTATGATTTGGATATGGACAGGCGGGGCACATGATTAAGTATTTCCCTTCAGCTCAGAAGAGATAGGGAGGTGGTAGGACTCAGTGTACTCCAGTAGCCCAAGGTGGTCGACCGACTTAGCAGAGTATTGCTTCTAGTTTTGTTGGTCGTCAGTGCCAGAACCACCTTTATGCCATGTCTTCTAGCCAAGACCATGAGAGTTCCCCAGATGTTGTTACTGTTATGTTGAAAGTCTTCTTCTTCGATGTGTATTCTTTATTATACCCTGGTGCCTCCTTATCTCTTGTGACTCCTTATATGGCTTGCGAGTTCAAAATTAGTCCTGATCAGCTCTTAGAACCCTTTTGTGTTTTTACTCCTATTGGTGAGTCAGTCCTAACCAAAAGAATCTACCAAAATTTCACTATCTCAGTTCTTCTTAGAGTCACTTCAGCGGATCTAGTAGTGTCAAAGATTACTGATTTTGATGTTATTCTTGTTATGGATTGGTTGTATGCATGTTATGCCTCGGTTGATTGTCGTACCCAAATAGTCAGTTTCAAGTTTCCAAATAAACCTGTCTTAGAGTCGCAGGGTAGTCCTCCATCCTCGAAGCATCATTTCATATCTTATCTCAAGGCTAGAAAGATGATCTCTAAGGGTTAAGTTTATCATATATTTCGGGTTATGGACACGGAGTAGAAAACCCCATCCCTCTAGTCAGTTCCTACCGTAAAGGAGTTTTCAGAAATGTTTCCCGAAGATTTTCCTGGAGTCCCTCCCCAGAAGGAGATTGACTTTTGAATAGATCTTCTTTCAGATACGTATCCTATATCTATTCCTCCCTATAGAATGGATCTCGTGGAGCTTAAGGAATTGAAAGATCAGTGGAAAGACCACCTTGATAAGGGTTTTATTCAACCCAACAACTCTTCATGGGGTGATCCACTTTTATTTGTACGAAAGAAAGATGGTTCCCTCAAAATGTGTATCGACTACCGTCAGTTGAACAAAGTTACCATCAAGAATAAGTATCCCATTCCTAGGATTGGTGACTTGTTTGATCAGTTTAGGGTGCTAGTTTATTCTCCAAGAACGACCTTAGATCCGGTTATCATCAGCTTTGCCTTAGAGAGTGTGACATTCAAAAGACAACCTTCAGAAATTGGTATGGTCATTATGAATTTGTGGTTATGTCTTTTGGATTAACGAATGCTCCTGCAACCTTTATGAATTTGATGAACCGTGTGTTCAAACAATATTTGGATATATTTTTGACTGTTTTCAATGATGATATTCTTACCTATTCTCGGAGTGAGGAGGAGCATGCAGACCATTTGAGAGTTATGTTGCAAACTCTCAAGGATCGACAGTTATTTTCTAAGTTTTGCAAATGTGAGTTTTGGATGCAGTCTATTGATTTTTTGGGTCATATTGTGACTATAGATGGTATTCCAGGTTATTCTCAAAAGATTGAGGCAGTAAAGAAATAGCCTAGACCCACTTCTCCGTCTGATATTAGGAGATTTTTGGGTTTGGCTGGTTACTACAGTAGATTTGTGGAGGGGTTTTCTTCCATTGCTACCTCTTTGACTCGCTGACTCATGACAAGGTTAAATTTTAGTGGTCTGACCTATGTGAAAAGAACTTTCAGGAATGAAAGACTAGATTGACCACAGCCCCAGTGTTGGCTCTACCTGAAGTCGTAGATGACTTTGTTGTGTATTGTGATGCTTCTAGGATTGGATTGGGTTATGATTCAATGTGGTAAGGTGATTTCTTATGCTTTGAGAAAGCTTAAGATTCATGAGAAGAACTACCTTACTCATGATCTTGAGCTTATGGGTGTGGTTTTATCTTTGATGATTTGGAGACATTACTTGTATGGCATTCATGTGGATGCATTCACCGATCATAAGAGTCTTTAGTATGTGTTCACTCAAAAACAATTGAATCTTCATCAGAGAAGATGGCTTGAGCTTCTTACGGATTATGATATGAGTGTGCTTTACCATCCATGTAAGACTAATATCGTGGCGGATGCGCTTAGTAGTTTGTCTATGGGAAGTGTGTCTTCCATTGAGGACGGAAAGAACGAATTAGATAAGGATTTTCATCGACTTGCTCGACTAGGAGTTTGCCTTATGGATTCGACAGAAGGTGGTGTTATTGTTCAGAATGGTTCCGAATAATCTTTGGTAGCTGACATGAAGGAAAATAAATACAATGATCCTATTTTGCACCAGTTGAAGGGTGCAGTCCATCGGCAAAAGGTAGAGGTTTTCTCCCAAGGGGGAGATGGTGTGCTTTGCTATCAGGGTCGATTGTGTGTTCCTAACATAGATGGGTTGAGACAATGGATTTTGGCAGAGGCTCATAGCTCTAGGTATTCTATTCACCCCAGTGCCACTAAGATGTACTATGACCTCCAGGAACTCTATTGGTGGAATGGCATGAAGAGGAACATAGCAGGTTTTGTGGCTAAGTATACCAACTTTCAACATATGAAAGTAGAGCATAAGCGACTGGGTGGTATGAATGAGGATATTGACATTCCTATTTGGAAATGGGAAGTGATCAATATGGATTTCATCACTGGTTTGCCTCCTCGAAGGTAACGTGATTCTATTTGGGTGATTATCGACCGAATGACTAAGTCATCCCACTTCTTGGCTGTTAAGATGACGGAATCAATAAATGATTATGCGAGACTCTATATTGGGGAGATAGTCAGATTGCATGGTGTTCCATTGTCTATCATTTCTAGTAGGGGTACTAAGTTTACATCCCAATTTTAGAAGTCATTTCAGAGAGGTCTTGGTACTCAGGTTAAGATTAGCACAACTTTTCACCCACAGACGAATGGCCAAGAAAAGTGTACTATTTATACTTTGGAGGATATGTTGAGATCTTATGTGATTGATTTCAAAAGTAGTTGAGATGATCACTGACCTCTTATCGAGTTTGCCTATAACAACATCTTTCATTCTAGCATCCAGATTGCTCCTTATGAGGAACTTTATGGGTGGAGGTGTAGATCTCGTATTGCTTGGTTTGAGGTATGTGAGACAACTTTTATGTATTGAGATTCAGTTCATGAGACTATGGAGAAAGTTCAAATCATTAGGGAGAGGTTGAAGACCTCTCAGAGTCGACATAAATCATATGCAGATGTAAGGAGAATGGAGTTGGAGTTTGAGGTTAACGATTGGGTATTTCTGAAAGTGTCACCCATGAGAGGTGAGATGAGATTTTGAAAGAAAGGGAAGATTAGTTCCCTCTATGTAGGTCCTTATAAGATTCTGAGGAGAGTTGGTAGTGTTGCTTATGAGTTGGATTTTCCAACAGAATTAGATGTGGTTCATCCAGTTTTCCATGTTTCATTGTTTAAGAAGTATGTTGGTGACCCGACCTTGATTGTTCCTTTGGAAGATGTGAGTGTGAAATATAGCCTTACTTATGAGAATTTTCCCGTGGAGATTCTTGATCGTGGAGGTTGAGAAACAAAGAAGTTGCTTCAGTGAAGGTCCTTTGGAGAAATCTACTTGTTGAGGGAGCTACTTGGGAAGCGGAAGCGGCCATGAAGGCCAAGTACCCTTATATTTTTCCTTCCGACTCATTTTCAGCTTGAGGTAATAGTTTCCTCCATAGTATGTCCCTCCGATTCTATTCCATCAGTTTCTCTCATGATACTAGCATACATTCATATTTTTCGAAGTTAGTTCAATCATGTTTTAAGTTGGAAAGCTGAGTTTTCATGTTCATTCTTTAGTTTTCATGTTCTGTTGTTTGGTTGGGTTGTTTTCCCTCTAGTTTTCCTTTCTTAGTATTCATTCGAGGATGAATGATCCAAAGGGGGAGATATTGTAACACCCCGTAATTTGATCCAGCTTTCAAACTTAGAAAATTTGAAAATTTAGTTCATCTCAGGAATTACGAGTTCAAACAATGGACTGTGGTTTGAACCATGAACTATGGAATGAACCCATGGTTTGTATCTGCTGGTTCAGTGTCTGGTCTGAGAACCATGAGTTAGTTCTATAGACCGTAGTTCAAACTACGTCCTGTCATTTCCACTCATGAAATTAGATAAGAGGGCTGATAGTTTCCCTAGGAACCACGAGTGGCTTCTACGACCCGTAGTTTGAACTACAGACCATCCTGTTGACTCCTGGAACTTGATCTGAGGTCTGCCAAATTCTCCAGGAACTACGAATGGGTATACATATTGTAGTTCATTCTACTGTCCATCCTGTTGACTCGTAGAACATCTTTTGCAGTTGATCCTTTCAGCCAGGAACCACGAGTGGAAACCACAAGTCGTGGTTCAGTCTAGGACTCGTCGACTGCACCCATGATTCTTAAAGCCGAGATTTTTAACAGCTTCTCCTAATTAAATACCAGAGGTATTTTTGTAATTATCCACCCTTTTAACTCTTAAGTGAGGTCGTTTTGATCACTCTTAGTAGGGTTTCTACTCATAATAGCCTAAGTCTTTCATTATTCCTCATTCATCTACCATAAGAGGAAAAGAACTCCATCAAACTCCAAGTCTCAAGATCCAAGTTCAAGCCTCCATTTCTTTTTATCTTAGATCAAGCAAGCTTCAATTCAAGTATGTGGGCATTCAATAAGTGATTTCTTTCACCCTTATTGTAATGACCCTTCCGGTTATTTCCACGTATACGTTTTCCTTGAACCGTTAGAGCTTGTTTGTAGCTGCCCCAAGTCACTTAAGGCTTGTTAGGACCGGTATTTTGGTGCCGGGTCCATTTGTTTGGTCGTATGATAAGTTTTGAAGACAAGTAAGTCGGCAAAAGTTATCGTAAGTTCCTTTAATAAATTTTCTGAACTTTGGGTAAAATATCTCTGGGCTTTTCTCCCAATATATAAAGAGTTAGAAGTCCCTAAAAAAACCAAATCAAAGGCCTACGAGTCTAGTTTCCAACGCATAAAACCTCACGTCCAACTAATCTTGGAGTAAAAAGTTATGACTGTTTTACCGCGGACTGTCTGGCAGAAACCGGGTTGCGAACCGGGTCGCGAACCGGGTCGGGTCAAACTCGATTTAAGCCTCAACTTCACTTTTTAAAACGCCATTTCAGTTTCGAAACAGTGAGAAAACATAAGGGAGGATTCCAAGAGAGTTCTTGAGTATCAAAATCGTGCGTTGGTGAATTGCGAGCCTAAGTTTGAGAATTTATTAACATCGCGTGTATTTGAAAATATTTTATTCGAAAGTTGAATTATGTAAAAAGTTATATTATTATTACCTTTTTAAAATATTTTAAAGGTTTATGAAAAATATTTTTGTTACGATATAATTGTATATATATTTATTTTATAAGGTTTTTATACATTGTAATATTTTAACGGAGATAGTAAAATTAGTTATGTTAAAAATTATTATTATAATATAGTAGGTTTTACTTGAAGTAATTTTCTATGAATTATGATATATTCAAAAATTTATATTTATTTTACCATGAATTTATGCAATACCCGAATATATATATAAGGGGATAAAAATATTTTCAATATTGCCACCTCTGCTCCACGTGGAGGTGGAAGAGGTGGACAACATCTTTTAATAGCTTTAGGAGGTTGCCACTTAACATAGCATTAATGACTAGCTAAGTAGTCATATTCATTATATATATATTCCATTTTAAAAAGAAATGGTGGAAGGTATATATGAACTCTCCAGCAAAGTTATATACGTATACATGGTTCCAAATGAGTTTTATGTCAATTCTTTTTAGTAAAGGAAGCTTGTACGTATTTTGCCCACTTATATATATAGGCTATCTTGTCACGACCCGATTTCTCGGTCATGATGGCACCTACAACCCCCGGTAGGTGAACCAATCCCTGTAGCCCAGAACAGTTAGTAATGGGCTACTATCCAACAAATAAGAGAACAAGACGAATAAAATAGATAATAGGTATATAAACATATACATATGCGGAAACTAAACCAAACCCCAAGACCTGGTATCATAGTACAGAGCCAAACTACATACATGGAGTACAAATAAACCAAAACTATATATACAGATGTCTCTGAATGGTAGTAGAGTACATGAAGCAAAAGATAAACTAAAGCTAAGCTCCGATCGCCAAGAGCTCACCCTCAGCCTGAAGTAGTCTCCAACAGATCTCCAAGCACGAAGCACAACGATCTATCGGCGATGGCCCACGCTAGGATCTGCACCCAAAGATGCAGGGGGTAGGGGTGAGCACCAAATGCGAAGCATAAGGTACCCAGTAGGTATCATAGGCCGACTGGGCACATATAAGATAAAAGCGTAGTAATAGACAGAATAGAAGCAAGCAGTCACAGAAATCAACGAAAGGTACACAGGAACTAGCCCAGAGGGAAATCAACAGAACCACATATGAGGCTAGCAAGCAGAATATACACACCAAAGGCACAGGTGAAAGTAAGAAATAACGCACCTGGGGTCCTTGCAATAACAGTGTATATAAAATAAGTTTATGAAATGGACGGTATACCGGTAACCTCAAGTGTAAGAAGAAGAGAGAAAGAGTAATAATAGGCCTGCTCAGAGACATGAATCAATTCAACTAATCATACCAATCTCATACTTATCCATAATAGAGAACATCTGTTAAG